>CM071935.1:28903829-29503829 GCA_016081115.2 Rehmannia glutinosa | reverse complement strand
TCTTCTAAAGTTTGTATTGTTCGTTCTGATTGTCTGTCGGTTTGAGGGTGATAAGAAGTACTAAATGAAAATCATGTTCCTAGTGCCTTCTGTAGGCTTCTAAGAAAGTAGATAAAAATCTAGAGTCTCTCAAGAAGATTACGTAGGGGCTTGGTTATTTTTGAAAAATCTTTAATAAATCGACGATAAAAACCAGCATGCCCTAAAAAACTCCTAATCCCTTTTACATTTCCCGGAGGTGGTAATTTTTTAATCACCACTATTTTAGCCTGATCCACCTCTAATCCTGCAGCAGACATCCTATGACCAAGCACACTGCCTTCTTTCACCATAAAGTGATATTTTTCCCAATTAAGCACTATATTTGTGTCTTGTCACCTTTGTAGAACCAGAGATAAATTATGGAGATACTGATCAAAAGAATTACCAAACACCGAAAAATCATCCATAAAAACCTCCATAATTTCCTCTACCATGCCATGAAAAATAGACATCATACATCTCTGAGATGTGGCTGGTGCATTACACAACCCAAAAGGCATCCTTAGGAATGCAAAGGTACCAGAAGTACATGTGAATGTGGTTTTCTCCTGATCCTATGGAGCAATCGCAATCTGATTATAAGCCAAATATCTATCTAGAAAGCAATAGTAATCTTATCCAGCCAGCCTATCCAATATCTGATCAATAAAAGGTAGGGGAAAGTGGTCGTTTCGAGTGGCTTTGTTTAGTTTCCTATAATCTATGCACATTCGCCACCCAATCACCGTACGTGTAGATATTAACTCATTATTGGAATTTTTCACCACAGTCATCCCCCCTTTTTTCGGAACTACTTGCACTGGACTTACCCATGAGCTATCAGATATGGCAAAAATGATGCCAGCCTTAAGCCACTTAAGAACCTCAGCTTTGACTACTTATTTCATTGTCGGATTAAGCCTTCTCTAGTGCTCATAGGGGCTTGTAAGAGTCTTCCATGAGAATTTTATGCATCACTATAGAAGGGCTGATTCCCTTCAAATCGGCTATCGACCACCCCAGTGCAGACTTATGTTTTCTCAAAATGTGCAACAACTTATCTAACTCTAAATGGGATAGAAAGGTAGAGACTATTACCGGATGTGTATCGTTCTCACCCAAAAATGCATACCAGAGATGTGTAGGAAGTTCCTTCAACTCCGGAGTGACCTTTGGGATTTCCTCAATGACTGTATCTCCCAAACTCTCCTTCAAACCCTAGTTTGTCTCAACCTGTGTGGCATCAAGAGACAACACGTAATCCAATAAATCAATATCATCAAAATCATAATCCATACCTAGCACTAGGGATTGGGTGAGACATCTTGTTGGGAAATTTATTGTTTAGATTTTGATGAATGCCATGTAAAATTTAAACTAGAAAGTTGGCACCCCATTTTCTTTGTAATTTGCATTGTAACAGATAGGGTTGTACAAGCTGAGTCAAGTCAGCTATGCCTGGATATGCAAGAAGTCAACTGAAGGCTAAAATGAAGACTCCGCTGTGAAGCAACTGAGTATGGCGAGGAGGAGAAGTCAAGAACTCGACTGAAGGAGTATCAGCTGGTTACAGCTGTGAGAAGTGTCAGTCAAGTCAACTCAAGACAGCCAAGTCAAGTTGAAGTGACAGATGAGTCTTCCAATGATTGGAATCGACTCGAAGTCACCTGGGGAAGTCAAGAAACTATGCATCAGTCAAGACAATCAAAAGAGTCCGTTGCACAGAAGTCAAGAAAGTTACTTAAATAAGTAATACTTCCATGTTGCAATATTCTAAAGTGCTCAGTCCCAGAAGCGTGCAAAAGGAATAAACCAATGGGAAGCACTGCACCTGTGTCAGGCTCTGAAAAGCTGAAGGTTCATTTAATATGAGGTAATGTCAATTTCAAGGACGGCAACAAGACAAGCCAACGACCACTAGTGTCTTTTGAAAATCAGCCTATCTCTTCAACGGGCAGATTTTTGAAAGAGCACTATAAAAGGCTGAGGAATCACTTTGAGAGAGGATACCTGAACCACGAACATTCAAGCTATTTTTCGAGTTATAACCTACAAAAATATTCTCAAGTTATTCAAGCAAATCCTTAAGCCTAAACTTGGAAGGAAATCGATCCAACACCAAACTGTGAAGGAAAGACAACCTCATACTGTTGAAGAGGAAATTTTGAAGAATCAAAAGGGGTCTGCATTCCAAGGAGGATTGTAGAAAGGTTCAAGGTCAAACCAGTCTCAAGCTATTGGAGGGCTTCGTGATCAAATCCAAGAAGCTTTAGCAAGTGAGCTGTAGTAGCAAGGCAGCTGCCCTATGAAGAAGCTGAGTCGTACGAGAAGCCACCGTGTGACCAAGGCATCTTCGTGACCGAGTCCCAAAGGATCAAGTCAGCTGTGTGATCAAAACTTGCATCTGGACTGATAACCACTTTGTACTCTGATCAATACTTAGTGGATTCCTCCAGGAGTTGGAGAAGAGAGGATTAGAAGAATTACCCCATCTTCGAACCTCTATAAAATTTATTGTGTCATTTATATTTCAAAGATTTACTTATCGCATATCATTTAATATCTGCTGATAATTTGCTATCCAATTGATATTTAACAAAGTGCTAAAACCAAGTGTTAAAACAAACTTATACCAAATTCAAGGGTGTTAAGTCTTCCGCTGAAAATCTTATCACAACCAAGTTAAGTATAAGACTAAGTAGCTGAGTAATTCTATCAACAGCTCAGTCGAGTCTGTTGAGTGGCTAACTCTGCTGGTTACCTAACTTAGCTATCCATCAAGGACTTAGCTGTGAAATTAACTCTGAATAATTTTAAAAGGACTAAATCGAAAAGTTGGTAAGGTTTATTCACCCCGCCTTCTAAACCTTACACTCACACCCCTTGGGACCTACAAGTGGTATCAGAGCGGTTGGTTCATTGAACCTTCCGCACTGCTTACTGAACTAGATCTCCAATCTTTCAAAGAAGTTTTTTTTAACACTTGTTCTTTCAAATTTTTTTTTAAAAAGCAGCAAAGTTATTATCATGGCAGCAAATTTTACACGCATTTCTATGTTTACCATTGAAGAATTTGATGACTGGAAAATACGTATGTAGGCTCATCTATCAGCTTTACATGATGAGATGTGGATAGTGATAGGGCCACTGCAAATAATGAAGGTGAACACAAACAAGGAGAGGCTGCTCATGCTGCTGAAGTGAGGAGAGGAGGATGCTCCTCCCAGATCAGCTATGGTTGAAAAACCAAGAGCTGAGTGGACAAATGGTGATAGAAAAAGATACAACCTTGACAATATGGCCAAGGATATACTTTACAAGACTTTGGACAAAGCCATGTTCAACAAAATCAAATCTTGCAAAACAGCCAAAGAAATCTGGCATAAATTAACCCTAATTTGTGAAGGATCTGAGCAAATCAAGGAAAACAAATTATCTGTTGTTGTTCAAAAATTTAAAAATTTTAAAATGCTTGCAGGTGAGACAATGGATCAGCTGGATGCTAGATTCACTGAAATAACGAATGAGCTCTCAGCACTTGGGAAAGAATACACACAGAAGGACATGTGTATGAAGATATTAAGGAGCCTCCCAGCTGAGTGGGAAATGAAGACCATCGCTCTAAGACACTCGATGGACCTATCAAGAACACCCAATCATGAACTATTCTCAGATCTCAAAGCCTATGAGTTTGAGCTGAGAAGAAAGGATCAAGAGGAGATAGTTGTACTGAAAACAGCTGCACTCGTAGTCAAGGAAGGGAAGAGAGCTGAGACCAAAGAAGTCATTGACCAGGAAGAGATTGCCTTGATGGTTAAAAGATTCAACAAGTTCTTCAACAAGAACTACAAAAGAAACAAAGGTGAATCCTCCAAAAGACATTCAGCTCCCTCCAAGTCAAGGGAAGATAGGCCACCAAAGAGAGCTGAGTATCAAAAGGTCGAATATCAAAGAGCTGACAACCCAAGAAATGAGAGAGCTGATCAAAAAGTTGAAAACTTGTGTTGGAATTGCGGACAAACCAGGACACTTTGCCATTGATCGTCCATATCCTGTAGTGAACAAATACAGAATGAAGAAGAAAGAAAAGTCTTGAGAGAAAGAAAGAAGGCAAGAAAAGAAAAGAGCAATGTTGGTCCGAGGCTCACGACACAACTAAGTCAATAGAAGCAGCAAACTCAGAGAGTAGTGAAGCTGACTACTCAAGTGACTCTGAAGAAGAAGCCTTAATCTGTCTAATGGCTAAAGAACAAGATCAACCTAACCAAGAAGATGAGGTACACTCTAACTCATCTCATTCAGTTCTAGTAATAGTGATCGTGACACACACACACACTTCATCACCCACTGATCTTTATGATTCATTAGGCAAAATGATGAAAGATTTTGAGCACATTAAATCCTCACACTCACTATTAAATGAGGAAAACAGCCAGGTCAAAAGCCAAAACTCATAGTTGACTAAGGAGCTGAGTACTCTAAGTCACATAGCTAATGAGAACAAAGAGCTGAAGGCTGAAAATGCTAAACTAATAGCAGAGATAGCTGCTATAGAAAAGAGAGAAAATGATCTCAAAAATGTGATTGCTTCATTTACAAAGGCATCCAAATCATTGAATGACCTTATCATGAGCCAAAAAGAATGTGGAGACAAGACAAGCATAAAATTCAATTCCTTTGTGCATAGTCAAACTCCTAGAGTGATCTTGGAAAAAGGATCTTCAAGTAATGAAGCATCTCAAAAATCCAAGACACCAAATGTTGCACACACAGTCATTCCAAAGCACAATCACAAACAAACTGGCCTCAGATATAAAGGAAAAGGAAAACAGGCCAGTTGAGTATCTTTGAGAGGGCAAACCGAGAAGAAATACAATGGAGAGTTCCTCAAAGCAAACTCCAAATAGAAAGTACTCTGTGAAGAAGAAACAGAGCTACCAAAATCCCCAGAAGTTCTATCAAAGAAGCAAATATGATGGGAATGGTAGAAACTACCCAAGTCAAGCTGATTGGGATAATGTGAAATATCAGCCAAGACCTATGGAATACATTCCAAAATGGCAAAGGCCTAGAACTCAGCAAAGGTCATTCCAAAGGCAAAAGAGTTATTATCAACACAAATATGCACCTAAGCACTACACTCAGAGATATCATAATTACCCAAAAAAGGAAATTGCTAAGACACACACACAGTCATACAGACAAAAGAGACAGTTGTATGAACCTAAAGCCCCCAAGCAATTTGCCAAAGTAAATTATGATTATGGCACGAATAGATGGAAACCCCTTAGAGTCAAATCATTTGGCTATAGGTTGGTTGGATCATCTTACAGCACTAACCCCTCAGGACCCAGGCAAGTATGGGTACCTAAAAACTAATTTCCTTGATTGCAGGTTCAAGGAACAGCAGAGTGCCAAGGAACCTGGTACATGGATAGTGGTTGTTCCTAGGGCTGTAAATGAACAGAGCGTTCGGCAAACAGCTCGTGAACAAGCTCGGATATTGTTCGTTTATGTTCATTTACTAAGTAAACGAACATAAATGAACAAATTTTAGGGCTCGTTAAATAAACGAACAGAGCTTGAACAATCCTATACTCGTTCATTAATAGCTCGTGAACAAGCTCGTTTAGTGTTCGTTTAGAAATGTTCGTGAACAAGCTCATTTAGTGTTCGTTTATAATTGTTCATGAACAAGCTCGTTAAGGGCTCGATTATTAGCTCGATTATGGTTCAATTAATAATAAATAATGTTATTTAATTTAAAAATATTTAATTTGATATTTTATATATAAACCGTTTTACAATTTTTTGTGTTTAACTTAAATAAGTATTATAATGACTTAACTATTATACTAAACTTAACTTAACTATTATACTAGACCAAACTTAATTATAATTAAACATGAAAACTTTAATATAACCTTTAATAAAAAAAAAAGAAAACGTGTTAAGGAATAAGGACAGAGGACTTAAGGTAGCCCTAGTAATTACCATTCGCCGTTCTGCTGTTCGTCCAAGACTCCAAAAACAAAATCGCCCCAGACCCGAAGACTTCTATTCGTCCAAGACTCCATAATCTCAGATCGCAAATTTCGTGAAATCCTTATTAAAGGTAAGAGATATTCTTCTTTTTGGGATGAGTTTGAGCTAATAATGAATAAAGAGATTTGGGGTTTATATGCCTAAATATTCTTCAAATTTATGGTTTATGTGCTTAAATTGGGGATGATTTTGGTTTAAAACTCCTTATTATTTTATCATAACAGTTGTCATAAAACTGGAAATTTTGAAGATGCCAGAGAAAAAAATAGATTAAATTGTTATCCCATAGTAGAACAAATGCCCGTATAGATTAAATTGAGAGATTATATTTGAATGATTCTTCATGAAAATATTTTCTTTATTTTCTGTTTTCAGAAAAATAAAATTTGTGGGGGTTTAGTAAAAGCACACTGAAAGGTTTTTCTTCCTCACCATAATTTTTTGTTCATTTCGTCCACATTTGTCAATTTTCCGCTGGTCATAATCAGAGAATCGTTTCAGCTTTTTTAAATAAAAGTCAAAATAATATTCTTATTATGGACGGAAATTTAACAGGAAAAAATTGAATCATTCATTTCACCCTCTCTCAAAATTTCTTATTACATATCTAATTCAAGGCAAAATTATAAAATTAGTCCTCTACTTGATATCTGGATTTCATCCTTTGATTTTGTCACATGTATAGGTTACCTTTAAGTTTAAATTGGTTTTGCCTGAAATTGTTATATATAGGGATGGACTTTATGTGGCTAGATTAAAAGAAAAAAAAAGTAAAAGCACACTGAAACTTTTTTTTTTATTTCAAATTCCATATTGTTTTTCTGTATTGTTATTCTGCTAGTGATTCTTCATCAATATCTATAGGAATGGCTGAAGAAAATCAAACTGAGGCTAATAAAGAAGTTGAAGATAATGTAGAAATTGAAGAGGAACATTATCAACTGAAGCGAAGAAAGAAAGTATCAACTGTTTGGGATGAAATGACATTATGAAACTTGAGGATGGGGTGGAACAAGTGCAAAGGTGCAATCATTGCGGACTAAAGATGAAGAAACAGAAAGATGGCACAACTACACAATACCGGAGACATTTGAATGGCTGCATAAAACGTTCGTTGAATATAAAGGGGCAACAAAATCTTTGTCTTGTTCCATCTACACGAAGATCGGAAAGTGTGAGTGTTCACAGTTGGAAGTACGATCAAGCAAAGATGAGAGAGGTCATTTCTCACATGATTATGGTTCATGAGTTGCCATTTTCATTTGTTGAGTATGAGCTCTTCAATTTGGTTATGCAGAGTGCGACTCCCTATTATCAGCGGATATCTCGAGCAACAACTAAAAATGATTGTTGGACAAGTTATGAGCTAGAAAAAAAAAGAATAAAGGGTTTGTTGAAATCAGTTGATAAAGTTAGCATCACAACTGACATATGGACATCGGGTCAAAATATTCAATACATGGTCATGACTGCTCATTTCATAGACTCGGACTGGAAGTTGCAAAAAAGGATCTTAAACTTTGTTGATGTGCCTCCTCCTCATACCGGTACGGTTGTTTGTGATGCACTATACAAATGCTTGCAAGATTGGGGCATTGAAGAGAAAATATGGACAATCACTGTGGATAATGCGTCGTATAATGATTCAACTGTGAGAATACTACTAGATTGTCTTTCTTTTCACAAAAGTTTACCTTTGAATAGTCAGTTGTTTCATGTTCGGTGTTGTGCACACATACTGAACCTTCTTGTGCAAGATGGTCTTTCAGAGATCAAAGAAATTATTGAAGATGTCAGAGAGAGTGTTAAGTACATTAGTGCCTCAAGCAACGTTTGCATAACTTTCTTTACCAAATTTGCAAACAATTTCGATTACTTGCCTAAGAAGAAGCTGATTTTAGATTGTTGCACTAGGTGGAATGCAACATATGCTATGTTGTCTTGTGCCTTGGAATTTAAACAAGTGTTTCCTCGATATGCTCTTAGAGATTCAAATTATAGACACCTGCCCACTGATGACGATTGGCACAGAGTTGAGGAGGTTTGTACTGTATTGGGACATTTCAGTGAAATTACCAAACTTATCTCAGGTAAATTAACTTTTATAATATTATAAATTTGTGTTTGTATTTTTTTAATCTTAAATGGTTATTATAAAAATTAAAATATTTATTTGTTTATGGATTTAGGTTCTGAATATCCAACAGCAAATTTATTTCTACCCGAACTTTGGAGTATCAAAGAAGTGTTGGATCAAAAATCTCAAAGTGAAGAACCTTAGATGAAATACATGGCTATGAGAATGCAACAAAAGTTTGAAAAATATTGGGGTAACAATAATCTTTTGCTCTCTATTGCTGCTGTGTTGGATCCTAGGAATAAGATGACACTAATTCAGTTTGCTTTTCCTGTCATATATCCTGAAACTGAAGCTAAGAAACAAATTAGTGTTGTTCGTGATAGCTTACATGAGCTATATAAGGCATACATGAATGAACATACATTTGCTCCTAGCCAATCATTTGAAAGTGAATTACAATCAAGTAACCCTTCTAATAAGGGTTTTACTGCTAGTAACCATGCAACGGGAAAAAATGTTGAAACTGGGAGGTCAAAGTATGAGAAATATGTTAGGAGTGTTGATACAGTACAACATGTAAAGTCAGAATTAGATACATATTTAGATGAAGGGGTCTTTATTTGCGAAGGAGATTCTGTTAACTTCAATGCATTGGAGTGGTGGAAGTCAAACAACTTGAAGTTTAGAGTCTTGTCGAAAATGGCTTGTGAAATCTTGTCAATTCCAATCACCACAGTAGCTTCAGAATCAACATTCAGTGCTGGTGGCAGGGTAATTGATACATATCGCTCATATTTAGGAACAGATACAGTTCAAATGCTACTTTGTGGTAGCGACTGGTTAAGAAACTTTTACAATCTTAAAAGAAAAGCAAAAGTAAGTATTTATTTAGATTTTATATTTTTCTTTTACTCTAATGTCTGAGTTATATAATTATTATCTAATATATTCTATTATGTAGTTTGACGAAGATGTGAAAGAGATACCATTAGCTTGAACTTCGAGGTAATTTTATTTAAGGCCAATTCTATTATAGTTAGTGACTTTATTATTCTGTTGATCTTGATGCAAAATTGTTTGTTTGAGTAACAATAGTTTTATACTTATTTTCTATAGGTCGTGGACTTTTGCTAGAAGATGCCAATCATTTTTTTGTTCACAACAGAATTGGCAAGTACTGCAGAATTGGGAAGCACTTTTTTGTTGCTATTGGTTAAGAAAAGACGATTGAATTTGTGTTGCTTACCTATCTAAGTGGTTGACTATTGCTTTTTTGGATTGCTATTTGGATTTATATTTTGTGAATTTTGTTGTGTTGTGGGATTGAAATTTAGCCATCATTTTTGATTATGTTGGGTACTTACCAACAAGTTAATGAATGACTTATTGATCTTTTTTTTTCTCCCAAATAGTATTGTTGATATGGTGGTTTTGATGTCAATTTTAATTTTTGCAGTAGCAAGTATAATATGGAGAAATTATAAGTGATTAATGGCACTTGGCAGATTGTTTAAGTTTATTTATGTAATAAAAAGGGTAGGTTATAGTTTTGTTTGTTTGTTCGTTTGTTTGTTTGTTCGTGAACAAAATTATTGATTGTTCACGAACACTTTTGTTCACGAACCTTTAATGAATACAAACTCGAATATGATCATGTTCATGAACACTTAACGAACACGAACCCGAACACGAATATGTTCACGAACATGTTTGTGAACAAATTCAAACATTACAAAAATTAAACGAACGAACACGAACAAGAATTTCGAATTGCAAACCGAGCTCAAGCCGAGCTCGAACAAGGAAAAATTTAAACAAACATTTGGCAAACATGTTAAAGCTCGGATCGGCTCGGTTCGTTTACAGCCCTAGCTGTTCCAGACACATGACAGGAAACAAGAAAAATCTGTCAGAGTTCAAGGAGATTAGAGGCGCAAAAGTCATATTTGGAGGAAATGAAGCTCCAGGGGAAATAAGAGGCATTGGATCCATCAAGAAAAATGGATTAGAAATCACAGATGTTGCATATGTTGAAGGCCTAAATTTCAACTTACTAAACATCAGTCAACTCTGTGACAAGGGCTATAATATTGGATTCAATATGTGAGTTTGCCAAATCAAAGACATTGAATCAAATGAAGTAGTGTTACAAGGATCCAGACAAAAAAACATGTATGTGGTAGATTGGTCGGCCGCCACACCAAGCACTTGTTTATTAGCAAAAAGTACAGCCGAATCAAGTTGGTTGTGGCACAAGAAGCTTTCAAGACAATTAACAAGCTTGCAAGGAGTAATCTTGTAGAAGGACTCCCAGACTCAGTATACAAGAAAGAAAGTGTTTGTGATGCATGCCAGATGGGAAAGCAGATTAAATCATCATTTAAAGAGAAGTCAAGTCCATCTTCAACAAGGATATTGCATCTGTTACATATGGATCTATTTGGTCCAGTTGAGCCAGCCAGCATAAGTGGGAAGAAATACACTCTAGTAGTGGTGGATGATTATTCAAGATATACATGGACAATTTTCATGTGTAAAAAGAAAGAAACTTTGCAGAAGTTACCACAGCTGATGAAAAGAGTTCAAAATGAGAAGAGTCAAACCATTATAAAGATAAGATCGATAAAGGAACCGAGTTTGTCAATGGAATAATAACTCAAGATCTTGTGTTTGAAAATGGTATTGCTCATGAACTATCTCAGACAAGGACTCCACAAAGAATGGAGTTGCGAAAGAAGAAAGAACTCTCAAGAAAGTTGCAAGGACCATGTTAGCTGAAGCAGGGTTGCCTAAAAGATTTTGGGCTGAAGCCATAAACACTGCATGTTATACTCAAAATAGATGCATGATAAATAGACAGCTGACAAAGACTCCCTATGAGATTTGGACAGGGAGGAAGCCAAATGTTGCATACTTTAAAATATTTGGATGTAAATGCTTCATCCACAACAATGGGAAGGATAATCTAAAGGCTTTTGATGTTAAAGTTGATGAAGGTATCTTCTTGGGATACTCAGCTGAAAGGAAAGCATATAGAGTGCTGAACAAAAGGACGATGGTCACAGAAGAGTCTATCCATGTGGTTTTTGATGAACCTAATGTAAATGGAGAAGACATTGAAGAGTTAGCTGATAAGCTGAATCAGCCAACTATACGAAGAGTCCCTATGTTGAAGCTGAAACTGGAGTAATTAATCAAGGTGAAAATGAGATAGCTGAATCTCAAAGACAGCTGGAAAATCTGCAGCTAATTGATGATGAGAGAGCTGCTCAAGATAACACAGCTGCAAGACGACTGAACCCAACTGACTTACTCCAACCTGATGTGAGATGGCTAAGAGACCATCCACCAGAGCTAGTCATTGGTGATGTAAGATACTGTGTAAGAACCAGAACCAGAGCTCAACAAGAAGCAATGTTCACTTGTTTTATTTCCCAAATAGAGCCAAAAGATGTGTCCCAAGCATTGGATGATGCACATTGGATTCAGGCCATGCAAGAAGAGCTGAATCAGTTTGAAAGAAACAAAGTATGGGAATTGGTTCAAAGACCAACCCATCAAAATGTTATTGGCACAAAATGGGTTTTCAGAAACAAGATGAATGAAGAAGGTTCTGTGGTAAGAAACAAAGCAAGATTGGTAGCCAAAGGGTATTGCCAAGAGGAATGAATAGATTTTGATGAAACATTTGCTCCTGTTGCTAGATTAGAAGCAATAAGGATGTTTCTTGCCTATGTTGCACACAAAAACTTCATTGTATATCAAATGGATGTAAAAGGTGCATTCTTGAATGGATTATTGGAAGAAGAAGTCTATGTTGAACAACCTCCAGGATTTGAGCAGAAGACTCTTGGAGATAAAGTGTACAAGCTCAAGAAAGCTCTATATGGATTGAAACAGGCACCAAGAGCAATGTATGATACATTATCTCAATTCCTAACAGATAATGGATTCACCAAAGGCAAAGTGGATAGAACACTCTTCAGAATTCAAGATGGAGAGAGTATACTGCTTGTTCAAATATATGTGGATGACATTATATTTGGATCTACAAACAAAGAGCTGTGTGATAAATTCTCAAACCTCATGCAAGGGAAATTTGAAATGAGCATGATGGGAGAGCTGACATTCTTTCTAGGACTTCAAGTTAAACAGCTGAAGGGTGGAACCTTCATAAGTCAAACAAAGTATACCAGAGATTTAATGAAGAAATTTGGTATGGAAGAGAAGTCTTCTGTGAAAATACCAATGAATAAATCAGTCAAGATGGATATGGATATGGATGCAGATGGCAAGCATGTGGATCAAACAAGATACAGAGCACTCATTGGATCACTGCTCTATCTCACAGCAAGTAGGCCAGACATCACCTTTGCAGTAGGTGTATGTGCAAGATTTCAATCTGCACCAAAAGAAAGCCATATGACTACAACTAAGAGAATCCTAAGATATTTGAAAGGATGCCAGGAAGTCGGCTTATGGTATCCAAAGGAAGGAGGATTCAAGCTTATTGGTTACTCAGACTCTGACTATGCTGGATGTAGAGTTGACAGAAAAGTACTTGTACATGTCAAACGCTTGGAAACAGTTGGTTTCCTGGTTTAGAAAAGAAGCAAAATTCAATAGCCACATCCACAAATGAAGCCGAGTACATAGCTATGAGCAAACATTTGTTGTGCCCAAGTCTTATGGATGAGACAGCAGCTGAGAGACTATGAAGTTGAAGAAAAAGAGATTCCAATTATGTGTGATAACACAAGTGCTATTGCAATCACTCAAAATCCTGTGTTGCACTCAAGAACAAAGCACATTGATGTCAGATATCATTTTATAAGAGATCATGTTGAAAAGAAGGACATCACCTTGGAAGACATCTCAACTAATAAACAGTTAGCTGACATATTCACAAAACCATTATGTGAATTAAGATTTGAAGAACTCAAGCATGAGCTAGGGTTAATTGAGCTGAGTTAACACTCAGAAAACTCATGGAGAAGAGATGAAACAAGAAAAGATGAAAATGGAGCTAAGTTCATAAATCAGCTAAGTGAATCAGCCGTATCAGAAAATCAGCTGCATCGAGTTAGCTGACAGCTGAGTACCTATGTGAAAAGAGAGAAGAAGAATTGAATCGGCTAAGGAGTAAGTTGAGTCATTTATGAGCTAAGTGACAAAAACGCAGTCGTTTTTACTAAGCGGGAATGTTTTAAGGATGACGTCAGCGTAATAATAATGACAGTGCATCAAAAAGCGCACGACAAAGCATATGATTGGATATAAATATTGTCGCATTAAATGCGAGCAATTAAATGCTAATCGGCGTGCTAAATCTGAGTCGTTGATCTCGATCAAATTTCAAAAACCGTATGCACGTCCTTTCATAACCCACATATATACCCTTTCGTCCGTTTCTCTCTCACTTTACACAAATTGTTCATCTATCTCAAAAGCAAAGAAAGCAACTTTTCTCTCAAAACCCTACAGGTCTCCAAAGTGAATTTCTAAAGTTTCGTTCGGTAAATCTTCAAGTAATGGCATCTACTTACGATTTTGTTAAGTTGGGAAAACAAATCCACACTCTCTCTTGTGGATTTTGAAGGTATGATCAAACAAGGTCCGATGAAACCCTTGTGAAGAAAATAGGCCGAGAAAGTGGAGAAATGCTGGCAAACCCTTTCTCACGATGGAGTTTCAGATTACTTATGTTGAAGAAGTCGCTCAGTTCTACGTGAATGCTGAAGTTCACGATGAGGGCATCAAGTCGTCTATTCATGGAAAGGAGTTTACGATCACTGCTGAGGATCTAGCGGAGCATTGTTTGCTGCCGTCGGAAGGAGTGCCGGAGATATTGAGGCGATGTCAACTTGCGATTGCATGGAAGAAATGGCCAAACCCGATCGTGTCTTTGCGAAGGTTATCTGCACGGTGATAAGAAAAGCTCAAGGAAGATTACCATAAGCTATTGGACATTGTTGCCAAGTGTGTAGACATCAAATTTGGAAGCTTTAATCAGCTATCCAAAACTAAGCTGATCGTGATGGCTGCAATCATGGAGAAAAAGAAGGTAAACTGGGCTGAGTTTGTATACAGCAGACTCTGCCAAAATGTTGGAAATAAGTCTTTCAAGGAAGATGGGTCGTTCGGAGGATCCTTGGGGTATGGCCTTCTTATTGGCCGGCTGATGGAAGTGAAGGGAGTTCCACTCCGACATGGAAAGGCATTCCATGTCAACAAGAAAATGTTCCGATCAAATCTTTCAGGAGCTCAGAAGAGAGCTTATGCCAAGAGAGCAGATACCAGTGAGGGGGAATCAGCTGACCCTGAGGAAACATCTGTTGTCCCCCCTCCCAAGAAGAAAGTTGCCCCTACAATGGAAAGAAGATCATTGCGCCCAAAGAAATAAAAAGAAAACAACTGCACCTGCCCCTGCAGCTGAGTCACCTGCCCCTGCAGCCGTGTCTCCTAACCCTGCAGCCGCAGCTGAGAAGGAACCTCAAATACCTTCTCCAGTTGTCAAGAAAAAAAGGACTGACAAGCCAAAAAGCCAGCTCCTCGGAAAAAGAAAGTAGCACCACCCCCGCCGCCCGGACTCGAGGAAATCGTATCCGAACCGAAATTCCTCCGGTGAGGACCAAAAGAAGACCTTTCAAGCGTTGAGCTTAAGAAAACAAATGAGTCTACCACTCACCGAACAGATCATTTGAAATAGGCGGAGAAGTAGAGTCTCCGGATATTATTGATGAAACCGCCAAGTCTGCTTGAGGCCAATCAATCAGCGAGGCAAGTCGAAGACCAACCGTGTGGACGAGCAATCATGAGGAACAAGTAACAAATTGAGACAATTAAGTCTTGATGAGATTTGTCTCCGCCACAAAGAGATCTTCTTTGGGTGAAGAGCGACAAGAAACATGCTACCCTCCATTCCTAAGACTGGAGGACAAAACGAAGATGATGATGATGATGTGATCATGTTGTCTCCACCATATCCAGACATCCAAAATCGTCTGCGAGAATGGAAGAAGTGGAAGTTGAGTCACTCTAGGGTGCAATTTGAACACCCAGAGTTTATTGAGGAGGAGGAGGAGCTCTTCAGGTTCCTTGAAGTTGATACAGTGCTGCAAGCCCTTGATGAGAATAACTGCATCAACATGCTGCAAATTCGAAAGGAGAACGCACAGGCTAGGGAAGCAGAGGAAGCAGAAGCTCGTGAGAAATCTAGTATTTGTCCTCTAACTGGAACCACTGATCATACTTATCCACATCTTGACATACTTTCAGAGAGTGATGAAGATTTGGACCCTGCTGCTGTGACAGAAGTGCTAGAAATGCAGCAAGCCATGCGGGAATCCAGAATGATGCATGAACAACAGTTGATGGAAGAACCAGGAGAGTCTTCCAAATCACAGCTGGAAATTGACCCTATGGGAGTGGTGCGGATTGAATCTGTTGTTCTTTGCGACCACTTCCCACTCACTCGAGGAAGGTTCTAAGGGAAATGGCGGTGGCCGGGAACTTGGGGACCCAAGTCGAGCCAACCCCTATTGAAGGTGTCTTACCACCGCCCCAATGGCTGAACACTCAAAGGAAACAAATGAGTTTGGAGAAAGTGACCCCGGTCCAAGTCACTCACCGGTGTGTGCCGATTAAGGGGAAACTCCCTCCACTGCAGCTAGGTCGGAGGTTGTTGCAGATGACTCCACAACGAATCTAGGATGCGAAGTGGAGAAGGAAAAAGAAAAAGAAACACAGCAGATTGTCACTGAAGAAGCTCGGACAGTTGAGATTGTCTCAGCTGAAGTGTCAATCGCTTCTCTGCAGCCGAGGACGCTGCGGTATAGTCGAGGTACAGGATGGATCTGCCCTGGGAGTTAACACTCTGGGCAATGAAAGTGCAATCCACGGAGTTGAGGCTCCTGTGGATGCCACCGTCGAAGACCCCAAGACAGCTAAGTCTGTCGAAGGGAATGTCCAAGGCCTTGCTGCAGTTGAAACTGCAGGATGTACTGAAGGCCTACGGGAGGTTGAGACTTCCCGGGGTTAAAAGGCAAAAGCACAGAACATCCCTCCAGTTATCATCGATGCATCTGAGTAGGAGATAAGTGCCCTTCACGATTCCCAAGACAACCCTGATGTAACTTTTCTGGGATCTGAAGGTGAAGATGAGGCTGAGTCATCCCCTGTTGCAAGTCCAAACGACTCAGCTGAGGATGTTCTTCCCAGCACGAGTAAGCTAGACTTCAAGGCTGCTCGTCAGAAGTTCAATTTTGATGATGAGCCACCCCTACAAGTCTCATCATCGTCCGATGACGCTACTAATACGGCCGAGGACCAGACAACTCATATGGAAAAACCAACTGAGACCAACGGTTTAAGGCAGTGAGGCTCGGCCGGGTCAATACCACAACACCCGGTGAATCACATTCAATCAAGCGCAGCTCCCAAAGCTGCAGCAGAATCGACTCAACCGGGCACATCATGGTCATGAGTTACCATTTAACAGATTCCCTATGTCCGTGATGATGCATTTGAAGAAACGTTTCCCTTCTCACTGGAGCTGCCTGATCTTGATGAAGAATCAGCTAGAGATCAACGACGTTTCCATAAACTTGATCCCGTCATTCCAACAGATACCATCGTCCCAGCAGACTTTGACTTTGATGCTGCTTGGCCGCCAGCTGAGACAGAGGTGACAGCTGAGGTTCGAGAAGTTTTTAAGGCAATATTTGCGGAGATAGAGAAGATGGAAAGGCACCAGGCCTCATTAGATATGTGGCTAGATAACCGAGATGCTAATCTTACTGCTGATCTGCGTGGAATAATAGTCAGGATCTGGGAATGGTGGCAACAGCAACAAACAATGCGTGTGGAACAAGTTCGATACTTCAAAGCATTGTACAATAAGATGCTAGTCTGGAGCGCTGATAATGCTGACATGAAAAAGAGGATGCAAGAAAATATTGATAGAATGCATACCTCTCATACCACAGAAATGGAACTGTTGCGCGAATTTCATCGAAAAGAACTTCTGCGCGTAGAGAAGAACATGAATGAAAAATTCAGCCTTCTTATGGCTGAAATGAAGTTGGTGACAAATGAATCAAACGCCACTCGCTCGAAATTTCGAGCGTACTCATCCGCAGCTGAATCCAAACAACCCGATTATCGATCGCCTAGATTTCATGCTTGCCGGCATGTTTCGAGGGTTCCTCTCTCCTTTGATGATGCCAAAAAGGGGAAGAGGAATACCTAAAGACGTTGGAAGGGTCCGCACTGAGAAGAAGGACCTTGTTGTGAAGGAGAAGACAAAAGAGCGAGAAATAAAAGGAAAATCGATTGAGGGGGAAGGTTCGAAATACATGACTTTAATGGTTGCTAGAACCCCTCAACAAGGACTTGTCACACCGACATAATCAAAGAAACTTCCAAAGTGACTTTCTGCCGCTCCAACACTCTATCGTGCCCATGTCGAAAAGAGGAAAATAGTATAAGCGAGAGATGACGGAGATTGAAAGAAAAATGGATGCCCGTCGATGGACATATCGAAACAAGATGCGGGCATTCCGGGGAAGAGACATTGATGCCATTTCGGCGTTGGAACCGAGCCAAGATCTTTTGATGAATTCAAGACGCCGCATCCGAGGATACTTCGAGAATATGACCATGGCCCAAGCCTGGACTTGTATTGGGAAAAAGGCCTCAAGTCATGCGAAGAAGCCGATAGCGAGACTCCGAGCGATCACTCGACCGGTCACTCTGCTTTAGTCACTCTCTTTGGAAAGAAGAAAGCCCCAAAGACAATACACACCCGAGAGGAATAGGTAGAAGCAGTGGAGGAAGAGGTTTCAAACCTAGGCCTCTACCCAAAAACATCGAATATATAGATCCAGGGAAGAAAAGAGGGATCTATTGGGCTGGGTTTGACGAAGTAGCCAACATGCAAGTGGCCAAGAACAATGCTGAATATGTAAAGAGAATCGAAGAAGAAAATAGAAGACAAACTCAGCTGTGGGAAGAGAGACAAGAAAGGAAAAGAAAAGATGAAGTTGCCAGAAGAGCTTATGAGAAAAAGAAAGCAGCTGAAGAAGAGAAGAAGAGAAAAAGGTCAGAAGATGACAGAGATGATGAAGAAAGAAGAAGGCAGCGAAGGAGATGAAGTGTTTTTGTCCACCCCTTCATGTAATTTACTATTGTAAATGCAAAAGTATGTAAGTCTTCTGTACATTAAATAAGAAATCTGTAATTTCTCTATTTTTGCGTAGACATAGATGTTTGCTCTGATACACTTTGTAAACAGCTGTGTAAAGGACAAGAATGTTATGATCAATAAAAATATTGATTCTACGCATACATTCTCTGTTACTGCACTACCCATATGTATCTTTGATGCTTACATTTTTGCATGTATGTTTTAAGTTTTGGCATCATCAAAAAGGGGGAAATTGTTGGGAAATTTATTGTTTAGATTTTGATGAATGCCATGTAAAACTTAGACTAGATAGTTGGCACCCCATTTCTTTGTAATTTGCATTGTAATAGATAGGGGTGTACGAGCTGAGTCAAGTCAGCTATGCCTGGATATGCAAGAAGCCAACTGAAGGTTAAAATGAAGACTCTGCTGTGAAGCAGTTGAGTATGGCAAGGAGGAGAAGTCAAGAACTCGACTGAAGGAGTATCACCGTTCACAAATGTGAAGTGTCGATCAAGTCAACTCAAGACAGCCAAGTCAAGTTGAAGTGACGATGAGTCTTCCAATGATTGGGAGCCGACTCAAGTCACCTGGGAAGTCAAGGAACTACAAATCAAGTCAAGACAATCAAAAGAGTCCGTTGCCTGCGAAGTCAAGAAAGTTACTTAAATAAGTAATACTTCCATGCCGCAATATTCTAAAGTGCTCGATCCCGAAGCGTGCAAAAGGAATAAACCAATGGGAAGCACTTTGCACTGTCGGGAGCTCAAAAAGTCGAAGGTTCATTTAATACGAGGTAATGTCAATTTCAAGGATCGCAACAAGACAAGCCAACGACCACTAGTGTCTTTTGAAATCAGCATTTCTCTTCAACGGGCAGATTTTTGAAAGAGCACTATAAAAGGCTGAGGAATCACTTTGAGAGGGGATACCTGAACCACGAACATTCAAGCAATTATTCGAGCTGTAACCTGCAAAAATATTCTCAAGTTATTCAAGCAAATCCTCAAGCCTAAACTTGGAAGGAAATCGATCCAACACCAAGCTGTGAAGGAAAGACAACCTCATACTGTTGAAGAGGAAACTTTTGAAGAATCAAAAGGGGTCTGCATTCCAAGGAGGATTGTAGAAAGGTTCAAGGTCGAACCAGTATCAAGCTATTGGAGGGCTTCGTGATCAAATCCAAGAAGCTTGAGCAAGTGAGTGTAGCGTAGCAAGCAAAGCAAATGCCCCTGTGAAGAAGAAGCCGAGTCGTGAGAAGCCACTGTGACCAAGGCATCTCAGATCGAGTCCCAAAGGATCAAGTCAGCTGTGTGGTCAAGACTTGCATCTGGACTGATAACCACTTTGTACTCTGATCAATACTTAGTGGATTCCTCCAGGAGTTGGAGAAGAGAGGATTAGAAGAATTACCCCATCTTCGAACCTCTATAAAATTTATTGTGTCATTTACATTTTAGCATTTACTTACTTCATATCATTTAATATCTGCTGATAATTTGCTATCCAATTGATATTTAACAAAGTGCTAAAACCAATTGTTAAAACAAACTTAAACCAAATTCAAGGGTGTTAAGTCTTCCGCTGAAAATCTTATCACAGCCAAGTTAAGTATAAGACTAAGCAGCTGAGTTATTCTATCAACAGCTCAGTTGAGTCTGTTGAGTGGCTAACTCTGCTGGTTACCTAACTTAGCTGTCCATCAAGGACTTAGCTGTGAAATTAACTCTGAATAATTTTAAAAGGACTAAATCGAAAAGTTGGTAAGGTTTATTCAACCCCCCCTTCTAAACCTTAAACTCACACCCCTTGGGACCTACACATCTTTTCAGTGGATCCACAGTAGCATGTCGAGCTACTTCCGAGTGGGCACACTGCTCCACCACATCTATGAAATGGCAAGTGTGTTGTTCTTCTTGGAACTTCATCGCATTATAAATGTTAAACATCACTTCCTCTTCATTAACTCGCAAAGTCAGTTCCCCTCGTTGAACATCGATCAATGCACGACCAGTAGCCAAAAATGGTCTCCCCAAAATCAATGGGACCTCTCGATCTTCCTCCATATCCAGTACAACAAAGTCTGCTGGAAATATAAACTTGTCCACCTTCACCAAAACATCTTCGATTACGCCTCGTGGATATGTGAGCGATCTATCCGCCAATTGTCGGGTGATGGTGGATGGCTTCATCTCTCCAAGACCTAGTTTCCTGAAAACAAACAAAGGCATAAGATTAATGCTAGCACCAACATCGCAAAGAGCTTTATTAAAAATAGAATCACCAATAGTACAAGGGATAGTGAAACTCCCCGGATCTTTCAATTTCTGTGGTAGCTTTGTTTGCAAAATAGCACTACATTCTTCTGTAAGCTTTACAGTCTCAAACTCGCCCAGCTTCCTCTTTTTCGACATCACATCCTTCATGAATTTAGCATAATTAGGCATTTGCTCGAGTGCATCAGCAAACGGGATGTTGATGTGAATTTTCTTAAAAATCTCCAAGAACTTTGAAAAATGAGAATCTAGCTTCTTTTTCTGAAATCTCTGAGGGAAGGGGAGTGAGTTAGGCACTAGAACCGCAGAATCAATAGTGGGAGTAGATTTAGGCTTGTCAGCCTCCGTCTGCTCGTTGTTCTGCTTATCTTTTTCTTGTTTCGACTCATCCTCAATAGGTAAATCAGAATCAGAAGGCTTCTCTTAGGTGGAATGATAGGGAAGCTTAGGGGCATCATATGCAGTACCACTCCTCAATTGGATTGCTTTACAATGTTCCCTCGGATTCACCTCAGTATTACTTGGAAAATTTTCTTTCTTCTGCTGAGAGCTTATGGTGGTGGCTAATTGACCCATTTGGGTCTCCAGTGATCTAAGGCGTGTCTCCATAGTAGACATTTTGTGCCCAAATTGTCAATCTGTGCATCACTCCTATTCAGCCAATTCATGGTCTCCACAATAAACGTACCGAGTATTTCATCGAGCGATTGTTTTTTCTCACCTACGGGTGCATTAGAGCTAGACAGATTGGAGTAACTCGGAGGTGGATTCAACACGTTTCTACTATTGTTGTAGGAGAGATTCTCATGATTGTGAAGTCTCAGGTGATAATAAGTCGGTAACTGAGTACCTCGATTGTTAAAACCCCGGTTATTCACATAGTTAGCTTGCTCAGCATCCAATGTTGCAACCTCTTGAAGAGCTGCTGGTGGTGTTTCGTTCTGTTGCGGTGTTCCACCCGAATTCATGATGGCCATCTATTTCGACAATGATGATATCTGAGATTCTAATGCCGGCATATGATCCAGCTCAAGAACACCGACAACTTTCCTTGGTACTAATCTGTCAGAGGGCCATTGGTAGTTGTTTGTGGCCATTTCTTCAAGAAGAAGTAATGCCTCAGTCAGAGTTTTAGCCATCAAAGTGCCCCTGCTGCTGCATCTAGTATTGTCCTCATATGCCAATCAAACCATTGTAAAAGTACTGGACCCTCTGCCAGTCCGCATAACCATGCTGTGGGCATCTTCTCAACAGATCCTTAAACCGTTTCCAAGCTTCATACAATGGCTCAAAGTTGATCTGTTGGAATTGAGCTGTCTCGCTTTTCAGTTGGAGCGTCTTGCTGGGAGGGAAGAACTTTGTCATAAATTTTTCTGTCAGATCATCCCAGCTAGTGATACTCCCAGGTGCGAACGTCTATAACCACTGTCTGGCTTTATCCCGGAGCAAGAACGGGAAAAACCTCAACCTAATTGCTTCATCGGACACACCATTCATCTTGATGGTGTCACAAATCTCCAAGAATGTCGCCAGATATGTATTCGGATCATCTATTGGACTCCCCCCAAACTGATTCTGCTGAACCATGCTTATGAGGCCCGATTTCAATTCGAAATTATTTGCATTTATGGGTTGGCGCACAATTCCAGAGTAGTTGTGGTTTATAGCCGGGCAGAAGTAATCCCGGATTGCCCTTTCCTGTGCCTCAGGTTGTGGTGGCACATTCACAACCCAATTTCCGTTATTCTCATTGTTTCCGTCTTCTGCCATTGCTAGATTCTGTGCTCGCTTTGATGATCTGATTGCTCGAAGTGTCCTTTCAATCTCTGGATCAAAAGGAAACAAATTAATATATTTAGAATCTAGCATAAACAAACAAGTTAATGAGAAACACGAAATTATTATTCCTAAACTAGCCTAGATTAGGATTAATCAAACACGAAATTGGTTCAGACAATTAATCAAATACTTAAGATATGAGTTCTAGAGGGTTGATTTCACCTAGTTATTCCCTATGTTCTCAATCCAGTTCATTAATCACAAGTTATTAATCTATAAGCCAATATTTCTACCAGTTATCACTTCCTCTCTCGAGTGCCAAGTGATTCTAGGTTCTAATTCTGATTTCGATATCTCTATAAAAATCATAAATTAAACCCTAATACGCTCGATGAATATTCTATCACAGGCTTCAAAAGATTCATAAACATCTCAGTTTTATGAAACCCTAGGATATGCTATTTTATGGCCAGATGTTCAATTGGCTCTCTCGAGTGTCAAATCAAACACGCCAACCAATCTAAACTATTGATCAGATAATTCAAATACAATCAATTCAAATAGCACAAATAGATTACTAACATGCGAATTTCATAAACTGGAAATCAAAACATAGGTTCAAACGTAAGTTACATCAATCCCCTAGAAAGATGGGTTTAACTCATGTTGGATGTATAAAAACTCATAAAGAAATAATTATACATCGATAGGGTTCAACAAAGATACTAGAAAAATAATTCAGAATGATTAAAGGAGGAATCATCTCTGTTTCCAGAAGATAGATGCCTTCAAATCTCGTCCCGAACTCTTTCTCCTTGCTCAAAATCATTCCTTGTGCTCTCCAAAATGTCCAACCCTTGTTCCGTGCGTCCTTCTTCTATTTATAGGCCCAAAAATCTATAAAAGCCCAAAAAGATAAAATACAATTGTTCTCGCCGGACGCACGCCGTGGCGCGCACTGAACATCCTGCGCATGCCCCTATCGCGCGCTGTGGCGCCTCCTGCTGGGCACTGTGGCGCGCACTGAAGACGTCGCCCTGATTCGCTAGTGCGTTGCGGCGCACTCCCGATAGCGCTGCAGCGCTCCCGCGTTGTGGTGTTGCGGCGCTGGTCCTTGCACAACATTTTTCCGCTTTTCTCCATTCTAACTTGCGATTTTCCCCTTCCAACACATTTTTTAGCGTTTTTAACCAATTTTGGCTACCAAGAGCTGTACTGACTCTCTAACGACAAATAATGACATGAAATAGACTCAAACGATACTAAATACCCAAAAACAATGCAAAGACCTCGTCTAAAATACTCAATACGTTGGTATAAAACCAACTTAACACTGCTACTTGTGTAGAAACTCTGATTTAGAGATCAAAACTAAAGAATTAGTTAAGTCTATTCAACCCCTCCTCTAGACTTAAACACCCCTTGGGACCTACAGAACCTATAATCATAATTTCATCATCAATCTCAATCACAGGACTTCGCCGAGCGGATAAAAAAAGAACATACTTTTTTTTTTGTTATTTATGTCTGAATCCCAATTTTCAAATCAACACTTTCTCGTTTTCTTCTCAATCTCTTCCACTTCTTACCTTCACACTTTCCACCAACACAAACTTTACGTCTTATTCCCTTTGAAACAAATCCAATCTACCAATTAAGGTGAAGGTGGAATTAAAAACAAAAACAAAACTCAAAGCTTCTGTTTTCTTCCCCAAAGAACTAAGTTATAAGAGCTCATCGAAACCAACAACTTCCACCGCCGTCTTTTGAGTCATCATCAAAATCATTAGTACTATAGATAAAATAACAAGAGGTTGGAGGTTGGTGACGAGAAATGGAAAGAGGGATGGATAAAGGAAAGGATTGGGGGAGAGAGAGAGAGAGAGAGAGAGAGAGCAAATCTGCAAGATATGTTTACTTTTTTTGTGGGGTAGAGTTAGATATGGATCCTAGTTTGGGTGTTAGGGATCCATGTTGGGAAAATTTATGTATTAGATTTTGATGATACCATATAAAACTTAGATTACGGAGTTGGCACTCCATTTCTACTGTAAATCAACTTTTAATAGATAGGGTTCTATAAGCTAAGTGGAAGTATCCAAGTTGAAGAATGCAAAAGTCGACTGAAGACCAAGATGAAGAATCAGTTGTGTGGTAGTTGAGGAAGTGAAGACAAGTCTCAGTCAAGTGATAGAAAAGTTATCTCAGTCAACAGAATGACAGTTGAGTTACTCCCAGATTAGTGGAGTTGACTGTCAAATGGGTTATGCAGTAGAAAGAATCAAAGAGAGCTGAAGAGATCCGTTGTCATAGAAAAGTCAAATGTTTGCTGAAAATAGGCATGTGTCAGACTGTCATCCTTAAAGTTGTTTTGCTGAAAGAGTGCAAAAAGCGAGGAACCAATAGGATATCCCTAAAAACCTGCAGAGGTTAAGGAAGGGCTGCAGTGCATTAAATTCAAGGATCAGCCTCATCAAAGCTGCAAGACAAGCCAACAACCTCAAAATGTAGTTTGAAAAATACATCTATCTCTTCAACGAATATATTTTTCAAACAAGCACTATAAAAAGAGAAATCGAGCAATCTAAGCACAATATTCTCAAGCATTCTATTCAATCCTCAAGCCTAAAACTCAAAGGAAATCAATCCAACACACCCAGTGAAGGAAAGACAACTTCAAACTAGTGAAGAGGAAAACTTGTTTAAAGAACAAGGGGTCTATACATCCAGGATTGAAGAAAGTGTAGTGAGGTTCTAGGTCAAACTAGAAGCGTTGGACTCGTTCGAGGGCTGTGTGAACAAATCTAAGAGTTTGAAAGAGCTGAAGTAGTAAGACAACTGTTTTGTGAAGAAGATATGTAACGACCCAATTTTATGAAATTAAAGTATTCTAAAATATTATTAAGAAAACACGAATTTATAAATTAAAGTGATGCCAATAATTATCAAAAAGTTGATTTAGAATTTTTAATTCTTAAGAAAAAAATATAATTATGATAATAATAATAATAATAATAATAATAATAATAATAATTCGAAATTAAATATCCAAAATTATTCCAAGCATAAACTGTAAAAATTAAAGACATAAATCCAAAATTCAGTTTGATCATAATTATTTAAAATATAAATATAACATGATTTATTCCACCATCCACAACATCATATCTTCAGCCATATTCCTCAACTGAAAGTCATGATAATAATAGGGGTGAGCTTCATCTCGCTCAGTAGGGATATATCTGTCAATATTTAATATAACATGAAAAGCATTCACATAATTATAACAGTAAATTCATTAATTTCCTCTTTTTCCCTCGACGCGATTCGCATATAGCATTCCGGGTTCACCCCGAAGATACGTTTGATCTCAGACCTTTTTCATGGCCCCTAGCTTATATTAATTTATTTTCTCTTGACATATATTGCAATCAATGAAGTACAATCATGAAACATTAAATAAAGACAAATACTATAAAAATCCCTACTTAATAATCACAGATACTCGATGTTGAAAAATTGAACGATAAAAGTCCTAGTCCTCGATCCCTTCGTTTTCAATATTAATTAAAAGTATATAATTAATATGTGATTTTAATAAATCAAACTAATTAATGAATGAATTTATGAAAAATATTGAAAGAAGGCTTGTGAATTGTGAATATAAATATATATATATATATATATATAACTTGAAGTAGAAAAAATATTTATACCTTATAATTATTAGAAATATGGTGTAAAATTGTGTATGAAATTACACATATTTATAGTAGTTAAGTCCAACCCCTAAATCTGATTTAACCCCTAATAACTAACCCCTAAGTCCCCTAAAACTAACCCCTAATCTAACCCCTAAAATAACTCCTAAATTAACCCTTATTATATTTTAAAAAATTTGGGATATTACATACTACCCCTCTTAATAAAATTTCGTCCTCGAAATTCGTTAACTCAATAAATTTTCGGAAACAAAAATATTTTTTTTACACGAGGAA
Source organism: Rehmannia glutinosa (assembly GCA_016081115.2). Taxonomy (NCBI): domain Eukaryota; kingdom Viridiplantae; phylum Streptophyta; class Magnoliopsida; order Lamiales; family Orobanchaceae; genus Rehmannia; species Rehmannia glutinosa. The sequence continues at coordinate 29,477,444 of CM071935.1, read as the reverse complement.
TTCTTTGTCTAATATGGAAAGTACAAATGCAATAATACTTTTAATAAAAATGACCGACTTGAATTCATAAAATGTAATTCTAAAATATGATAATATAATATGACATTTTGAATAGCATGACATAATAAATTTCATACCTTGAGAAATCTGACGTGATATGACGGAGGTGGATGTCATTAGACTATTTTATTTTTTTAAAATTTTTGAAAGACATTTTTTTAAATAAGTCTACAGAACCATAGACCTGCTCTGATACCACTTGTAACGACCCAATTTTATGAAATTAAAGTATTCTAAAATATTATTAAGAAAACACGAATTTATAAATTAAAGTGATGCCAATAATTATCAAAAAGTTGATTTAGAATTTTAATTATTAAGAAAAAATATAATTATGATGATAACAATAATAATAATAATAATAATAATAATAATAATAATAATAATTCGAAATTAAATATCCAAAAATTATTCCAAGCATAAACTGGAAAAATTAAAGACATAAATCCAAAATTTAGTTCGATCATAATTATTTAAAATATAAATATAACATGATTTATTCCACCATCAACAACATCATATCTTTAGCCATATTCCTCAACCTGAAAGTCATGATAATAATAGGGGTGAGCTTCATCTCGCTCAGTAGGGATATATCTGTCAATATTTAATATAACATGAAAGGATTCACATAATTACAACAGTAAATTCATTAATTTCCTCTTTTTCCTCTGACTGGCCAGTTACTGCATATAGCATTCCGGGTTCACCCCGAAGATACGTTTGATCTCAAACCCTTTTCATGGCCCCTAGCTTATATGAATTTATTTCCTCTTGAAATATATTGCAATCAATGAAGTATAATCATAAAATATTAAATAAAGACAAATACTATAAAAATCCCTACTTAATAATCAAAGATACTCGATGTAGAAAAATTGAACGATAAAAGTCCTAGTCATCGATCCCTTCGTTTTCAACATTAATTAAAAGTATATAATTAATATGTGATTTTAATAAATCAAACTAATTAATGAATGAATTTGTGAAAAATATTGAAAGAAGGCTTGTGAATTGTAAATATATATATATATATATATATATAACTTGAAGTAGAAAAAATATTTATACCTTATAATTATTAGAAATATGGTGTAAAATTGTGTATGAAATTACATATATTTATAGTAGTTAATTCCAACCCCTAAACCTGATTTAGCCCCTAATAACTAACCCCTAAATCCCCTAAAAATAATCCCTAATCTAACCCCTAAAATAACTCCTAATTAACCCTTATTATTTTTTAAAATAAAATTGGGATATTACTGTTTGATACATGTTTTTATCTTAATTTTGATGATTTTATTTTATCACCAAAACAATGTTTTTAAAGGTTGTCCAAATACTCCTAAATGATTTAAAATGATTTTAATATTTTCCGGAGTATTTTCTCAAAGTTTATTTTCGTCTAAATTGGACAACGCTTTTAATGATTTTACGTTATTGGGTTTTCACTCTCAAACGATGTTTCTAAATGTTGTCCTAATACTTCCGATCGGTTTAAAATGTTTCTACTATATTTTCGGAGTATTTCTTGGGTTTTATTTTCGACAAAAATTGGACAACATTTCTGTCTCGTGGTCGACCGGTCGCCCTATAGGGCAACCCATACCTGAAGATGTTTTTAGAAACATAAAAATGAGACGGAAGGAAAAAGAGCAGGTCGACCGGTCGCCCTGGGCGTCGACCGGTCCGGTCGGCCGTCGCCAGTGCGGCGACTACACTGCAAGTGTGTTTCAAAACAGAACTTTTAATCCTTGCAAAATCCATGAGGGGGACCGTTGGGGTGATGGTCGACGGTCGAGGTAGACGTCGACCCGACGTCCTGCCGTGTTATTTTGCTGTGTATTCTTTTCAACGTCTATTTCTGTGCGACCGGTCGCCCTATGTTTTGACAGCAAATTTCTGACCGTTTGACAGCAGACAACTTTCCTTAAATTGTGGGATTGATTTCTAACAGCTATATTCTTGATTTTAATTGTATTTTTCTGTAGATTTTCAATCCCCAAGAGGAGCCTATGCTTGATCAATCATCTCCTATAAATAGAGGAAGTTTTGGAGCAACCAACACAACAATTGAGATACAACACAACAAGATACACTTCAAGCAAACACTTGGTCTTTCATTGTTATTATTCTTGTTGTAAAATTGCCTAGCTTATCACTTTCACATCTTTGAGGTCTAGGCTATTCTTGATTACACTTTGCACTCAAATTGTATTATTCATTATTGAGTTGTAATCTTGATTTTTGGTTATCATTCAAACACAAGATATCCTTGTGAGTGTTCTTGTGGTAAGAGCACACTTGGATGATCTAGGTGATAGGTGCAAGAAGATTGTGGTAATCTTCTTATTGAGGTGTTGAAGAATTTGGTATTCTTCAAGGTTGAAAATTGTGGTAATCTTCACAAGGTGCCGTTGAAGGAAGATTGTGGTAATCTTCAAAGGGAGATTGTGGTAATCTCCAAAGGTGGTGTTGAAGAAGAGTGTGGTGCTCTTCAAGGTGTTGTAAGTTGAATTTGTATTAATTTTGGTAATTAATAAAATTCTTTTTCTTTTCGAAATCCATCCCGGATATACTGGGGTGGTAGAGGATTAGGCCCTAGGTGGGTTGAACCTCTTTAAATCGACGTGTGTTGTTTACATTCCGCACCTTCTTTATTTTGTTTGAGCATTCGATTGTTAAAAGAGGACGAAATCGAAAAGATGGAGATAATCTATTCACCCCCCCTCTAGATTATCGTAGCCGCTTGGACTTACAATTACGTACTACCCCTCTTAATAAAATTTCGTCCTCGAAAATCGTTAACTCAATAAATATTCGGAAACAAAAATATTTTTTTACACGAGGAATTCTTTGTCTAATATGGAAAGTACAAATGCAATAATACTTTTAATAAAAATGATCGACTTGAATTCATAAAATGTAATTCTAAAATATGATAATATAATATGACATTTTGAATAGCATGACATAATAAATTTCATACCTTGAGAAATCTGACGAGATATGACGGAGGTGGATGTCATTAGACTATTTTATTTTTTAAAAATATTTGAAAGACATTTTTTTTAAATAAGTCTACAGAACCATACACCTGCTCTGATACCACTTGTAACGACCCAATTTTATGAAATTAAAGTATTATAAAATATTATTAAGAAAATACGAATTTATAAATTAAAGTGATACCAATAATTATCAAAAAGTTGATTTAGAATTTTAATTCTTAAGAAAGAAATATAATTATGATAATAATAATAATAATAATAATAATAATAATAATAATAATAATAATAATAATAATAATAATAATAATAATAATTCGAAATTAAATATTCAAAAATTATTCCAAGCATAAACTGGAAAAATTAAAGACATAAATCCAAAATTTAGTTCGATCATAATTATTTAAAATATAAATATAACATGATTTATTCCAACATCCACAACACCATATCTTCAGCCATATTCCTCAACCTGAAAGTCATGATAATAATAGGGGTGAGCTTCATCTCGCTCAGTAGGGATATATCTGTCAATATTTAATTTAACATGAAAAGCATTCACATAATTACAATAGTAAATTCATTAATTTTCTCTTTTTCCTCTGACTGGCCAGTTACTGCATATAGCATTGCGGGTTCACCCCGAAGATACGTTTGATCTCAGACCCTTTTCATGGCCCCTAGCTTATATGAATTTATTTCCTCTTGACATATATTGCAATCAATGAAGTATAATCATAAAACATTAAATGAAAACAAATACTATAAATATCCCTACTTAATAATCAAAGATACTCGATGTAGAAAAATTGAACGATAAAAATCCTAGTCCTCGATCCCTTCGTTTTCAACATTAATTAAAAGTATATAATTAATATGTGATTTTAATAAATCAAACTAATTAATGAATGAATTTGTGAAAAATATTGAAAGAAGACTTGTGAATTGTGAATATATATATATATATATATATATATATATCTTGAAGTAGAAAAAATATTTATACCTTATAATTATTAGAAATATGGTGTAAAATTGTGTATGAAATTACACATATTTATAGTAGTTAATTCCAACCCCTAAACCTGATTTAGCCCCTAATAACTAACCCCTAAGTCCCCTAAAAATAACCCCTAATTTAACCCCTAAAATAACTCCTAAATTAACCCTTATTATTTTTTTTAAAAAAATGGGATATTACAAGATGTGTCCCAGAAGCAAAGCCAGTTGTGTGATCAAGGCCTAGCTTGAAATGTCATTATTTTGTAACAAAGTCACCGTTATATTATTGGATTCCTCCAGGGGTTGGAGAAGAGTGGAATTAGAGGAATTACCCCATCCTCGAACCACTATAAAAATTGCTCTATGTCATTTACATTCAACACTTTATTTCTTGCATATTTTTATTGTTGTTTGTTTTATTTGCTAAGTCAACTGATAATAACTAAGCTTAAAACAAGTGTTGAAAAACGTATTTGAAACAAAGGGTGAAAGTCTTCCGCTGTGAAAACCAAGTCTACTGAATTTCTAAAGAGTTAACTGAATCAACTGAATTATCTTATCAACTTCTCGGTCAAGTCTGTTGAGTGGCTATCTCAACTGTGAAGGTAAATTAAGTTGTCAATCAAGGACCCAGCTGATTTGTGATTAAACTCTGACTTTAAAAGGACTAAATCAAAAAGTTGTTAAAGTCTATTCAACCCACCCAGACTTTACATTATCACCCATTGGGACCTACAAGTGGTATCAGAGTGGTTGGTTCATTGTGTCTTTCGCACTGGTTACTGAACTAGATCTCATTCTTTTTCAAACGATACATCTTTTGCCGTTTTAATGCTTTTCTTGCAAAATAAGTTATTATCATGGAAGCAAATCTAACTCGCATTCCCATGTTTACTATCAAGGAATTTGATGGTTGGAAAATACGCAAGCAGGCACATGTTTCAGCTCTACATGATGAAATGTGGTTCGTTATTGAAGATGGGTCACTATAAATATTGAAAGTAAATACAGCTGTAAGAGGTGCTGCTCCTGTTGAAGGAGAAGATGTTGTACCGACCATGTTCGAGAAGCCTCGATGCTAGTGGACAAACGAGGACAGAAAAAAATATAACTTGGATAATGTTGCCAATGACATTTTGTATAAAACCTTCGATAAATCCATGTTCAACAAAGTGAAATCTTGTCGAACGAGTAAAGAAATTTGGGAAAAAAACTTACTTTAATTTGTGAAGGATCTGATCAAATTAAAGAAAACAAATTAACTGTTGTTGTACAAAAACTTGAAAATTTTAAAATGCTTGTGATGAGTGTAAAATATACGTGCATTTTGGAGCCTTAAATGATACATAAATGATGCATTTGCACGCATATTTACTGTATTTTTACTTGGTTTCCTTTAAAGGGCATGATACTGCGTATTCTTGTAATTCTTGCAGGAAACGAAGCTTAAAATGAAGAAATATCAGTAGAGATGCCCGGATAAGATTGCCGAATGCAAAGAGAAGGTCAAACGACAGGAAAAGGGAACAAAAGCTGGTCCACACAGTCAGACCATGTAGCCTCACACGGCCGTGTGGACTTGTGTTGGGAAAATGACACGAGTGTGTGAAGAAAGGAAGAAAACAGAGGATGGAGCAGGTCCACATGGTCGGACCATGTTACCTCACACGACCATGTGGACTTGGATTCCAACCGCACCATCTAACTGTGAGACATGCATGCCTGTGCGACAAATGGCTACGCCCAAGGCCCCACGCCCGTGTGGACCCACACGGCCAGACCGTGTGGGAGTCTGTTTCAGCGCGTTTTTGGAGTTCTTATCCCGATACAACTCTACAAGTGATCCCTCCAAGCATCTATAAAAGGGGACCAAGTCTTGCACGAAAAAACACAACTATCTACATACAAAAGGCTAGGTCGCGAAGAACACCACAAGGCTTTTGCATCTAGGGAGCACAAGAGCTTTGAGTGCTTAAGAGAGAATCCATCCTGAAAAGAAGGGGTTTTCTTTCTATGTCTAAGAACTCTTGTATGTGCTTATATGATGTCATAATATTGATTCGGATTTGTCTATGAGTTTATAATCAATATTTGGCATATTTTTTGGATCTTAGGGGCATAATCGAAACTGTAGATTGTATTAAATATGATTACTTGTTTTCTTAATTGCTTCATGCGTTCTATTTTATGAATTCGAGTGCTTATTTATAATTTCTTTTTATCTGATCAATAAATTGCATGTCATACTTCTAGTCCATAATCCGACCAAGTGAGTTCTAGAAGACGAAAATCAAATTCAGACATGAAACATGTGTGACAGGCATGTTTGTGGGGAGTCATTCAATTCACAAATCTTTTTGAAGTTAATAAGAATTGTAACGTTCTGACCGGAGTACAATTGTTATTAATCAACTGTTTACGCACCACCTGACCAGGGGAGTAAATGATATTAGGAATTTGAACCCATAGAATTGCATGAATTGGTTTTTAAAACTTTATTCGCATTTAATATTGAAGAAGCATGTTGAAATTATGTGCCTAAGGTTGCTCCTAAAGATGTTGAAATTACTTGTGGGGTTCACAAATTTATTTTATTATTTTTCTTAATTTTCAATTTTTTTCTTAGAATAAAATAACTTGATTTTCGATCGCTTCAATAAAATTGGAATACGATGTTATTATAGCCTAAGTGTTTCGAGCTTCAATCCCTGAGGAATACGGCCTTGCTTGCCATTATCATATAAACTACACTGTACACTTGCAGTTGTATGAACCAAAATAATTTTTGGCGAACAAGTTTTTGACGCCATTACCGGGGATTGATTAGATTCTACTTAGATATAGTAATAAGTAGTTCAATCTTAATTGAAGCATATTTTTTGTAAATATTTTTTTTCTTTTTTTATTTTATTTTTTCTCTTCTTCGTTTCTATCATCGTTTTTGTTGAGTGCGAGATTGAAATCGTTGGAGATACATGAAGCCCAAATCGCAACTGCAGTGGGAGGCTAACATCAAAAGGGCAAATTCCCAGGCGATACTTAATCCGAGAAAACAGTGCAATGCCATTCGTCTGATGGATGGTACAGAATATGAGGGTTCAAGGATTTCAACCGGCACGGTTCAATGGACAGTGAAGCTAGAAATCCGAGTCTGGTTGAAGACGAAAAACTTAGCGCTTTGTGGGAGGCAACCCAAGAAACGTCGCGACAAACTCCGGGGTTACAAAAAAAAAAGAAAAAATAAATTAAAAAAAAGAAAAAAAAAAAAGCGAATAAAAAAACTAAAAAAAACGAAAACAAAAAGCGACGCGCACGGGCGTGTGGACGCACACGACCCGACCATGCGATCCGCTCCTCCAGTGTCAAATTTGACGGACAAGCTCCCGGCTTCACCGGAACGATCCAGGTAAGTACTTTTTACGCATTCCTCTTTTCTTTTGATAATTTCCTCATATATTCGGGACGAATCATATTTTAAGTTTGGGGGTTGTCAAGAATGCGTAAATTAGTATTGTTGCATATTTTGCATTGCATCTAGGACTGCATGTAGAGAGCACTTTGCATTATAAATTTCGGGAAAAAAAAGTTCGATTTTTGTTTAAGTTTTTTGATTTTTAGTATTTTTTTAGCACGTTTATCGCTTTAACACGTTTAATTGCTTTTGTGTGTGGCTTTAATTCAACTTTTATGCCCAGGTCCCTATGATTTTACTATGGATATTTTATGCCATGGGATAACATACTTGTGGGAATAATGTAATAAATTCTTAGGAGGAAAGTTTATTTGCTTGGCATGTATTAAGAAAATTGGATATTTGAGCATGTTGCGAAATAAGCCTGTGAGCTTTTGTGCCTTAAACTGCTTTATATTATGCAGACTTATTTTTTCTTGAGTGCGTCATTCATGATTGATAGAACTCCAGAACTTGCTCTGGTATCTTCATTGAAGCCATGTGTGTGTGCAATTTTTGAATATAATCTAAGGCCATCTTTGTTTTAGCCTACTTAGCCTAAAGAGCTAGTCTCCTGTTAGACCATCTAACGGATCTAGATCTGTTAGATGGGTCAAACTATCCTATCCATCTCGCTGACCTAGATCCGCGAGCGAAAAAAAACAAGCCCATTCGGACATCTCGTGGTTGGAGCCCTAATTTCCCAGCTTCCTAGCTTCTTCTTCTTCCTCCTCCAACCACAACCAGCCGCCGTGAAATACAATCCCCATTAAAACAACAACAACAACAGCGACGAAAGATAATACCGAACGAGGCGTAAAAAGCACCACATCACGGTGCATCCTCCAGTGCGCACCTACACTACGTGATATTTCCCCCTTCCGCCATCTCTGCAAATTGACACCACCACCTCCGTCGACCATCACCTCCGTTGCACAACCATCAATCTATGTGTTCGCGTCGAGCCTAATAGGTATTAGTTTGTGTCTACATTCCAGCTACTTAGTAGTTAAATCTACATTGGACAAAAAGCTTAAGAAGGTGAGACAATGGAGGCTGGAGACAACTTGAAGAATGACAGAGGTAATGAAAGTGAATGTCGTGTATTTTTATTTTGGTTGTATTAAAAAGTATTACACGTCGCATTCAAATGTTTTAGTTGTATTAAAAAAATGTATTAGACGTATTAGACTTTACAACTTGGTTGAAAGTCTCCTGTTTTATAATTAAAAAGCTTAAATTTGCGGATAAGTATTACACATTGCATTCCAATGTATTAGATGTATTAGAAAAATGTATTAGACTTTACAGCTTTCGAGTAAGTCTCTGTTTTGTAATTAAAAAGCACAACTTTGTGGATAGGTATTACACATTGCATTCAAATGTATTGGTTGTATTAAAAAAATGTATTAGACGTATTAGACTTTACAGCTTGGTTGAAAGTCTCCTGTTTTATAATTAAAAAGCTTAAATTTGTGGATAAGTATTACACATTGTTTTCCAATGTATTAGATGTATTAGAAAAATGTATCAGACTTTACAGCTTCGTGTAAGTCTCTGTTTTATTATTAAATTTCTTAAATTTGTGGATAAGTATTACACATTGCATTCTAATGTATTAGATTTATCAAATAAACGTATCAGACTTTACAACTTCGTGTAAGTCTCTGTTTTATTATTAAATGGCTTAAATTTGTGGATAAGTATTACACATTGCATTCTAATGTATTAGATGTATCAAATAAATGTATCAGACTTTTAGATGCATCATATTATTTATTTTATTTCTTAGTTGTTTCTAACTAATATTACGTTTAGGTATAATAACACTAACAGATTCCAGTGATGATCATGAAGAAGGGAATAATGACACAGAGCTGGGGGGACAACATCATTCCAACAGAAGCTGCTGAAGGTAAAAAGTCTGATATAACAGAATACATGCAAAAATTATTGTGTTTAATTTTGAAAAGTGTCATAATTTGCATACATTCCTTCCTGTTGATTATTTTCTTCTGTTAAATATAACAGAAGACTTGACTGGTTGTCTTATTGGTATGAAGAGGAATAGTGTTGAAGAAATATATACACTGTAACGCAATCATGCTCGGCAGCTTGGATTTAGTATTCGTAAAACAACTACAAGATGCAATGATGTTGGTGTTGTGACTGAAAAATATTTTGTATGTTACTGCGAGGGATCTACAAGATCCAGAAACACCATTGAGAAAAAAAAAGAAAAAATTTTATAATACACGAACAGGGTGTAGGGCATCATTGAGGACAAAATTGAACAATGATGGTGTTTATGAAATTGTTGACCATAGTATGTTGCACAACCACGAACTCACTAGAAAAGAGTGGAGTCATTTGCATCATTCTGAAAGGGTGATCACCACTGAAAAGGCTAATGCTATTGGGGAGATGATTTCTTCTGGAATGAGAGCCACTAAATCTTTCCGATACATGGCGCAAGATGTAGGGGGTGAAGAATGCATTGGTCATACAATGAAGGACCACTTGAATTTTGTGAATCGTAAAATGAATGCAATTGAGGCAGGCGGTGCACAAACGCTTATTGACATGTTGTACCAACAAGATGCTGAAGATCAAAACTTCTTTTTCAGAGTTAAATTAGATGATATGTGAAGATTGTGTAATCTGTTTTGGAGGGATTCAATGATAAAGGAGGATTACAAGATATACGGTGATGTTGTTGTATTTGATACAACATATCGAACAAATCGGTATAATTTGATTTGTGCCTTTTTTGTTGGGATTAATAATCATTGGAGCAACGTGATGTTTGGTTGTGCCTTCATAGCGGACGAAAAAACTGAATCATTCGATTGGCTTTTTGAAGTTTTTAGAAAATCGATGGAAGGTCAATGCCCTATATCAATCTTCACAGATCAAGATCTAGCAATTGGAAATTCAATTGAAAAGGTAAAATATTACTGTACAATTTGAATTTCAGTAATGTGTAATACTTTTCTTTGTTAATGGTAATACATTACAATGTCATGTGTAATACTTTTCAATGTCGTGTGTAATATTGAACTGGTGCTATGTCTTAAAAACTGCACTGCACTTCAGTTTATATTCAAAAATATACTTTTTTGTTTATATAGAATCCTTTTCTTTCTTAATACTAATACATTCAATTGTTATATATAATACTTTTAATCTGTTTTGTTTTTTTTTTGTAGGTTTTCCCAGGAACACGGCATAGGTTATGCTTATGGCACCTCTACCAAAATGTTGTAAGCTGGTTCGGGAAGTTGAAAGGCAATGAATGCTTCAATGACGCATTTACCAAGTGTTTATCAGGGTGCACAACTGAAGCAGAATTCCAGGACTGTTGGGATAAAATGATTACGAGAAATGGATTAGAAAGTCATCCATGGTTTAAGAGGTTATTCGATGTAAGAGATAAGTGGTGTACAACGTTTAATAAAGACTTTTTCTCCGCTGGAATATTGTCGTCACAGCGAAGTGAAAGTACAAACTATGCCATTGGATTTAATGCAAAGAAAACAACCAGTTTGACTGACTTTTATGGGATTTTGTGGCAATTGATGAATTGATGGCTGCTACAATGAATTCTGCAGTACAAACTGAGATTTCTAGTTCTTCTACTAGTATCCTAGATCCTACTCGTTCATTTACAAAGGGCAGAAAACAAAGACCGAAATGGCATTTTGAGAAAAACAAGAAAAAGAAGAGTGCTGACACATCAAACACAAACACATCAAGGGAGTTCGGGTCGAAAACTCCTAATCCTAGACCGTTTTGAATGGTTGATTATTTGTACTTAATTCTGATTATTGTTTACAATTTCACTTCTCTGGTAATACATTGTAACTTATCTGCTAATAATTTCCAATGTATATGTCTTTTCATATCTCATGTTCTATAAAAACATTGTTAGTTGTGCCACTTTTCTTGTACAGGGGACTAATACATTTCTTAGTTATTATTGAACCCTAATAATAATTGTACAGGGGACTAATACTTTCTAACGTATCTACTAATACATTTCTTATTTGTGTGTGATACTTTTTAACGTAACTCATGTTTATTGTTCTAGGATTATTTATTATTGAACCCTATAATACTTGTACAGGGGACTAATACATTGTAACGTATCTACTGATACATTTCTTATTTGTGTGTGATCCGTTTTAACATAACTCATGTTTATTGCTCTAGGATTATTTATTATTGAACCCTATAATACTTGTACAGGGGACTAATACATTGTAATGTATCTACTGATACATTTCATATTTGTGTGTGATACTTTTTAACATAACTCATGTTTATTGTTCTAGGATTATTTATTATTGAACTCTATAATACTTGTACAAGGGACTAATACATTGTAACATATCTACTGATACATTTCTTATTTGTGTGTGATACTTTTTAGCATATCCCATGTTTTATTGTTATAGGATTATTTATTATTGAAACTTAATGTATTCTAAATACATTCCTGAACCCTACAATACTTGTTCTAGGATTGTTTATTCATTTAACTTAATGCATTGTAAAAACATACTTGAACCTGCAATACTTGCAACTGCTTGTAAAAAGCCCTAAGCAAGTAGTCTGCATAAAAACATTACTCGTTTATGTTAATACTTTTATGTTTCATATCTAATACTTTTCTTTTCAACAACTAATACATCTATTGAGAATTGTTTTTTCAACACAAACACATGAAAAAATATACACACAATTTTACATTTCAATAATAATAATTTCAACTTTCAATACTAATCCTCTGTACCAACCATCTACGGCCAACAAAAAGTAATGCTAATACTTTTACATTACATCATAATACATTTACACGTAACTAGTAATACTTGCCTAAAATATTCATATTATTTTTTCGTAACATCTAGAAAATCCAGCCAAAAAGCAATCCCCTGTACCAACCATCATCCTCCAAAACACAAACACCCAACAATGTTCAGAACCTCTACATCATAAACACATTATATTAACAAAACATATCACTGGGAAACTAATAAAATTGACTTTAGGTTCAATAAAATCTTACTTGTTTACTTCAGCGCTCTCACAAATTCAAGAACATCTTTCTCAAGTTGAACTCGTTTCTCATTCAACGGATTCAACAGAATTCTAGAGCAGAATGATGCCCCTTAAAGCACGTCGTACATTGCGCTACGAAAGAACACAAAAAAGAAAGGCATAAAAAAAACATACACGAAAGGATCAATATAAGAAATATTTGTTTCAGCAAGAATCGTACCAGTTTCAAATCTGGCTTTGAGTAGACTTGCCCAATAAAATTTTCCATGTGGTGCATTAATAATACACCACAATCCACATTGTTCGCGGGGCCTTGCCAGCTGAAGCGAACATTTTCCCAAGGAAAACGCTCAACCTCCTGGGCTCGTGGATGACTTAGTTCTTTACCCAGTACAGAAAAATTATTTTGCTGGATCAAGTGAAAAAAACCATAAGAATGTTAACTAATTATTTTGCTGGATCAACTGAAAAAGCCATAAGGAAAAATAGTTTACCACAACAGTCCCAAGCTTCTCGTACTTTTCCACGGCAGCCTCGTGGTGGACCAAATTGTCCAGATATTGGACCTTGCCATCAATAAAATTGATGACAACAGCCACAAAATGGCCTTTGAAGCAAATTGGGAAAAAAATCTACAGTTTCAACAAAAAAAAAGAATATTAGCTAATACATTTAAGTGTAACAACTAATGCCTTCCAGTGTAACAACTAATACTTTACAATATTATTTAATACATTGCAGTGTAACAACTAATACATTGCAGTGTAACAACTAATACTTTACAATATAATAGCTAATACATAAAAATAAAAATAATTTCTTACCAAATCAAAACCACTCAAGTCCATCACACTTACTGCTCTCATCCAGTGTTTCCAACAATCTCTCAAATTTTTTCCCCAATCTCTGTCAGGGATTTCTTCAACAATGTTTCCTATGTATAACTGTTGAAAAATAAAACACAATATTAAACATACCATTACTTAATGTAGAGCATGACAATACATCAAAAAAAAGAACATTGTTTGCTTACAGAATGCTGAGCATAGAAATAAAAGCATTTCCTCCTCTTTGCATCCACAATTCTTCTATTGAGGAGCAATACCCATGCATCAATTATACTTATGTGGATCAAACTTTCATCATTTAACATGTGCATATCAGCCAGCGACATGTAAGAAACACCAGAATGTGCAAAAATTGTTTCAGTTGGACTAAAAAAATAACTTACATCAGTTAATAATGAAAAAAATATTATTCATATAACATAATCAAAACTGGCAGTTGCAACATTACTTACTCTTTCTTTCTTTTGTGATTGAAGAAACAGTAGTCAGCCACATCCTTTTGCTTCCTTAACAACACAACACCAGTAAAACTCTTGTGTTTTTTCATGAATGAACACCTGAAAGCTTTCTTCTCACGGATGGGCCACCGTTCAGCTATTTCCACAAAACAGTGGTAAACTATTAGTATCAATTAACTAATACCTTCCACAATCACAACTAATACATTATAGTGTACCAGCTAATACATTACAGTGCAACAACTAATACCTAGCAGGATAACAACTAATACATTATAGTGTAACAACTGATAAATTACAGTGCAACAACTAATACCTTCCAGTATCATAACTAATACATTATAGTGTAACAACTAATATATTACAGTGCAACAACTAATACCTAACAGGATAACAACTAATACCTAATAGAATAACAACTAATACATTATAGTGTAGAAACTAATACATTACAGTGCAACAACTAATACTTGATTCGGCAACTGCTACTAAATCCTTCTCATTCTTCTCCTCTTCATCATCCTTCTCAAGGTATGAACCACAATCATCAATGGCGTCTTTATTCACAGGAATTTCTTCATTTTCTTCCTCCAAATCTTCCTTGTCATCCTCCAAATCTTCCATATCATCCTCATCATCCTCCACATGTTCCTTCACATTCTCCACCTCTTCCTTCTCCTCAAGTATTATCGTCATGCGCAGCAGCAGTGGCATCTTTATTCACCCCAGGTATAACACCCTCTTCCGGGGTCAGAATCTCAAAGTGCGGCATGCAAGGGTCAATGAATCTCTTCATTCTTTCGAATTTGCTGACAACCTCACCAACATATTCATTCAGCTTAGCACTTGAAAAAAACTGTTGAGTCTCAGACAACTCAACAGCTGGAGACAATGAAGTCTCTTTTTCAGTGAATTGTGCCTACAGCTTCCTGACCCTTTCCATGTGTGCATGAAATATGACATTCATGTCCCTCCTCAGCAACATGAATAACTCACTCATTTCCTGCAAAACAAAACAGCAAAAATCATTAGAAAACTACTAATACTTTTAAAATAAATAATAATACATATAACAATATTTATCTTATATCCTTCGCCAATTTGTGGATCTCCTCATCCACCATCTCTCCCTTTGGCAGCTTGTACTTGATCAATTCGATCAACTCACAGTCCTCGTTGTCATCATCCTTCTCATGTTTCTTTCTCTCCTCTGTCTCACCTTTCTTCTCGTCCTGCCCATCTTTCACTCGCTCTTGTTCCTCACCAATATTTCCCTCGCCACGAGTTTTTTTCCCACTCTGCCCTTCCCTACGAGACACGGGATATGTGTCTGTCAGAAACTCTCCCAGTCTGAATTCCCCGGCTACAATTTCTTCCGCAACCCTGTTCTTGATTCTCTCTATGTTCCAATGTTGTATCAATGGTAGGGTTGTGGGTTCTACACGACCTTGCCATTTCAACCGATGAAAATATAAGATCTGCAGAACCAAAACGCAGTTGCTCACATTCTTAACATTCCCTGATTTGTACTTGTTCACAGCAACACACAGCCTATTAAGAACATGTGTGCACCAATCCAACTGTTTTATTTTTTCCACGTCAACAACTGAACGTAAAACTCCAAAGTCCACGTTCATGTTGGCACTTGGTGTTAAGAATGAAGACAATGAAAATAAAACAAAAAAATGTTTAAAGTCATCACCGTCGTCCACCATACTCTCCATAACAGACCTAAAAAACTTCAAACTAACTTCTTCCTTAAACTTGTACCTAGCGTTCCAATCAGTCATTAGAGTTAAACTCTCATTATTTCTTAAAACGTCACAACCTTCGTTCCTTGGCAGAAGGAAACAGTCACAAATATCCTCCGCCGTCACCACAAAACTTCTAATTTGATCAATCCTAAGAAGCTGGCATGTATCATTGAAGTTGCTAATTAACCACCTCAGCATTTTTGTGGGGATTGCATTCACCCCAGCTATCTTCAACAATCCTCCAAAACCAATGGCTTCAATATCTCTCTTTTGAGCAATAGTAAGCTAGCTTAGTTTGGGACACGCAATATTTTCAGGCATCTTTGTCCATTGCCTGCTTGACAAGGTCTTCAAAGTCTACCAGGGCACCAGTGTGGATCTTCTCAGCGAGCTTTCCAAAATCAAGAGCATCTTATTTTGGGGTCATTTCAAATTTTTCAGAGAATATGAACAAAAAGCTAGGGTTTGGTTGCAGAGAGTTTCTTGAGAGTTTGGAAGTCTAAAAGTGTAAGTGAGGAGAGAGAAAATGGAATTTTTGAGTATATATGTGACTTGAAGAGACGGTTTCTGAATTTCAAAGGTTTCAAATTTGATCAACGGCTGAGATCAAATCTTTTGAAAGGCATTAAATACTTTGCATTAAATGAGGCAGCATTTATATCTAATCATAAGTAAACCGTCGCGGCTTTTTACTGACAACATTTAATGATGCTAACGTCAAGTGTAATACATTCCCGCTTAAATGGAAATGACCTCGTTTTGTCACTTAGCTCATAAATGCTCCAGCTATCTTCATTTATGGCTTGACTCTGATTCTCTCTTCCATTGATTTGACTGAATGATAGTTGTCTAGCTAACTCGATTATGTTGAATAGCCATAAAAGTTGTTTCACTTGGCTGAATGAGTGAAGCTCTTTTGATATGCAATTCTTCCATCTTTAATTTGCTGAATGAGTCTTCTGAGCAGTTTAAAATAGCTCAATAAATTGAAGCTCAGTCTTAAGTTTTCAAATCTTGATTCACATAAGGGCTTTGTGAATGTACCAGCTAATTGATTCTCAGTTGATATATATTCCAATGTGATGTGATGTCTTTCTTTTTAACATGATCTCTTATAAAATAATATATGACATCAATGTGCTTGGTGTGCAATACTGGATTCTGAGTGATTGCAATGGTACTTGTGTTATCACATATAATTGGAATCTATTTTTCTTCTATGTCATAATCCTTCAGTTGTTGCCTCATCCATAACACTTGGGCACAACAGTTGCCTGCAACAATGTACTCTGCTTTAGATGTGGATGTAGCTATTAAGTTTTTTTCTTGCTAAACCAAGAAACTAATTTGTTTCCAAGCATTTGACAAATACCAAATGTACTTTTTCAGTCAACTCTACGTCCAGCATAGTCTGAGTCTGAGTATCTAATCAGCTTAAATCCACCTTCTTTTGGATACCATAAGCCAACTTCTTAGCTTCCCTTCAAATATCTCAGGATTCTCTTAGCTGCAATCATATGACTTTCTTTTGGAGCAGACTGAAATCTAGCACATACACCAATAGCAACAATGATGTCTGGTCTGCTTACAGTCAAGTATAGCAATGATCCAATAAGTGCTTTATATCTTGTTTGATGAACTGATTTTCCTTCTGCATCCATGTCCATCTTCACCGAAGTATCCATGGAAATCTTCACATATGACTTCTCTTACACACCAAATTTCTTTATTAAATATCTGGTATATTTGGTTTGACTTATGAAGGTTTCATCCTTCATTGGTTTGACTTAAGATCTAGGAAGAAAGTCAGCTTCTCCCATCATGCTCATCTCACACTTCCCTTGCATAAGGTTTGAGAATATGTCACGTAGCTCTTTGTTTGTAGATCCAAAGATGATATCATTCACATAGATTTGAACAAGCAGCATGCTCTCTCCAACTTGAATTCTGAAGAGTAGTCTGTCAACTTTGCCTTTGGTGAATCCAATGTCTATAAGAAACTGAGACAATGTATCATACAATGCTCTTGGTGCTTGCTTCAAACCATACAATGCCTTCAAAAATTATATTACCACAAGTGAAAAAATAATAGACACCAAATAGAAAATGCATTAGTCGCGGTCCAAAATTACAACGGTTATTATGGCTTGTAAAATTGTTTTAATACTTCAAAACCACAACGGATATAATCTGTTGTGTATTACAATAATCAACCATTGTCGTAGATGGTGTTGTAAAAAAAGTCCGCTCAATGACAACGGATTATAATCGTTATCTTCTTATTAACGACAACGGATTTCAACCATTGTCATTAAGTGGACTTTTTTTACAACACCATCTACGACAACGGCTGATTATTATAATACAAAACATATTATATCCATTGTGTATAAGCAAAATTCTTGTAGTGCTCATCGGGGAGGTTCCTCCATAATCCTTTGAGGTGTCTTCGCTGCGTGCTTGGGTGTCTCCATCGTCTTCTCTGGTGTTTTCTCCATCTTTAACCAGACCTCATTCCCACAGATGGCGCCAACTAATTTAGGAAGGTAAATCAGATGTACCTGACCTAGGGTCCTAGAAAGTGATATAAGGTACTTTGCTCAAGGGTGCCTGACTTAGGATCCCAGAAAGCGAGGTGATGTACTTTGCTCTAGGGTACCTGAACCATAGCACACATTAAACTAGACGGGGTGGCCCCCAGCTAAGGCCCTCCGAAGCTTAAGTCAGAGTCAGGTAATTGAGGTACTTAGAAAGCTAAAGAGTGAGGTAATTTAGAATAATGACAAGTTGCCTTTTACCATGATTTTCATGCCATAGTACTGTTCACCGTGAAATACGAATCATCATACATGTGGTGCTCCATCGACGGCGGAGAACTCGCGGGTGACCCGACCCGGACCTTCGGATCGGGTCAGAACCCGTATGAAAAGGTTGCGGATCTTGGAAGCATCTTGGTAATTTCTAGCGAGGTGAGGTCAGAATGGTAATTTTGACCTAGGCGGTGTCAATATAGTAATTCCATATCGGAAATTGCCATTCTCTCCTAAATAAGGAATGGCTCAATTTAAATTAATGGGAACATTATTTACAGAAGTGACAATAGGCCATATTGGCTGCTTAGGTTGTTATTGGATATACTTTCATTTTGAAAATTTTATTTCCACTAGAGAATAGTGTGAAAAAATTATTATTGAGAATAAGAAATTTTCTGGAGATGTGAATGAATATAAAATGAAATTATAATAATGGTTAGTGATGTGATACAAAAAATAGTAAAATAATGATTGGATATGATGGATAGTTAAACATATGTGAGTGGATAAATAGTAAAATTTTTAGAAAAATGTGTAATAATGATTTTGTTAAGGGGGAGAAAAAGTAAAAGTGAGTAAGTAGTATGTTTTTTAAAAACTTTGGTAGACAATCATAATGTGAGTTGAAAAAAATTGGGGAAATTCCACCACATAGATCCTTTTTGGAAATATCCCCACTATTTATAATAGGGGTGATCACGGTGAAATTTTGCGGTTTTTTGAGTAAATTTCAAACTAATTGCTATATGCGAATCGGTTAAATAAGATTTTCAAATCGCAGTTTTATGAAGTAAGAATGAATGTGCGGTTTGAAGTGGTGGGGGCGGTAGCGGGCGGTTTTGCGGTTTTAATTAACAAACATATTATATAATTGATAAATTAACATAATTTTGTTATGATCTTCTAAAAAAAAAAAACAAAGGAAGATATTGTAATTTAAATGTGATTTTTTAAACAAAGTGTATTTTTGCGAATAAAATGCACATTGCAATATCTTTTATTTGAGTTACATTCAATATATAATGCAATGTAACATTGTTGTATTTTGATGCAAAACATAATACATTGCAATAACATTAAAATAATGTAAAATGCGTTATGTTTAGTATACAAAGTGCGAATCTAATTATATCATTCATAAAATTAGTTCTTAATATATTTATTGTCTATCTATTTAACTAAAGAGTAAAGAACGATAATTTATTTTATCCTAAATTATCGAGGAGAGGAGCAGTGCGGTGCGGTACGGTTTTGGTAGTTTTTAAAATCTAAAACCATAACCGCACCAACAAAGCGGTGTGGTTTCTATCTAATTTTTTAACTCGCGGTTTTGTCATAAATTATTATGAATGGTGTGGCTTGGTGCGGCTCGGGTGGTCCGGATGGTTTTTTAAAATTTATGATCACCCCTGGTTTACACTTCATTCCTTTTTTACTCTCCCAGTTGAATTTTTGACTTTTTTACTCTCATACATTATTTTTTGTTATTTTTTATTTTTTTTTATTTTTTGTTCATGTATTGTTTTATATATTGTTTCTGGGTTGCTTTATATATCGTTTTAATGTTGGTATGATGTTTGTTTATTTATTCCATGTAGTTTTAAATGTTTTAATGCAATTTTTACATATTTTTAAACTATTTTTATTGATGTGATATTTTCTATATTGTTTTTGTTATTTTTGGGTTGTTTCTATCCTGTTTTTAATGTTGTTATGATGTTTCTTTATTATTTTCATGTTGCTTTCGATGTTTCAATGTACTTGTTTACCTATTTTTAAGTTTTTTTTGTTTCTGTGTTAATTTTGTGTTGTTTGGGGATTGTTTCTATATAGTTTTTAATGTTATTCTGTTGTTTCTTGGTTGTTTCTATGTGTTTTTGAAGTTTTCAATGAATTGGATCAAAAATTGAATTGTGTTTTTCTATACATGTTGTTTCTATATTATTTTCAATGTGTTTTGTTTTAATATGTATTGTTTTATGTGTATATTTCTTGATTGTTTATAATATTTCGAGTAAAAAATTGATTATTTAATGTTTTATTTTTTCACTGGAATTTACTAGACGAAACATGTTTGAAACATGTTCGTAACAACCTTGAAACAACAACGTAAAAAATCCGAAAAAATTGGTGGGAGTGTGAAAATATCTGAAAAAAGATGTGGGAGCGTAAAAATGTCCATAAAAAAGACCGGGAGCGTAAAGGTGTTCTTTTTTCTAGAAATCAAAATTCTCTTCCACAATACAAACCCTAATTCGAATATCTCAAAATTCTCCATTTTAGAAACAGAGATAGCTGAAAAACAGAGCAAGAAGCAAAAAGATTCAAATGACGGCGGAGTCATGGAGGTGGAGGTAGCGGCGGCGGATACTTCGTCTGTTGTGAATTGGGAGAGATTTCTTCCGAAAATGGTAGTGAGAGTGATGTTGGGATGTCGTTTACTGAGGAAAGTTTTATATTTTTCTAAATGTAGTCACAATAATTTTCAGTAGATAGTCTCAGTTGCCACAATCTTGAATATTTGCTTGATTGGAGCCATTGGACTGTATTCTAATAAATTGTGTGTAAATTTCCAGTTATTATTTATCTGCAATTGGTTCAAAAAAAATTTGCTTTCTTGAGTTTGGAAAATTTTCTCATTTGTCGGTTGTCATTTGGCAAAATGGTGGTAGATTCTTTGGCTTATTTCTCGTGCTAGAATTTCATTTTTCCTGACCATAAATCCTAGTTGGTATGACAGGGTATATTTGTCCATTTATAAATAATAACAACCTAAACTGACAAAAATACCCTTAAAAAAGGGGCGTGCATGTCACGTGATAGAATTCCGGTGGAATATTCCATCGCCGGTGTGTATTAGGTTGCACTTCCACAAATTCGTTTAGTTTAGGTACTATTTTCACAAAAAAAAAAGGGGCGTGCGTGTCACGTGATGGAATCCCGGTGGAATATTCCATCGCCGGTATGTATTAGGTTGCATTTCAACAAATTCGTTTAGTTTAAGTACTATTTTCACAAAAAAAATAGTACAGGACTAAAACCGCAATAACCCTATAGTACAGGTTACAAAAAATCAATAACCCATTTAACTATAGATAATAGAAAATTGAAACTTGATACATGGTACTTTTTAGGCACACAAACTTTATTGCCTTGAATGATTGAACAAAACCATAGTTAAATAGATACATTGCCTTTTGTCAGTCGCGACATCTTCTATTTGTAAAAATTACTCTAGAAAATCATTTTTGAAAAATTGTGATTTTGTCCAAAAAAAAATGTGATAAAAAGGTAAAAACCAGGCCATCGGAACATAGTAATTAGTAATTACATCGTCTTTAACATTTAAGTATTTTCAGGATAACAAAAACAAACAGACTTAGCAAATCCAAAACTCTCCTATCTTTGGACCAATTTCCTATTCAACAATCATGTTTCACTTCCTATTTCACACTACTAGATGAATAACATGTGTTTTTCAGATAAACAAATGTTGTTTATTGTTTGAATGTATCTAGATGTATCATTCACCGGATAAATGGAATAGGAAATAAAATACAAAAAAATGGAATTAGAAATTGGAATCACCTGTTATCAACAACTAATATGAAATAAGGCCCCAAAAAAGTTAGAAAGGAAAAAAATAGGAAAACTAGAAGCAGCATAACAAGATTGACATCTTTGAAAATTAAATAAGTTTTGCGAGACAAAAAAAGGGAAGTACTTATTTGAATCAGAGTTTTGCAGATGGTGGATAAGCTTTTTATCCAACATTCAGAAGAAAAGAGTCACTCACAATCAGAAAAATCAACAATCTCAACTAGAACAATTGTTCATACTAAATTCACCTAACCCATAAGCAACCAAAACTTCGCATGTATGCTTTGCATACCATGCCCTGCCATTTCTCCTTCCTTCTTTAACCACATAGACGATCCACCTGATCAAACATTATCTTCTTGCATTTAAAAGAATGAAGTCCTATTTTCAGGCTAGAATAAAGAAGTAAAAACATGACCAAGATCCTACTTGTCGAACCATTAAAACGGAAAAAAGAAAAAGGAAAAAACAAAACTAGAATTTTTTGTTGCTTGAACGTAACTGAGCCACTTCAGCTGTAACTGCAACTATGTACAAAGACCTCTAAATAAAGTCGGCTACTGCTACACAGGAAGATTATCCAAGTGGTATCCATCGAAGCCGAAATCGCTTTCAACTGGCACCAAGCCCTCTTGCTGCTGTGATTCAGAAATCATTTCATTAAAGAATGAATGCAATAATATCCATATAAATATTCACATTTTCAGACTCATGAAATAGGCTATGCACAAAAGGTTAGAAATAAAGAAAAGGGATAATTACAAATAATACCCTTGAGGCATAGCTTAATTTAAAAAGAAAAATCAGTTATCTTTCAAAAAATACAAATACCCTTGACATATGTTTCTATTTATAAATTGCACGAAATTGAGGGTGTAATTTGTGATGCCTCAGGGGAAATATGTAATTTAAAAAAATAAAGAAAAATAAAAACTGGATGTTTTTGTAATTATGCTAAACCTCAGGGATAGTTTTTGTAATTATCCCTAAAGAATCTTAGAAACAAAGAAGCTAACCGGTTTGAGAAGTGCGCTCATGAGATCGTCCTGGCCAAACTGATCGGGAAAGAGGCCATTCTGGAAGCCCATGTCTTCAGCTTTAATCTGCTGCCCTAGGTTTGTATTATTGCCAAGTCCATCGGCAGCCGAGAAAGCTACCTTATTACCAGACGGAGTCCTGACATGCCCCCTCCTCTGGTCAGACGAAAATCCTGGTTGCACTAAA
Organism: Rehmannia glutinosa; assembly: GCA_016081115.2. Taxonomy (NCBI): domain Eukaryota; kingdom Viridiplantae; phylum Streptophyta; class Magnoliopsida; order Lamiales; family Orobanchaceae; genus Rehmannia; species Rehmannia glutinosa. The sequence goes on along the minus strand of CM071935.1, from coordinate 29,454,159 downwards.
ACCGACGGTGCGACATCGAGTCGGCCTTGTAAATTCGAGTGTTGAGGAGCATCAAATGCTGATCCAACACTTTGCAAGCCCCAATCATCCGTTCTATTCTGGTTTAGATCACTAAAAACATCATAATTCGGAATGAAACCTCCAGATCCTTTCGAAAATGTATTATTCCCCGGAAATTCCGCGCGTTGACTTCTTGAAAAGTCAACTAAAGCAGACGGCTGTGAAACGGAAGCATGTGTTTGAACACGGACATTGTCGATTCCGTTCCGGCCCAAGACGGCACTCGGAATCGCCTGCGAGAAAACAGGTTGACCTACCGATGATGGAATATTCAAAGCATGGCTACCGTTGATCTCGTTTAAAATTTGGGCCCTTGATTGTGGTTGAACCATTTGTCCCATTACTGAATTGCTTTGGGTCGACTGTGAGTGGATAGGCATATTTATGTTACCAAACGACTGTGCGGATTGGTGCAAGGCAGCAAGCTGCTTTGAATCCATGTTTGTTGGTATCCCGTGAAGTAAATTTACTTGCTTGTTATTGTTATGTTGTTGTTGACCCTCGACAAACCTAATTTTTGGACTTTCGAAGCTGAAAATATTTCGTTGGTCAACTAGGGGCACGGATACGGCAGATTTGTTATTAGCAACCCTACCAAGTGCTGCCGCTTGGATTGTGGCGAGACTTTGTGGTGGGAGTTGACCTGTGGAAGTGAGGGCTTGAAGTTCGAGGCCATTGAGTGACGACATTGGGCCAAACGTCGGGTCTGTGGGTCCCATAAATGAGTTTCCGAGTCCATTGTGGTGCTGTCCACTAAGCCGTTTAAGATAAAGTCGATACTTCTGCATCAATTGGTTGGCAAAGTTTAAAAGGAAGTACATTGGAGGTGTCTACATATATCACTAAATGGATACATGGTTCAAAAGAAAATAAAAGAACAGATAATTACAAAAAAATCCAGAGGTTTTTGAAAAATTACAAAAAACCCCTTGAGATTTGATACGGTCTACATTTTTCCCACTTCATAACAAAAAATATTTCAAAATCTCCCCAACATTTATAGAAATATTAGGGTTACCCCCTTAAATTTAAGACAAAATCAAACATTAGGGTTTTTTGGAATTTTGAAACATCTCTGGAGTTTTTGTAATTAGCCCAAACCCTAGGTTTTTTTTGTAATCATCCCTCAAAAAATTGTTCTTATTAACATAGGAAAACGTAAATAAAATTAAAATTTGTGTAACCTGCAGGTGGCTTGCGACATTTTCTCTTGTAAGGCCTGGAACATTCATTAATTCCAGGATTTTCTTCGGGACGGCCTCTGCATTCACGCATAGAGTTGTTGCATAATGAATACAAGTACATAAATCATTCACGCAAGAAACTCGAGAAGTTCAGAAATTTTTTAAATACATTTTCATTCTTCAGCATAAAGCAGAGAAAAAGAAACAAGTATATATAATTGCTGAATTAACAAACAATGCCAAATCAACAGAAAGTAACGAAATTATAACATAATTTTGACAGCATATCATTTGTTCAGTTAACGAGAGGTCATATTCTTTGAGGGCAATAAAAAGTTTTTAAGGTGGGGATCTTTCAGATACGTGTATACTAGTTATCCTATTTTTCTGGCATACAAAAAGCAGCAGGTGAAAAACAAGAGGAAAGGCAAAATAGAATGCATACTGTCTATTCCAAGTTGATTGACAGCCGTTACAAATTGCTGATGGAGCTCAACGGACCAAACGACCCGTGGTTTCTTCAATGTCGACGTATCATCCCGTTCGTCACCTTCATCTTCCTCATCCTTCCTTTTCTTGGAACTTTTCCAATTCCCTTCATTAGCCGAAGAGGAATAATCAACGTCTTCAGATGGTTTTTGCTGCCGTTCTCCATCTTCCACGCTTCCCGATTGTTCATAATCCTTATCCTTCCATTCGTGCTTCTTTTTACGAACCACGTGCTGCCATATGTTCTTCAACGCCTCCATGCGAACCGGTTTTATGAGATAGTCGCATGCACCGTGAGTAACTCCTTTCATCACGACGTTTTTGCTATCATCCGCCGACATCACTAAGCAACCACAAAACACAAGAATCAGAAAAACACGCACAAAAAAAAAAAAAAAAGAAATCAGAAAACACACAAAAGGTTGTACTTGATTCCTGATTATAATTTAAAGGGAAAATTACAAAAACTACCTCTGAGGTTTGGGTTAATTATAAAAAAAAACTACAGGTTTTCGAAAATTACCAAAAGCCGGTGAGGTTTGATTCCGTATTACACTTTACCCCATTCATAAGCAAAAACATTTCAAACACCCCTTCACATTTGTAAAAATATTAACTGCCCTCTCACATTTAACACAGAAACCTTAAGCGGTTTTTTGTAATTTTTGAACATCTCTGGGCTTTTTTGTAATTAACCCAAACCACATGGGTAGTTTTTGTAATTATCCCTAATTTAAATAAAATTTAAAAGGAATTTAAGAGGATACTACTTACTGATGACTGGCAGATCCATCTCCAGTCCAATATGCTCTAGAAGTTTAAAACCATCCATGTCTGGCATGTGGACATCACTTATAACAACGTCGAATCCATCTTTGTTATCCCTAAGTAACTTCAATGCAACCTCTGCTCGACTGCATTTGGTAACTGAAAATCGAGAAGAATAAGAAAAAGATAGTGAGCCAAAAATGACCATAAAATAGCAGTGTTCTAAAAAGGCACTAGGCAAGCTACAGAACGGAGATTTTTATAACAGTGCAAAATAGTATATCCAACCAACCTTACGAATATAGAGTTACCAATTAAGACTATATTCATATATTTACAAAATCAAAAAAATGTCAACTAATGCAATAAATCCAAACAACCCAATACACTAATATTTCTGCGTAAGATCTACAAATTATGTAGCTTTCGAATTTAACAGTCCCCTTCTACTCTCCCAAAATCTGAATGATTTTATCTACTCTAAACTTCTTCTGGTCAAATCACACAATTAAAACTCCAAAACCAAATTTCTCACACTAAATACCAAAAATATACCAAATTCTGCTATAAGATCTGTTATATATCCACACGTAGGAAATATAAAAGCCCATAAAACCTCATATAGTTGAACCTTCTAATAACAAAATAAACCACAATAAGGGAAGATAACCAGAGAAAGTCGATTAAATAATCGCTTATAAAGAACACGCAGATGTGTGTGTTTTGATATATTACCTTCATAAAGGCAATTTCTAAGCATCTTCTCCAATATCCTCAGACAAGTGGGGTCATCATCAACAACAAGAACTCTCAGACCGGCTGGAAACTGGTCTGAAACTCCATCACCAGATTTCCAAGAAGCACTTGAAGTACTAATAGACATGGGATCCATTTTACCCTTCAAAATTCACCAACTATGACTTAAGATATGTATCCAATTAACATAACCCAGATAGGAAATATGTTAAAAATTCACATACTCCGAGTTCTATCACAAGCAGTCAATGAAAATCCAAAAGAAATTAGAGAATATAATAAAGAGAAAGAAAAAGAGGTTGGGGTCTTCAAGATTGTACTTTGTTTTTGTTTTTGTTTTTATAAGGGTTTTTCAAGAGGAAGTGAAAAAGGGAAGTGGAGGAATAAAATTTGCTGTTTTTATATGAGATTGAAGACATTGAAGGAGCTTCTTTTTCTTTATTTTAGGGATTTTTTTAATTTAAATTTTTCTTGATTTATTTATATGGTTTTGTTTTTTTTATTTATTTGATAGTGGGTCACTTCGTTGAGTGTGGATCCAGCTCACCTATGAGCTTAAACTAACCCCACGCCAGCCAAAAATAATTTTGTTTTTAAATTGTTTTTGGTGAATAACTATTTATATATGTATTTGTGCAAAAAGTATATTTGAAATTGTATTATTATCTACATCGAAAATTATTGCCAATGGGTATTTAACGAAATAAAGTCATGAATGATGCTAAATTATTCTTTTTTTATGGTAAAATTGGTATTAGATTAAGTTTTCAAGCAAACAATTATTTTGAGATTTGTAAAAAGATTTTCTTCTCTTAATAAATCATAAAGTTAAATTCAATTTAATTACCATAGATCAAATGGTTTTCTTCCTTTTCTGAATTAGAGACTAGAGAGTGAAAATACAATTTAGTTACCATAAATCAAAGATTTTTCTTGCCTTAATAAATCGGAGATTTAAATACAAAATCTTTTACCATAAATTAAAGATTTTATTCCCTTATTATATTCATGCCTAGTTTCATCCGCGCTAGTGTGTGTGTATGTTTTGTGTGTTTTTCCAAGTAAAATTTTTGTAAACGGTAATTATTTATTTATTTTTATCTGAGGTAGTATTCTGGAACCAAAATTAAATATCCTATTTTTGTGAAGCAATACTATATTCAGTAATACACAACTAATGACACAACACTTTTCAAAAAAAAAAAAATTAATAATGACACAACAAGTATAATTACATTTATGAATGATTATTTTTTATTGAAATATACATTAATCATATGATAAATGGGTCCGTCAAAATTAACTGAGAAATTTATTGCGATATCGATGTATTGTTTGAGTCAACTGAATTTCGGTCTTGTACATGTTACACATTGTATATACACTTGGTGTAACATCTACTATTCATGTGTCCTATTTCTTAGAAAATTTGGTACCTCATTCGTCCACACACCAAGTATACACGTAGAGCTGTCAAAACCAGCTTGGCCCGAGGGGCCCACCCGCCCGCTCGACTGGCTCGGTGTTGGGGTCGGCTGAATTGTGATTTCATATGCCCAAAACGAGTTGGCACATTTGGCCCGATCCGACCCATTTAATAGCTCTATATACATGTACCTGGTGTAGCTTGAATAATTGGATATCACCCTGAATTTCCCGAAAAATATGCAAGTGCTCCATAGTACATACAACTTTAATATTTAAATTCTATAAATTAGGAAATATATGTCATGTGTTTTGCTAAAAATCAATGTTCTATGACTTGCCAAATCAATTAATTAGATGAACACATATAATTATACTTGTTCTATAATAAATTATATTATTGGAGCATAAATAAATCGCATAATAAATTCGTATCTATTTATCCCATGATTAACTTGAATTTGCCCAAATACTAAATTAAGACTTAATATTTTTCCCCTATGTTTTTCCTCATTTATTATACCTATAAAAAATAGTTTGGCCAATTCAAATTAGCCATATATTTTCTATTCACACCACTAATGAACGTGTGCCATCTGTACAAAATAACTTTATAACTAATAGTCTAATACTACATTTTCTAAGGTTTTTTCTCAGTCCACATCACAAACACAACCAAGTTAATGGCACACATGAATAAGGGCAAAATTGTAATGAGACCAAATTACGATTTGTTAAAACTCGTTCCAGCTTTGTTTAACAATTAAACAATTTCAAATATAATATCAAACTCAATAAAATTTTCATTGTTTAGCAATCAAACTATTTCAAACTCAATAAAATTTTCAAACGCTGATTTATATAATATTTTATTCATCTTGATTCATTTGGTTCCACCTTGGGAAAAAAAATCCAAATTTATGAAGGCCGACCTCATTGCGATTTGAACTATTTTAATTCCCAATTGCTTTCTTAAGAAGTGGCTAATTAGGTGTTAAGCACATGTTTAAGTCATTAATGACATTTGTTACCAAAGAGGTTCATCCAAGTGTTTGTATGGCATGTGCATTTATTGCACTAACTCCTAGCATTGTCCACCCTTTTTCTCCCACTTTCTTTAGATTGGGACTAGGGTGGAGGGTCACTACATTTTTTCTTTATTCCAATATTGTTGGATGTACTAGCCTTAACAATGATATTGGGTTTATGCACTGTCACATTTCTTTTCTTATTTAAAGAAAAAGAAAAAACTTGATTGAGCTCGGCTCGCTAATATAACGAGTCAAACTTGAACATATTTTTTTATTTGATAATATATAAAGTTTGGTTCGAGTTTGACTCGATTAGTAAAAAATTAATGAAATATATTTGGCTAGACTATAGCTCGTTCGATCTCGATTGATGAATAATCAAACCAAATTCAAACATAATTATTGAAGCTCGATAAAAATTCAAAAAACTTGAACAACACTGTGTTCAACTCGACTCGATTCTTTTACACCTCTATTCATATGAAAATATTCTACCAATTGTGTAGAAAAATGGAGAATGCCCAATTCAGTTTTCAATATTTGATGAAAAAGTATCCAACAGAAATACAATTTTTTATATGATTAACAGTTTATTTTTGCAATATTTCTTTGTTTTTTATTTAATTCAAAATCAAATATAAATCAAACAATAGTACATTTGGATTTGTAGATCCAGAACGTGAATAATTGATCTAAATTATATCTCTTTCCTTAGCGACTTTGAATATGTGAAATGGTCAAGTTGAAACATATTGCTGCTATAAATAAAAATAATGACGAATAAAAATGATCTAGATATTATTTCATTTAATCTTGTCTAAATTTGAATTGGTTATGTATTAAATAAGCTAATCGAGCTTTAATGAGGTTTTATCAAGTCAAATACAAGTTGAATCTGAGTAACCTTAGTCTTTCACTCTTTGTATACTTAACTAGTATTTAACTCGTGCGATGCATGAGTATATATCTGTGAGGCTTCTTTTTTACGATGTAACATGCGCATTTTCCTAATAGTTCTATGAGTTATATCTCATTCATTGTAATAATTTTAAAATAGCATCAGACAATACGTGATAAATACTATTTAATATTTTTTATTGATGAAGTCAAAAGGAAAAATATCATACCAGAGAATCATGGAAAAAAATACATTCAAAACTATATATTTGTGTTCGATTTTCAAAAACTAATTTTTTTCCATAAAATAGTACAAGGCACAACTTCTTCGTACATTTCATTTTAGTTTTGTTTAAATTCTTAATAATTTCAAAAATTGGTGTATACTTTTCTTTCAAGGTTGTAATAGTTAATTTAGATGCAAATTTATTTTCAAAAGTTGTTCATATGTGTGAATTGGAGGCATAATTTTTTGCAAAGCTAATCGTGAAATAAACTAAAAATTAATACATGTATATGAGAACTACGTACAATAATTTTACTTATTCATTTTGTAAAGCCAATTTTTAATTTTCGAAATTTTATTGTGGGGATTTGCATTGTATTATTTGGATTTTTTAATTATTTTTCTCTATTCAAGTTCTCATATTTGGTATGTTTCAGACCGTGCGGTGCACGAATTTTAATTTTGCAAAAATATTTTTTAGTGATTTGCAAAAAGTTTAAAATTTTAATAGATAATTAAAATATAAAGATAGTTAATTGATTATAAATCATCCGATTAAACTATAGAAAAATAAATCATTACATATTATGAAAAGCCTCTTTAAATACAGATATTTGGTTGATAACAAATTTTGTGATTGTGAAATGTATCTATGTATAGAGCATGCTTATCTATAAGGAAGTAAACGTTTGAAAAAGTTCTTAACTGCCTAAGGATTCTAAATATGTAATACATAGTATTTTCAGTGCAATCAATAATAAAATTATTTCGAATTACAATACTTTTTGGTTTAGAAAGTTGAACAATTGTCATAATTATTAAAGATATCAAACAAAAAACATATTTTACACAATTTTAGGGAAAAATGAAACATTAAAAAAACTATTCTATTTTTATATATAACACATATATCACAAAAAATATCAAACAAAAAAACTTATATTTATTTAATGGTCATTGTACAACTTTAAAAATTGAATATCAAAATAAGTTGATAAATATGAAAAATAATTTCTATTTACATGAAAAGTATGTTGAAATAAAAAACAATTTTCTATATATAAAAAATATTATAAATATAACTTCATATTAAATAAAAAATTTATTTCTTCTTGCATAAATATATATAATGTTTTGGATGTATATATGTAATATATAATATTTGGATATATATTTTAAGATAGTTTCTTCAATTAAATAAGCTTAAATACAATTTTATATAATTATGAAGATATGAGTTATGTTCAAATAACAATTATACATATATCATAAATGACCGAAATACATTAATATACAAATTAATGTCTAATAGCCAGAATGCATTATTTTTTAAAAGCCCATTACAAAATAATGATAAGTATATCTTATATTCTTTTATTTGCTATGTTTATTTTTTATTGTATACATGCAATATGGATGTCAAATTGAAGACAGTAAAAATATGATTAATTAGATATGTTGTACGTCAAAAATGATTAAAAAATGGAAAAGTTATTAAGTTTTAAAAAAATAAGAAAAATATCACATATAATAATTAATGCAGTACACACACATATTTGGAAAGTTCATTTTACATAATTCTATTTTCAATATGATTTTAAAAAGTAATCTATTTGAAGAAATTTGACTATAAAAAATATTTAAATCAAAACATTTATTATTTCTTATTTTGCAATATAATTTATTATTTTTTTAGTAATATGATTTAGGAGGAAAATATTCAAGTTACTATTCTAAAAATAGTCTATCTTTATATATATATATATATATATATATATTGTAAGGGAGTAGTAGTTATAGGGGAGGGGATAAATTTCTCTTTATATATATTATATATATAGATTTATTAATGTTTACTAACCAAGCCTAGTATTAAACATTATTAACCAAAACATTTATTAAAATTTGATTTACTTTGTTTGGTGAACCAAACTTAAACAAGCTTTTATCAATCGATTTCAAACCAAATATTAAAATGAAATTTCGTTCTCTACCCTAATAAAAGTTTACAAGTAAATTCGAACCTATGGACTATGATATTCTAATGTTATATAGTAAACAAACCAAGTGGTCTAGCTGGTTTCATTCTTCTTACAAATTGATTTTATACACATATATAATTCAAATGCTCATATGTATCTATTCGTTCATGTTTCACTAGCCATGTAGTGGAATTGGATATATACGAGTGTTGTATTGGTCTTTTTCATTGTTTGAATAAATGCAAAATATAATTAAAAAGGAAAATGAAGTGCACTGTTTACAAGCCAAACAACTAGTTTTAAAATAGGAGTCTCATGAAAACCTATCAAAGCAAAACTCAGTGAGAAATATTTGATAGGAAAAAGAGTACACTATGAAAGAAACAACAAAAATAACTTAAAATCCAAATCTAAATGATGGACCTCTATTTGTAGAGGATTTTCGAATGGCAATGTAATTTGTTTTTTTAACACGTGTTCGAGTATCGTCTTGATAATCTGGTGTATTCTGTGCATTATCTGCTTAAGATCATCGAGCCACACTTACCATAATATTCATAGCTTCTGAAGTATCACATGAGTGGAAGACAAGCAAAGTAGTTGAGGAGTCGCCTAGCTTGGTCTTTAAAGCATTTAATTTGTCTTGTTCTTCTTCGTTTGCCATGTCCGACCATCTTTTTCTTGCCGCTGCTGCCATCGCCTTAAAAGTCTCTGAGGTTTAACTTGTCTGCAACACCCTTGCATCAATAGAAACCACCATATTCTGAGTGTTCGTTTCAGCCCATGGGAACCTGGCTTGTAAAGAACCATAGTACGGTCCTTGTAATGTTTACTTGCCCATAACCCTTCGGATCCTCATGAACTTGATCCTGCCATTTCCCCATTTTGTCACCTGCGATATGTGATTCCTTTGGTACGTCAACTTGATCGTGCATGGCCTCCACATTAGTTTCCAAGACATCAAAAGAATTCTGGTTGAGATCCCCGAATTTGTTGAACCTCCCCTGTATCAGGATTCCTGGCTACAACACGAGCATTCTTAGTCGGGACTTTACCCAAGTTTCTGGAATAACTTCCTTCCCCTTACTAATAGGAATCCTTTCAATATTCTCCTTCCGAAGCTCCAATCTTCCTCTAATCGGACCCGCCAGAACCCGATCACTGTCAACCATTTTCTTCGCCTCATGAGTGGAAGTTTGTCTACAATTAGTAATAGGATGCCCCACAATTCGACAATGCGCACAAAATTCCGGTAGGTTTTCGTAGCTAAGGGATACGAAGGAGCAATATCCAACCATTTCTATCATAATAAACTCTTGCAAAGGGGAATTTAAATCCATTTCAACAGGAACTTTCACAAAATGCCCAACCTCTCCCGCTAGAGAACGTACGTCGATCTGAATTGGTGTTCCAAGTGCATTGGCCAACTTCATAATAAATGTCGGATGCCAATATTCCATGCTTAATTCATATATCCTAACCCAAACTTGAGCCTTGGAAGAATTAATCATATTGAAATCTGGAATCCAGTTCGTAAGACGAATGGAACCCAGTTTTAAATTCCAAGAAGGTTTAAGAAAAAACCTATTACGATCAGCTAAATTAGAGAATTGTATATTATAATACTCTTTTCCAAGAGGTCTGAGACGTCAGCTGGTATTAACTCTCCAAACCTCTGTCAATTGCTTCTTAAGATCTTCGAGAGAACTAGGTTCCGTACCTTTAGGAATCAATAATCGGCCAATCAAAGAATTGCATAGTTCCGCAGTGCGCTGTTGATATATTTCTTCATCTATGGTGACAGAAATATTCTCCCTTTTTTACGGGTTGTGAAGTATTCCCAGGTGATAGGGTTTGAGAAAATATTGGAGCCTTACCCGAGTTCATCGGACCTCAAAAACCATTCTTGATAGTCCCAGGAACTCTAGAATAAGCGAGATGATCAGGAGTTCTCAAATCTGCAACAAACTGTGCGTTCTCTGTAGCCATGCATGTTCGTTGTGAGTCAGGTCATAGACATGCATGCCCGTGAAGGGGACGAACGGGATCCACGTCTTGTTCAAGAGACGTAACCAGATCGGATAGTCTAGTTTCTTGCGCGCACGATCTATGTTTAACAAAACTAATAGTTGGATTAATAGTTGTACTAGTCTTTTTCATTCATTACTTTTGGATTTGTTGGAGACAAAAATGATTTCTTCCAATATTCCTTATTTTTATTGATTCTCGCATTATTAAATTAGTTATCCGATATTATTAATCCTCATTAGATCGCATATTTGATTATCCGGCTTACACGGTCCAAACAAGCCCATGCGGCACATACAAGCCCACGAGGCCCACTGTATCTTACAAGGCCTTTGTGGCCCATACAAAAGATGTCCCTCCTTATTATTTGTAAGTACATTTAAATGAATTACAGTTAATTAATATCTTTTGCTATGATATTCTTCTACTTTCGGTATTGACTTGAGCATCGGAGAGGCCTCCCTGGGACAACCTTAAGGCCCGTCTAATGTTTGTTAGTGTTACAGGAAAGTTCCCAATCGAAGAATACCAGTCTTGGAGAAGAGGGGCGTCACCTCCTCCTCCCACATGAGATGCACCCGATGAAGAAGTTTGTTTGACGCAAGAAGCCCCCAAGTTATGGAAGAAGTCGCATGAGGAGTCCCCAGGCTCCGCCAGCCGCTGAAGACCCCAATTTGGGGTAGGAGATAGAAGAAATGAAGGACGGGAGAAAAATCAAGAAAATAGCATGGTGTCACTGTAAGAGAAGACATGAACGGAGCCCAACACTCCAAGTCCACACTTACGTGCCCGTTGAGGAGTAGTAGGCAGTGCACGCTAGCCAAGCCAACTCACAAGCTACCACACTAGTTAGGAGAATTCCACTCACCCCAGCGATCTTGGCCGAGCCACTCCCATCAGACATCAAGACCTCTGATCTCCCTGAATATGATGGAACCGGAGATCGTCAAGAGTATCTGGACAAATTTTATACTAAAACTGATCTCTACGACATGACGAACGTTTCCTACTGCAAGGTGTTCCGGACTACTCTGACCAAGTGCACACTGACTTGGTTCAACCAACACCCAGTTGGATCAATCACTAAGATGAAAAATCTCATGGAGAGTTTCATGCATCAATTCTCCATCAACAGGAGCTGCCCCAAAATAATATGTGCTTGTTCCAGATCAAGCAGAAGGAAGGATAGTTGCTACATGACTTTATGAAATGATTTATGGAAGGGGTGATTGATGTAACCAATATCCGACATGAGACATTGGCCGAAATTCTGCAGAAAAACCTACACCAGGGACACTTGAAGGAGTCACTGGTTGGGAAGCCTCCCACCAGTTTAGAGAAACTGCTGAATTGAGCTGAGAAGCACATCCGGATGAAAAAAAGCCACCAATCCTGAACCAAGTGGCAAGAGAAAGAGTAGGGAAGATGACAAGCATCCCCCAAGGAAGAATGAATGTAGAGAAGGCCGGAGAAGAAGCTACAAGAAATTATGCACTCCCTTGAATGCACCTGTCTCAGAAGTCTTAATTGCTGCTCAGAAGAAAGGGATCACAGAACCTCCCCAGCCGATGAAAGACAACCCCGATAGGGCACGCTCTAGCTATTAATGTCGCTACCACTGTTGAAGATTTTTCACGTTGAAGAAAAAGATAGAAAGACTGATCCATATAGGATACCTGAAAGATTAGGTGGACAAGAGTAAGCTACGTAAAGACCCTGGATGTAAGGAGGATGAGCCCCACCAAACTCAGTGTTGCGAGGATACACGCACCAAAGGGAAATAGATTACCCACGTAGATGGGGTCATCAATGCCATCTCTGGAGGTCGGACAACGCAATGATGTGAGGAGTGCCCTTCGGGAGTACAAAAAAGAGCATATGGAGCTTAGTGACAGAGCACCCTCTAAGAGAATAGCCATAGATTCCACCAAATTTAAAGATGTGACCATTACTTTTAGCGTGTAAGACTACATCCCAGAAACTCAACTCCACCCCAACTCTATCATCATCTGAATCATACTGGCCAACTTTGTGGTCCGAAGAGTCTTGGTGGAGACTGGCAGTGCGGTGCATGTAATATTCATGGAAGATTTCCAAAGGATGAAAAATGATCCTACCCAGATCGTCCCGGTGATAGCGCCCCCCGTTGGCTTCATAGGAGAAGTGATCAAGTCCGTGAGAGAAATTAGCATGCCCCTCACCTTAGGAGTGGATGCTCCACACAACGTTAAGAAGATGATTCGCTTCCTCATTGTGGACGCTCCATCTCCTTACAACATGATCCTAGAAAGGCCAAGCCTAAACCAGTTCAGAGCCATTCCCTCTACAGTCCAGTTCAAGCTAAAGTTCTCCACCGAGACTGGAATAGGCGAGACAATTGAAGACATCAAGACTGCTAGAGAATGCTACATGGTTACCTTGAAGAAAATCAAGCTCCTTCGCGGGGATAAAGACCAAGCCCAACAACACTAAAATTCACAAGATTCGTCATCTCCCCATTTATCGGTTTCTACCCCTTCTCAGGGGCCTTTACTTATTTACTTGTTTTCTAGTTTAGTTTATTCCATCCATGATATGTAAAATAATTTTATTTCCAATTTTCGGCCTACGAGCTGAGCATTTATGTTGCATTTATTCTATGTAATAATCAAGTAATTTGTTTCACCAAGTCTCTCAATTATCATTGTGCAGTTATTCGCCAACATCAAATTTATGTCCATGTGCATGTTCTAAACTTCCATCCGGTGTCCCCGAATGAGAAGATCCTCCACTATCATTCCTGGGGAGGCACCCCTCCTGCAATCCAGGAGGCGGTCTCACTAAACTTCCATTTGGCATCCTCGGGTGAGAAGATCCTCCGTCAGCGTTCCCTAGGAGGCACCCTTCTGCGATCCAGGAGGTGGTCTTACTAAATTTCCATCCGGCGTTCCCAGGTGAGAAGATCTTCCACTGGCATTCCCAGAGAGGCACCCTCTACTATCTAGAAGGCAGTCTCACTAAACTTCCATCTGGCATCCCCCAATGAGATGATCCACTATCAGCATTCCCAAGGAGCACCCCTCTTACGTCTAGGATACAGTCTCACTAAACATCCCCAGATGGACAAGATCCTCCGCCGGTATTCTCAGGGAGGCACCTCTCATGCGATCTTACTAAACTCCCATCCGATATCCCTGAATCCAGATACCCATCTCCAGCGTTCCTGAAGCGAACGCCCCTACCTTCTTCCAGGAGGCAGCCAAGGAGAAATTCACCTCCTCAAAAACTTAGCAATTTTCTGCCAATAATATATATGCAGATATGCAACAAATAAACATGAAAGAAAAATGAAAACAAATACGAACACATGTACGGAAAATAAGAAACATGTCATTCAAGTGAAGAATATCTCTAAGCCTCATCGAGAGAATATCATATACACAATAAAATGTCAAATAGCTAAAAATCAAGCCCTAAACACTTGGGCTGAATTAAAGGGCCAATCCGGCTAAGTAAAGCGGTAAGCGAATCAGGCTTGAGAGGTTGCATCATCCTCGCCGATGCCATCTCCCTCATCCTTGCTGCCACCACGTCATTTGGGATATCTTGAAGCTCTCCAATCTTGCACTCCTTCTCATCGGAGACACTGTAATCCAAAAGATCAATCAGCTCTGGGAAGCCTTCCCGCTCCCTCGTAGAAACTTGGCACAGTAGCGAACAACCATGTCGATGTACGTAGTGGACTCCCACATCATCTTGGACTTATAGTCCAAGGAGATCATATAAGACTTCACCGAGCAAAAGTTGTTGGGCAACCACTAAATCTAATGTGAGGACTGAAGGAATGGCTCACCAATCTCAACCTCATGATCATGTTGAACCTTTAGACCCTTATACTTCTTAGTCGAATCAGCCATCCAAGCATTATGCTTGCCTGCGACATCCTTAAGACCCTGAAACTCGCTATTAAACCAACGATTTTCCATTTCTATCCCATCACTCCGCTAGCTTGAAACATCCATGAGGTTCATAATCTACGAAAAATAAACTAACATAAATTTCGACAAGTAAAGGAGGCAAAGAAGCAACTACTAAAATGAGAAGTAAAGAAGCTTACCCTAGCCACATCGGCACAAAGATAGGTCTCAATGTCTTTGAAGGATAAGGACCCCAACTGAGACTGATTATCGGATGAGAGCTCTCCTGTTATACTGATATATCCCAAACTAGGCTCCGCAGGGTCCCAAAATGTTAGAAAATTTATTGTATAGATTTTGATGATGCTTAGAAAACTTCGATGTAATTTATACTTTGTAATATATAGGATAAAAGCTGAATCAAACGCAACTATGTAGAATTGCAGAAAACTTGCTCAAGAAATCATCAGAAGACTCGCAACTGAGTTTACATTAAAAGTCTCTCAGCCAAGTCTTTCATAAGACTTACATCAACCATCAGAAGAATATGTCAGAAGACTCAAGCTGAAGTCAAAAAGGGGTAAAACAGTTGAGAAACTTAGTTAATTGAAGAAGTCCGTTGCACCAAGTCCAAGAAAGTTACCTAATTTAGTAACAAGGACAGTTCTAAAACCTCAAAGTACTCAAGCTGAAAGGATGCAAAAAGAATGAGCAAATGAGAAGCTCGCAGGCACTGACACATTTTCAGAAAAACCTGTAGAAAGCTGAGAACAAGGTTGGGTCAACATCTAAAGTTGCAAGACAAGACAAGCCAACAAACACAAAGTAGAGTTTGAATTTTTGTCTCTATCTTCAATGGAAAATATGCAAACTCCTACTATAAAAGCTGGGGAGTTTTTCAGGGAAAAAAAGAAGCAATACAACTGACACATCTTAAACACAAGAGCATTTTCGAGCAAGAATTTCAAATACTCTCTCTTAACCTTAACTGCTAAAATCCTCAAGCTATTTGAAGACACTTTATCCAACACATTCAGTGAAAGATTGAAGCTGATCAACAGTTGAAGTGGAAAGTTTTGTGAAAAACAAAAAGGGGTCTGTACCACCAAGTATTGAAGGAAGTGCAGTAAGGTTCACGGTCGAACCAATTTTTAATCCAATGAGGGTTGTGTGATTAAATCCTGAAGATTCAAAGAGCTGAAGTACCTAGGCAGGTGCCTGGAGAAGAGCTGAGTCCAAGAAATAGGTAATTTTTGATCAAAGATGTTTGGACTGTACTTTTGTAACTAAAGTCATATGTTACAATAGTGAATTCCTCCTGGAGTAGGATAAGAGTGAAGTAGAGGAATTACACCATCCTTGAACCACTATAAATTCTGTGTTTTTACTTTATTGTCTTATATTTCTGCATTTCATTACATTACTTTATATTTTCTATCCAAGAAACACATAACTCTCTAAAAATACAAGTGTTGATAAAACAAACTCAAAATGGGTGTAAGACTTCTATTGTTTAAGTAAGGAAACTGATTCCATAAATAACTGACTTTCCTCAACTGAATTACTCTATCACAGCTCTTTCAGAGAACTGTTGAGTGGTTAACTCTCGTATTGAATCTCAACATAGTTGTCTTAAGGACTTAGCTGCTTTCTTAAATACTCTAATTTTAAAAGATTGAAAAATTGGTAAAGTATATTCAACCTCCCATTTCTAGACTTTACTTAATATCCCTTGGGACCTACAAGTGGTATCAGAATGGTTGGTTTAAAGAATCTTCTGTAGTGGTTATTGAACCAGATCTCCATTTTCAAAAAAACATCAACACTCGAGTTTTCCAACGTTTTTAAAGAGTTATCATCATGGAGAAATCTAACTCGTATTCCCATGTTTTGTATTGAAGAATTTGATGATTGGAAAATACGTATGCAGTCACATCTCTCTGCAATGCTCGATGAATGTGGTTTGTCATGGAGGATGGACAAATCAAAATCACTAAGATGAACGCAACTGTTGTAAGAGAAGCAGGAGCAGGATATGATGTAGTGAGAGTTGCAGAGGTTGAAAATCCCAGAAGCGAATTGACAAATGAGGATAGAAAATGATACAACATGGACAATATGGCAAATGACATACTATACAAGATATTTGACAAAACCATGCTCAATAAAGTCAAATCTTGTAGAACAACAAAAGAAATTTGGGACAAACTGAATTTGATTTGTGAAGGATAAGAATAGATAAAGGAAAACAAGCTTACAGTGGATGTGCAAAAATACGAAAACTTCAGAATGATGACTATAGAATCATTGGATCACTTGGATGCACGGTTCACTGAGATAACAAATGAGTTATCTACTCTTGGTAAGGAGTATACATAGAAGGAAATGAAGGTAATGGCTCTAAGATACTCAATGAACCTCACAAAGATATCAAATCATAAGCTATTTTCAGATCTGAAAGCGTATGAATTCGAGCTCCAAAAGGAAATAGCAAGATGAGATAGCTGCACCTCAGAATGCTGCCTTGATAGCAGGTGAGTTTAAGTCAACAGACTCGAAGGACATTATTGATAAGGAAGAAATAAACTTAATGGTCAATAGATTCAACAAGTTATTTAACAAGAACTACAAAAGGAACATAAGAGAGTCCTTTAGAAGGCATTCAACTCCCTTTAAAGGAAAAGAGGAGAAACCCCCCAAGAGAGCTGAAAAGAAAGTACAAAACTTGTTTTGGAATTACAGACAGCCAGGTCACTTTGCAGTTGACCTCCCCTATCCACCAGTCAAAAAATACAGAAATGATGAAGAAAAGAAAGTCTTCAGAAAAAGAAGAAATGAAAGGAAGAAGCCCATGATGGCTGCTGAGACTAAGACAACCAAGTGTAAGGAAGCAATAGAGTCAGAAAGCAGTGAAGTTGGCCACTCTTCTGACACTGAAGAAAAGGCATTGATTTGTCTCATTGCAAAAGAACGGGAAGATGAGGTAATTCCTAACTCATCAGATTCAGATTCAGATGATAGTGATCATGACACACACACACACCCCATCACCCACTGATATTTATGATTCATTAGGCAAAACGATGGAAGATTTTGAGCCCATAAAATCCTCACATACACTCCTAAATGAGGAAAACAATCAACTCAAAAGCCAAAACTCACAACTGACTAAAGAGTTGAGTGCTCTAAATCAATTAGCTAATGAGAATAAAGAGTTAAATGTTGAGATAGAAAAGGTAAAAGCAGACTGTGCTGCCAAAGAAAAGAGAGAGCTAGAGCTTAAAAATGTTATTGCATCACTCAACAAATCATCTGAAACATCGGATAAATTGATGATGATTCAAAAAGAGATTGGAGACAAAGCAGGACTAGGATTCAATTCCTTTGTGAATGCACAAACTCCAAGAGTGATTTTAGAGAAAAGATCCTCAAGCAATGGGGGGATCCAAGAATCTTAAAGTCCATATGTTGCACCCACATATAACCAAATGCACACACATGTTAAAAGGCAAAGGTAAGAAGCCATCTAAGTATGCTAAAAGAACCGCTGAAACTAAATTCAGAAGAGTCACCAGCAGACTCCTAACAAGAAAATATTCTGTTAAATCAAAACAGAACTACCACAGACCCAAGAACTTTAAGAATAAGAAAGCATATGATGGGAGTTGTAGAAATTATCCAACTCAAGTGATTGGAATCCACCCATGAAATATCAGCAGATTCCAAAGGAAAACAAACCAAAATAGCAAAGGCCTAAAAATCAATATAGGTCATTTCCGAGGCACAAAAATTAGCACACGGAAGCACCTAAATACAATGCACACAATGCTTAATAGTTCCCATACTTTCACAAGAATGCAAATGCACACATGCATACATAGACATATAAACAAAAGAGACAGTCGTATGCAGCAAAAATACCCAAACAATTTGAAAAATTTATTATGATTATGGAACTGAAAGGTGGCAACCCCTTAGAGTCAGATCATTTGGCTATAAGTTGGTTGAAACAGCTTATAGTGCTAACCCCTCATGACCCACACATGTATGGGTACCTAAAGTTTGATTTCCTTGATTCGGGTTCAGGGAACAACTGAGTGTCAAGGAACCTATAGTGGTTGTTACAGACATATGACAGGAAATAAAAGCAACCTATCAAAATTCAAGGAAGAAAAAGGAGCTAAAGTCATATTTGGAGGAAATGAAGATCCAGGAGAAATCAAGGGCATTGGATCCATCAAGAAAAATGACTTAGAGATCACAGATGTTGCATACATTGAAGGGTTAAACTTCCACTTTCTTAGTATTAGCCAACACTATCACAAATGATATAATGGTGGATTCACTATGGGTGTTTGCCAAATCAAAGATGTTGAGACAAATTAAATAGTGCTATCAGTGATCAGAACGACGAACATGTTTGTGGTAGATTGGTCAACTTCCACATCAAGCACATGTCTATTAGCAAAAGAGCACAGTTGAAGCAAGTTTGCTCTGGCACAAGAAGCTGAGTCATCTGAAGTTCAAGACTATCAACAAGCTTGCAAGAAGCCATATGGTTAAAGGATTACCAGAGTCAGTGTACAAAAAGGAAAGTATATGTGATGCTTGTCAGAAATGAAAGCAAATCAAATCATCATTCCAAGAAAAGACAAGTCCTTCATCAACAAGGATTTTGCATCTATTGCACATGGATCTATTTGGACCAGTGGAATCATCAAGCATTAGTTGAAAGAAATATACCCTCGTGGTAGTGGATGATTTTTCAAGATACACATAGACCATCTTTATGTGTAAGAAGAAGGAAACAATACAAAAGCTTCATCTGCTGATGAAAAGAGTTCAAATAAGATGAGTCAATCAATTATCAAGATAAGATTTGATAGATGAACTGAGTTTGTAAATGGGATTATAGTTTAGTAATGTGTAGAGAATGAGATTGCTAAATAATTATCAACTACAAGGACTCCATAGCAGAATAGAGTAGCTGAAAGAAGGAAAAAAATACTCAAGGAAGCTGCAAGGACCATGTTAGCTGAAGCTAGTTTGCCTAAGAGATTTTGGGCTGAAGCTATTAATACAACTTATTATACTCATACAGATGTATGATCAATAGGCAAACTGTCCAAAACCCTTATGAACTATGGATAGGAAGAAAGCCAAATGTGGGATATTTTCATATCTTTGGAACAAAGTGCTTTATCCACAATAATAGGAAAAATAACCTGAAGGATTTTGATGCTAAGGCAAATGAGGAAATATTTCTTGGATGCTCATCTGAAAACAAAACATTTAGAGTTTTGAATAAAAGGACTATGGTCACAGAAGAGTAAATTCATGTAGTATTAGATCAACTAAATGTCAGTGTAGAAGACAATGATGAGTTAGCTAAGAAGATAAATCAAGCAACTGTTCAGAAGAGTCCTTATACTAAGAAAACTCCCAGAAGACTTGATTTTAATGAGGATGAGTTAAATGAATTTTTAAGGGAGTTGGAAAGATTAATCTAAATTCAGATGATCAAGAGGAAGTTGTTCAAGACAACTTAGTCAAGAAGACAGAACAACCCAGCTGACTTACTCTAACCTTATGTGAGATGGATGAGAGACCATCCACCTGAGTTAGTCATTGGAAATGTTGGAGAATGAGTAAGAACAAGGTCAAGAACTTAACATGAAGCTATGTTCACTTGTTTCATTTCACATATTGAACCAAAGGATGTGTCTGAAGCCTTAGATGACACACACTGGATCCTAGCTATGCAAGAAGAGTAAAATTAGTTTGAAAGGAACAAAGTTTAGGAATTGGTTCCAAGACCCACTCACCAAAATGTCACTAGAACTAAGTGTGTATTCAGGAATAAGATGAATGAAGAAGGAACTGTAGTAAGAAATAAGGCAAGATTGATAGCCAAAGGGTATTGCCAAGAATAAGGTATAGATTTTGATGAAATATTTGCTTCGGTTGCAAGACTTGAAGCAATAAGGATATTTCTTGCTTATGCTGCTCACAAGAACTTCACAGTTTATCAGATAGATGTGAAGAGTGCATTTATTAATGGATTATTGGAGGAAGAAGTTTATGTTGAACAACCTCCTGGTTTTGAGCAGAAGACAATAAGAAATAAAGTGTACAAATTAAAGAAAGCACTTTATGGATCGAAACAAGCTCCCAGGGCCTGGTATGATACATTATCACATTTTCTTATAATGATTGATTCATAAAAGGAAAGGTTGATAGAACCCTTTCCAGAATTCAAGATGGGGAAAGCATCCTACTTGTTCAAATCTATGTGGATGACATCATTTTTTGATCTACAAACAAGGACTTGTGTGATAAATTCTCAAAACTGATGCAAGGAAAGGTTGAGATGATCATGATTGGAGAATTAACTTTCTTCCTAGGACTTCAAGTGATGCAAATGAAGGATGGAACCTTCATAAGCCAAACCAAATATACAAAAGATTTGATGAAAAAGTTTGGTATGAAAGAAAAGTCATTTGTCAAAATACCAATGGATACATCAATCAAGATAGATGTGGATTCAGGAGGGAAATCAGTTGATCAGACGAGATATAGAGCACTCATTGGATCATTGCTCAACTTAACTGCCAGCAGACTTGCATCACTTTTACGTTAGGTGTATGTGCAAGATTTTGATCTGCACCAAAAGAAAGTCACTTGATTGCAACATAGATAATTTTCAGATATCTGAAAGGAAGTCAAGAAGTTAGATTATGGTATCCTAAAGAAGGAGGTTTCAAGTTGATTGGATATTCAGATTCAGATTATACTGGATGTAGAGTTGACAGGAAAAGTACATCAGGTACATGTCAAGTTCTTGGAAATAGATTAGTTTTTTGGTTCAGCAACAAACAAAACTCAATAGCTACATCAACAACTGAGGCATAGTACATAGTTGCAGACAACTGTTGTTCTATGGATGAGACAACAACTGAGAGAATATGATATTGAGAAAAATGAAATTCCAATTATGTGTGACAACACAAGTGAAATTGCAATCACTCAGAATCTAGTTTTGTACTCCAGGACAAAGCACATTGATGTCATATATTATTTTATTAGAGATCATGTTGAAAAGAAAGATACCATGTTGGAATATGTGTCAATTGAGAAGCAGTTAGCGAATATATTCACAAAACTCTCATGGGAATTAAGATTTGAAGAGTTGAAGAATGAGCTTGGATTAATCGAGCTAAGTTAGTAAGCTCAGAAAAGTCATTCAGAAGAGTTGCAAGTGAAGGAAATTATATTTTGGAAGAGTTTTACTCTTTTAGCGAGTAAAATTAGCAGAATTGGATATTCATCTAAGTTAAGTCAACTGATCAACTGAGTAGTACCAGTCGACTTGAGAAAAAGAGTTACTTATTAGCCAAGTATGAGTCAGCAGACATTTATTGGCTAAGGGATAAAACGAGGTCGTATTTATGAAGCGGGAATATTTTCTGAGATGATGTCAGCATCATTTAATGCTGGACAGTAAAGCTGTAAAGGAAAACCCTATATGATTGGCCATAAATATTGCGGGTATTTAATGCGAAGTTTAAAGGCAAATTTCAGTTTGAATATCAACCATTGATCAAGTTTCAAAATTGACGATTATCCTCACATTGTAACATCCCTTATATATCTCGAAATTTTTCTCTCTTATCCCTCATATTCTCATACTCACGTTCAAAAATCTGAAAAAAAAAGTTCTCTGCAACCTCTCATCCAAAATTTCTCAAACCTTCAAAAATCATATTAGCACCAAATAAATTTTCAAGCTCCGTACTCGATTTCCAGAAACTATCAGAGAAGGTGTACTCCGGTGCACTCATTGACATTGAGGGCTTGGTATTACACTCCGCTGGCCAAGCTAGGGCACAAAAAATCATGGACAACTTGGAGAAGTCAAAGTTGGTTGAGTTTTTGACGTTGTAGATGTCACAGACCTATCAAGAAGAAGTTGACATGTTCTACGTGAACGCAACGGTTCATGATGATGGTATTCACTCTTTAGTGAATGGCTAAGAAGTGATCATCACTGTAGCAGACTTGAGTGAGCTGCTGAAACTCCCCAATAGTGGTCTGAGAGAGCTGAAAGACCACGAGTTTGATTTCATGAAGACATGGAGGGAGATTGCTATCAATGAAGCTGCTAAGAAGTACAACCCTTTCGCTACTAAGGCTGTAGTGAATGAGGAATACCACAAGTTGATAGATGTGGTATCAGAGTGCTTGGATTTCAAATTCGGATCTTACAATCAGATATCATTGGCTAAGTTGACTGTAATGTCTGCAATTATGGAGGAGATGGAGGTTAACTGGGCATAATTTATTTATGAAAAACTGTGCCAGAATGTGTTGGGCTATGGGCTAGTCCTAGGTTATCTATTGGAGAAGAAGTGCTTGCCCCTGAGGAAAGAGAATAATTTTCATGTAAATAAGAGGTTGTTTAAAGGTAACCTCTATGCTGCGTAGAAGAAGGCCCACACAAAAAGCAAGAGCACTTCTGAAGGCGAGACAACTAAGACTGTACCAACTGTTCTGGTTTCAATGAACAGAAGGACAACTGCTCCCAGGAAGCCAACTGCAGCAGAGAAAGAAGACTCAAAGAGGGCTGCGCGATGAACATGATGAGTCTGTTGTTAGAGCAAATCAGATGAAATAGAACCAATAGAGATTCCTCTCGAGAGAAGGTGTAAAATGACTCATGAAAGACCTTCGGCTATGGTCGAATCAACTGATGTAAAAAGATTTGAGGAGACAATTGCTGCAGAAGTTGAAGAAGCAACTGCTGCAGATGTTGGTGACACAACTCCAGCAGTTGTTAGTGAATCTGGTGTGGAAGTCAGACCCCAGGCAGAAGAAATTGTTCTCCAGCCGAATTTGAGCTAGAGAAAGTTCATTTTCTTCTATATTCTTTTGAATTGAACAAGATATCTGAATGGTCCATGTAGAAGATGAGTTTAAGCAGAATTCAGTTCACAAGGTCATAAATGATTGAGGAAGAGGAATGGATTCTCTCCTTCCTAAGTGGGTGTTCCGTTCCTCAAACATTGGGTCATATATATGTATATAATATGTTATACAAAATGTGCATGGAGGAGAATGCCAAGGAGTTGGAGAAAGAGAAAGGTACAGCTGAGACTCACAGATGTCTCTTCGGATGCTCGGCTGCACTGATCCTCGACGTTGGTGAAGAAGAAGATGTGATGGAGGAGGTGAAAGTTGCTAGGTTGAGGCGGGCCTTGCGTGAATCAATAGAATTAGCAGAGCAGAGACAACATGATGGGCCTGGGGAAACATCAGCCCCCACAGTTGCTCTCTCATCACCAGCTCGCTCCCAATCCCCTGCAACAAGTCCTGATGGTGGAAATGAAGCTGGTGAAGTAATTGTGGTGGACTTGATTGCAAATGATGAGGAAGATATGTCAACCACTACTTCTGGGAACCTAGTTGAGCCTACCCTAGATAGAAGATAAAGAAACAGCTGAAACTATTACAACAATTGAGACTCCAGTGACAATTGATCCTATTGATACTCTAAACCCAACAGTTGTTGAGACAAATAAGGGGGAAACTGAGCACAGTACAACTCAAGAACACCGCCTGAAATCGGTGAAAAGTATGAAGGAGTTGTGGGATGATAAGTGGAAGAGACTGAAGTTGGAGGTGAAGTGGATGCTGAAACAGCCAAGTCTAGTGACGTTGTGGAATGAGGAGAAGTGGTTTCTGTGCAGGATAATAAAGTCCCAATGGTTGAGACTACTGAAACTGAGGCGCAGGTGGAAATGGTGGTTGAGTGTACATCGGTTGAGACTGCTATTAGCAATGAAAGTGCAATCCCAGCGGTTGAGACTGTTGTGGATGTCAGCTCTATCTAAGAGCCAACAGCGGTTGAGACTACTAAAGGAATTGTTCAAGACCTAGTGTTGGGAAATTTATTTTGTAGATTTTGATGAATGCCATGTAAAACTTAAACTAGAAAGTTGGCACCTGAGTTATCTGCAGCAAGGACTCCACAGCAAAATGGAGTAGCTGAAAGAAGGAACAAAACTCTCATGGAAGCTGCAAAGACCATGTTAGCTGAAGCTGGATTGCCTAAGAGATTTTGGGCTGAAGCCATCAACACTGCATGCTATACTGAAAATAGATGCATGATAAACAAGCAATTGGCCAAAACTCCCTATGAGATATGGACTGGGAGAAAACCAAATGTTGCATATTTTAGAATATTTGGATGTAAATGCTTCATCCACAACAATGGCAAGGATAATCTAAAGGCTTTTGATGCTAAAGCTGATGAAGGTATCTTTTTGGGATACTCAACTGAGAGCAAAGCCTCTGAGTCTTGAATAAGAGGACTATGGTCACGAAAGAGTATATTCATGTGGTTTTTGATGAACATAATGTGAATGGAGAAGACATTGAAGAGTTAGCTGATAAGCTGAATCAGTCAACTATGCAGAAGAGTCCTTATGTTGAAGCTGAAGTAAGAGTAATTAACCAAGATGAAGATGAGATGGCTGAATCTCAAAGACAGCTGGAAAGTCTGTAGCTGAATGATGATGAAAGAGATGATCAAGACAACGCAGCTGCGAGACAACCGAACCCAGCTGACTTACTTCAACCTGATGTGAGATGGCTGAGAGACCATCCACCAGAGCTAGTCATTGGAGAGGTTAGAGATGGTGTAACAACCAGATCCAGAGCTCAACAAGAAGCAATGTTCACTTGTTTTATATCCCAAATAGAGCCAAAAGATGTGTCTCAAGCACTGGATGATACACATTGGATTCAAGCCATGCAAGAAGAGCTGAATCAGTTTGAAAGGAACAAAGTATGGGAATTGGTGCAGAAACCAACTCATCAGAATGTTATTGGCAATAATTAGGTTTTCAGAAACAAGATGAATGAGGAAGGATCTGTGGTAAGAAACAAAGCAAGATTGGTAGCCAAAGGGTATTGCCAAGAAGAGGGAATAGATTTTGATGAAACCTTTGCTCCTGTTGCAAGATTAGAAGCAATAAGGATATTTTTTGCTTATGATGCTCACAAGAACTTCACTGTATATCAAATGGATGTGAAAAGTGCATTCTTAAATGGACTGTTGGAGGAAGAAGTCTATGTTGAACAACCTCCAGGTTTTGAGTAGAAGACCATTGGTGATAAGGTGTACAAGCTCAAGAAAGCATTATATGGATTGAAACAGGCACCAAGAGCATGGTATGATACATTATCTCAATTTCTAACTGATAATGGATTCACCAAAGGAAAAGTGGAGAGAACACTCTTCAGAATTCAAGATGGAGAAAGTATACTGCTTGTTCAAATATATGTGGATGATATCATTTTTGGATCCACAAACAAAGAGTTGTGTGATAAGTTCTCAAACCTCATGCAAGGCAAATTTGAAATGAGCATGATGGGAGAGCTGACTTTCTTCCTAGGACTTCAAGTTAAGCAATTGAAGGATAAAACTTTCATAAGTCAAACAAAGTACAACAGAGATTTAATGAAGAAATTTGGTATGGAAGAGAAGTCTTCTGTGAAAATACCAATGAACACATCAGTCAAGATGGACATGGATGCAGATGGTAAAGCTGTAGATCAAACAAGATACAGGGCACTTATTGGATCACTGCTCTATTTAACAGCCAGCAAACCAAACATCACCTTTGCAGTAGGTGTATGTGCAAGATTTCAATCTGCACCAAAGGAGAGCCCATGACTGCAGCTAAGAGAATCCTAAGATATTTGAAGGGATGCCAGGAAGTTGGCTTATGGTATCCAAAGGAAGGTGGATTCAAGCTTATTGGTTACTCAGACTCAGACTATGTTGGATGTAGAGTTGACGGAAGAGTACTTGGTACATGTCAAATGCTTGGAAACAGATTGGTTTCTGGTTTAGTAAGAAGCAAAACTCAATAGCCACATCCACAGCTGAAGCAGAATACGTAGCTACGGGCAGCTGTTGTACCTAAGTATTGTGGATGAGACAACAGCTGAGAGATTATGAAATTGAAGAAAAAGAAATTCCAATTATGTGTGATAACACAAGTGCTATTGCAATCACTCAGAATCATGTGTTGCATTCAAGAACAAAGCACATTGAAGTCAGATATCATTTTATAAGAGATCATGTTGAAAAGAAAGACATCACCCTGGAATATATCTCAACTGATAAGCAGTTAGCTGACATATTCACCAAGCCCTTATGTGAATCAAGATTTGAAGAGCTTAAGCATGAGCTAGGGTTAATTGAGTTGAGTTAACACTCAGAAGACTCAATCAGAAGAGATGGAAAATACAAAGTGAGAAATGAACCATTTTTCACATCAGCCAAGTGAAACAGCCATATCGGGAAGTCAGCTGTATCGAGTTAGCTGACAGCTGAATCACTTAATGAAAAGAGAGAAGAAGAGTTAAGTCATTTTTTAGATAAGCTGAGTCATTTATGAGCTAAGTGACAAAAATGCAGTCGTTTTAAATGAGTGGGAATGTTTTTAAGGATGACGTCAGCGTAATAATGACTGGTACAGTCAAAAGCTGCACAATAAACATATGATTGGATATAAATGTTGCCGTTGATCTCGATCAAAAATTTCAAAAATCAAAGACATGTCCTTTCATAACCCGTATATATTCATTTTTCCAGTTCTCTCTCTCACTCGGAAACTGTTCATCTTCAAGCAAAAGAAAGCAAGCCCTTTTCTCTCTCGAAAACCTTAAGTGTCCTCTAACCAGTTCTTCAAGTTTTAATCAGTAAAAATTCCTAAAAATGGCACCGAAGTTTGATTTCATCAAGTTATCGAAGCAAATCCACTCAGGATCATCCATGGATTTTGAAGGCATGGTGAAGTAGGGTTCGGATGAAACCCTAGTGAAGAAGATTGCAGAAATGTTGGAAAAGTCCGGTCTTAAGGCTTTTCTTACTTTGGAATACTCGCACACCTACCTTGAAGAGGTGGCGCAGTTCTACGTGAATGCGGACGTGCAGGACAAGGGAATCAAGTCCTCTGTCCACCGCAAGGACATAATGATAACAGCTAAGGACCTTGCGAGCACTGTTTGCTGCCGTCTGAGGGCATGAATGAGATAAACGAAGCTGATGTTGACTTGGCTGCTGCATGGAAAGAGGTAGCCAAACCAGAGTGTCCAGCTAAGGTGGTCTACACAGCTGAGAAGAAATTGCTGAAGGACGACTATCACAAGTTGATGGATGTCGTATCCAAGTGTGTAGACATGAAGATTGGCAACTTCAACTAGCTGTCAAAGACTAAGCTAATCGTCATGGCTGCGATCATGCAGGGCAAGAAAGTCAATCGGCGAGTTCGTGTCACAAGCCAGACTCGCGAACGTTGTAAATAAATCATTCAAGAAAGATGGATCCTTCGGAGGATCTCTTGGTTATGGCCTGGTGATTGGCCACCTGATGGAAGTGAATGGCATTCCCCTTCGACATGGAAAACCTTTCCATGTCAATAAGAAGATGTTTAGGGCCAATCTCTCAGGAGCCCAGAAGAGAGCCCACGCGAAGAGGGCGGATACAAGTGAGGGGAAGTCAGCTGAACCCGAGGACACAACTGTTACATGTCCTCCCAAGAAGAAAGCTGCCCCTGCAGCTGCAAAGAATAAGGTTGCCCCTGTAGCAAAGAAACAAGATGCACCTACCCCTGCAGCCGAGTCGCCTGCCCGAGCAGCCATGTCTCCTGCCCCTGCAGCCGTGGCTAAGAAGGATGCCCAAATCCCTTCTCCAGCCATATGTAAGAAAGGACTGCCAAGCCCAGGAAGGCAGCTCCGGTCCAAAAGGATGCCCCGGCCCCCACTGCCAAAGAATCCGAAGAGGAAAAAGAACCAGAAATTCCTCTGGTTAGAACCAAAAGAAGAAGGATCGTCAAGCTTTCAGAGCGTGAAAAGACAGCTGAATCTGCCACTCAGCTGGAGAAAGCATCTGAGACTGCTGACACTTAGGAAGTGCAGTCTCCCGAAGTAATAGATGAAACCGCCAAGTCTACTGAGGGTGATCAGCAGAGGCCTACAGAAGACCCAGTTGTGGAGAGGACAGCTGAGGACAACACATCAGCTGAGACAACTGAACTTCCAGTTGAAAAAGTTGTCTCTCCACCTGCTATGGACGCTGCTGAAGGTGAAGAGCAGCAGAGCATCTTGCCTTCCATCCCAGAACAGGTAGGACACGAAGAAGATGACGATGATGATGTCATCATGTATTCTCCTGTATACCCAGACATTCAACGCCATCTACGTGAATGGAGGGCGTGGAAGCTAAGCCACTCAAGGGTGCAGTTTGAACACCCTGAGTTTATCGAAGAAGAGGAGGAATTGTTCCAATTTCTTAGAGTCACCAAAGTGCTTCAGGCCCTTGATAAAGATAACTGCCAGAATATCCTACAAATCTTCAAGGAGAAAGAACAAGCCAAAGCAGCCGAGGAAGCAGAAGCTCTCGAGAAAGCCAGTATATGTCCACTTACTGGAACTCTAGAACACACTCACCCTTATCTAGATGTGTTCTCAGAGAGTGATGAAGACATGGATCCCGTTGCTACAACAGAGAAGTCAGACATGCAACAAGCTCTGAGGGAATCCAGGATGATGCATGAGCAACAACTATTCGAAGGACCATGGGAGTCATCTCAATCTCTCATACAGACCGATCCTTTGGTAGTAGCACAACATATTGCCACAGTCATTGCTGCAACTACGTCCCCTGTCCAGTCTGAGGATGGTTCCAAGGGAATTGGCAATGAGACTAGGAATTTGGGCACCCAAGTTGAGCCAACCCCTACTGAAGGTGTGTTACCACCTGCCCCGTCCACTGAGCACTCAACGAAAGCAGCCGCGAGTTTGGAGAAGAGTGACCCCATCATCAGTCACTCAGCTGGTGTGCCAGTTGAGGGGGAAACTCACTCCACTGCAGCAGGGTCGGAGGATGCTGCAGATGACTCTACATTGAAGAAAGGTGGCGAAGTGGAATCCAAAAAAGAACCACAGCAGATTGACATTGACGAGGCCCGGATAGTTGAGCATGTCCCAGCTGAAGTTTTAGCTGCTTTGAAGGTTGATGACACTGCTATTGCAGTCGAGGCACATGATGGAAATGCCCCGGGAGTTAACACTCTGGGCACTGAAAGCGCAATCCAAGGGGTTGAGACTCCTATGGATGCCACTGCTGAAGACCCTAAGACAGCTGCGACTGTCGAAGGGAATGTAGAAGGCCTCGTTGCAGTTGAGACTGCTGGAGGTGTTGAAGGCCCAATGGAAGTTGAGACCTCCCTGGGTAAAGCTCAAGAAGTTCAGAACAACCCTCCTGTTCATAGTGCTGAATCTGAGAAGGAGATTAATGCACTTCATGACTCCCAGGAAAATCCTGACATATCATTTCTGGGGTCTGAAGATGAAGCTGAGTCCACACCAGTTACACATCAAAAGGACCCAGCTGACGATGTTCTTCCACATACGAGTCAGTCGAGTATCAAAGCTGCTCATCAAACATTCAACTTTGATGATGAACCAAGCCCCCAGGTTTCATCATCATCCGATGACGTTGATGTTGCAGCCGAGGACCCGGTACTTCACTTCAAAAAATCTACTAAGGCCGACGAAGCTGTTAAGACAGCTGAGGCTCAGTCAGCTGGCCAACCCACTCAACAAGGCCCAGCTGCACTCGAGTCATCTGCGTAGGCTCCCACAACTGCAGCAGTACCGACTCCACCAGAAACATCACAGGCACAAACCGCACAATCAATCCCTTATGTGCGAGATGATACGTTTGAGCAAGTTTTTCCCTTTTCGATCGAGCTGCCTGAGCTAGAAGAAGAGACCACTAAAGAGCAGTGCCAATTCACCGTTCGAGAAGATCCTATAATCCCTACCGACTCTATTGTGCCAGCAAACTTTGATTTTGATGTTGAATGACCGACAACTGAATCAGGTGTGACAACTAAGATCCGTGAAGTCTTCAAGAAGATCTGTGCAGAGATTTAGAAGATCGAATGGCACCAGGCCTCACTAGATTTATGCCTGGACAATAGAGATGCCACCCTCACAGCAGATTTGAGAGGGATAATGGTAAGGATCAGGGAGTGGTGTCAACAGCAGACTGCAATGCAATACGAACAAGTTTGTTATTTCAAGGCATTATATAATAAGATGCTTGTTTGGAGTGCTGACAATGCTGATATGAAGCAGAGGATGCAGGCGTATATGGAGAGATTGCATGCCTCTCACACAACAGAAATGGAGCTCCTGCGTGAATTCCACCGAAAAGAAATTATGTGTCTTAAGGAGACCATGAATGCAAAATTCAGCCTTCTCATGGCTGAAATGAAACTGGTGGCAGCTGAGTTAAAAGCCACTCGTTCAGAATTTTGAATAGCCTATGCTGCAGCAAACTCCAAGCAGAACTCAACTATCAGCAGACTTGACTTCATGCTCGCAGGCATGACCCCAGGGGTTCCTCTCTCCTTTGATGATGCCAAAAAGGGGGAAGAGGAGTACCTAAGGAATTTGAAAGAAGAAGCAGCTGCTGAGAAGAAGAAGGGAAAGACAGCTGAGGGGGAACATTCGAAGGACATGACTTTAATGATTGCTGAAACCCCTCAGCAGGGTCATGTGATAGCCTCAATAATCAGCAAACTTCCAGTGACTCTGCCGATCGAACACTCTGCTGTGCCCATGTCAGAGAAAAGGAAAATTGTAGAAGCAGGGATGATAGAGTTCGATAAAAAGACGGATGCCCTCATTGAAGAAATGTTGAAACATTTCGGTGGCATTCCGGTAGGGAAGGATCAAGATGCTATTCTAGATGACGGATCCGAGCCAAGATCAGTTGAAGAATTCAAGACGGTCAAATCCGAAGGCTATTTCCAGAAGATGTCTGTAGCCCAAGCCTGGGATCTGTACTGAGAGAAGGGTCTCAAGTTGTGCGAAGAAGCTGATAGGCAGCAGACTACCAGCAGCCATTCAGTTGGTAAGCTGAAGACTCGTGTACAGTATACACCCATAGGAGGAGGAAGAAGTGGTGGAGGAAGAGGTTTTCGACCTAGACCACTACCCAAAAATATCAAATATGTAGATCCTGGAAAGAAGGGAAGGATCTACTGGGCTGGGTCTGATGAAGTAGCTAATCTGGAAGTGGCCAGGAAGAATGCTGAATATGTGAAAAGACTAGAAGAGAAAAACAGAAGACAAGACCAGCAATGGGAAGAAAGGAAACGCATGGATGCTGCTGCGAAGAGAGCTTATGAAAAGAAGAAAACAGCTGAAGATGAAAGAAAAAAAAAAGAGAGCTGATGATGACAGAGCTGAAGAGGAAAGAAGGAGGCAGCGAAGGCGATGAGTGTTGTTGCGAACCCTTCATGTATTTTACTCTTGTAAATACATTTTTGTGTAAGTCATCTGTATATTCAGTAAAGTGTTTTGTAATTTCTCTCGTATATTTGTATCCTTGCATAGATGTTTGTAATTTGCTTAGATATGAGTATACTGTGATACACTTTGTAAACAGTTGTGTAAAGGACAAGAATGCTATGATCAAAAAAATGATTGATTCTACGCATACATTCTTTGTTACTGCATTGTCTATATGTATCTTTGCTGTTTACATGTTGTTTAATGTATTTAAGTTTTGGCATCATCAAAAAGGGGAAAATTATTGGGAAATTTATTTTGTAGATTTTAATGAATGCCATGTAAAACTTAAACTCGAAAGTTGGCACCCCATTTTCCTTGTAATTTTCATTGTAATAGATAGGGCTGGAAAAGCTGAGTCAAGTCAGCTATACCTAGGAAATACAAGAAGTCAACTGAAGACTGAAGTGAAGACTCCGCTGTGGAACAACTGAGTATGGCCAAAAAGGAAGATCAAGAACTTGACTGAAGATGTATCAGCTGAGGAACAGCGTGTGAAGTATCAGTCAAAGTCATCTCAAGAAGCCAAGTCACAAGTTGAAAGTGACAGTTGAGTCTTCAAATGATTGGAGCAGACTCAAGTCACCTGGGGAAATAGGCAGCAACCAAGAGAAGTCAACTGAAAAGAATCCGTTGCACAGAAGTTAAGAACATTACTTAAATAAGTAATGCTTCCATGCTGCCAGGTCTTAAAGTGCTCGTCCCAGAAGCGTGCAAAAGGAATAAACCAATTGGAAGCACTGCACCTCGTGTTAGAACCTGAAAAGCTGAATATTCATTTAATACGAGGAAAGGTCTACATCTCAGGATTGAAGACCAAGAAAAGACAAGCCAACGAACACTAGTGTCTATTGAAAATCAGCCTATCTCTTCAACGGGCAGATTTTTGAAAGTTCACTATAAAAGGCTGAAGAAATCTATTGAGAAAAGGTTACCTTGATTACCTGAACCACGAACAAGCAAGCAATATTCAAATTGTAACCTGCAAATATTCTCAAAGATATTCAAGCAAATCCTCAAGCCTAAAACTCGAAGGAAATCAATCCAACTCAAAGATGTGAAGGAAAGACAACTTCAAACTGTTGAAGAGGAAACTTTTGAAGAATCAAAAGGGGTCTACTTTCCAAGGAGGATTGTAGGAAGGTTCAATGTTGAACCAGTATCAAGTTATTGGAGGGCTTCGTGATCAAATCCAAGAAGCTTGATAAAGTGAGCTGAAGTAGCAAGGCAACTGCCCTGTGAAGAAGCTGAGTCAGAAGAGAAGCCAACTGTGTGACCAAGGCATCTCTAGACTGAGTCGAAGGAGCAAGTCAGCTGTGTGATCAAGACTTGTCTCTAGACTGAGAACCACTTTGTGAACTGATCATTACTTAGTGGATTCCTCCAGGAGTTGGAGAAGAGACGATTAAAAGAATTACCCCATCTTCGAACCTCTATAAAAATCAACTGTGTCATTTATTTTTCAGCACATTTATATTTCTGCATACCTATTTTATATCTGCTGATAAACTTATTTGCTATCCAAACTGATTAATAACTAAGTGCTAAAAAGTGTTAAAACAAGTTTAAATCAAATCAATAAGCTACTACCCTTCACTTTTTGACATCCCCAATGTTTATGAACCTTCAATCCCGATGATTTTTCACAATTTTTTTTTACACATATTTTTTTTTCCGGAACCCCCAAACTTATTCTTTTGCGTACATGGGGTTCCATATTTTCTTTTCACAGGCAACTTCATTCAATTAAATACACACCCTTCTCATCATACCCTCCTCAACTTCCAATATTTTTTTCTATACTTTGCGTGTATGATTGATGGGTAATTAGGATATTAACCTTTAGGCTCTGGGTATTAGATTGGTTGCCAAAGAAACGGGTTTATAAGGCTCAAAAGGGGACACTAGGAAAATATAATACAAAGGTAGGCATTCTAGGCTCGCTTGTTCAAAGATGGCCTAAATCACTTCCTTAATGTTACTTCATCTAGGATTTCCTCGACTAGTGATTAGACAAGTTCTAGCATCCGTGGGATCATAAAGTAACCACTCAATTGCATAAATCATCCCCAAATAAATCAACAGAGTTAAGCACATAGATGGAATTAATGGAAAGAAGATTAAATCACGATTTAACACATGCTCTCTTGACCGTTCAACTCATATTCGACAAATTCACTTAGTCAAGCAATTTCACGCTTTTACAAACGACCGACTCGACTCAACTCAAAGCAAATATGCAAGAAACAAATAAAAAAAACACGAAGAAAGTTGGATCACAAACTGAAAAAGGTATTACCACTCCCCCAAACTTAATATAACCATTGTCCTCAATGGAAGAGGTGAAACTCCTCGTCGGAATCGTTGGGTGAAAGAGAAGCAACAGGGCCAATTTTGAAGCTAACATCTAGAGTGCACATATTTTTGTCAATATGAGGATTTTCAATTGAGTGAGAGATAGAGATACTCCCTGAGTTAATTTGATGTGGCTCCTCCTCTTGTAAGATCGGATTGCACTCTTCAAAAGTCTCCTCCAAATTTTGAAGGATGTCCACCTTTTTCATAATGGGCAATTCATGTTCATGATTTTCTATTTCACCAGGTCCCAAGAATGATGACGACTCTTCATTATTAAGTTGGTCAA
The DNA here is from genome assembly GCA_016081115.2 of Rehmannia glutinosa. NCBI lineage: Eukaryota > Viridiplantae > Streptophyta > Magnoliopsida > Lamiales > Orobanchaceae > Rehmannia > Rehmannia glutinosa. The sequence continues at coordinate 29,419,337 of CM071935.1, read as the reverse complement.
TCATTTGTTGGAGTAACTTTGACATAGTTTGACATGTAATCTCAATTTGTTGAATGCTTGCCTCGGTTTGTAGTAATCATCACTTTCGATTTCTTATCTTACACTCTTCGATAAACTCAAAGAAGATTCTTTTCCAACTCGGACCGACGTTTTATCTCATCTTGTCGTCTTCTTGCCTCACAATCATCTAGAAATTGATAAAGTATTTCTTCTAAGCTAGACAATTGTTCTTGTGGCTGATGAAAGGTTTCATGATTTGCCATATTATGGGTCCATACATTTTCTTGAGGTGGATAATAAGGAACAAAATGGTTCACACTTTGACTTCCAAAATCACAAAGAGCATCATCGGTTGGCCACGTATATGCATACATTATAATTCCATCCAACGATGTGCCTAAAAAAATTACACAAAATTAAAACAAGAAAAGAAAAAAAAACAAAAAAAAAAGTCAAATTACAACTAGGCAATCAACCTTGATATCATACAAAACACATTCCCCGGCAACGGCACCAAAAACTTGTTAAAGATTTTTCTAACCGCAAGTCTACGGTGTCAAGTTTTAATATAGTGATATGAGTAGGGTTGTCGTATCCACAAGGAATGCGTGTATAAGTACCAAGTATAAATTACCTATGCTATATTTGACAGATCAATAATAGGTGGATGTCTCAATTTATAAATAAAAATAACTAGATATAACTAATCAAAATATATACATCTAAATCTATGGGAGAATGAATTCTAGAGGTGTGATGAATCTAGTTTTCCCTTATATTATCAATATGGTATACCAATCACAAATTACCAATTTATAAGTCTAGATTCCTACAATAATCATTTCCTCTCTCGAGTGCCAAATGATTTTAGATCACAATTGAGAATCAATATCTCTATAAAAATCACCAATTGAAATCTCAATAAAAACTATGAATCTTGGTTGATGACTTCAAAGGATTCACAAATCTCTCAATTCTATGAAATCCTAGGTTATGCTATTTCAAGGCCATGTATTCAATTACCTCTCTCAAATGTCAAATCAAATACACCAAACACTCTAAATTATTGATCAAGTAATTTAGAAGCAATATATCCAAATAGCACAAATAGATTGGGAAATCTAGATTGATAAACCACAATATCAAAACATAAGTTCAAACATAGATTACATCATCCCTCTAGAATTATAAAGTTTAGCTCATGATGAAAATACAAATACCCATAATCAAATGAGAATGCATCTCAAATGATATACAAGAAATAACAAAGAAAGAATTAAAGAGATTAAAGAAGAATCTTATCTATTTCTAGATGATAAATGTCTTCAATCCTCTTCCCCAACTCTTCCCTTGTGTCTTGGTGGTGTTGGTTTTCATCCCCAAGTGTCCTCCATGCCCTAGTTCAAGCCTACCATGTATCTATTTATAGTACCCTCCTTTTAGATCCAAAAATTGGACATTTCTTGTTTTGTCCGCCCACGGGCGCTGCAACGCTCGAAAATGGGCGCTGCAGCACCAAAACACAAACCCAGACTGCCCATTTTCGGTACCGGGCGCTACAGCGCCAAGGAGGGGGCGCTGCAGCGCCCGTAGAACACTCTCGGGCGCTGCGGCGCTCGTTTTGGGCGGTGCGGCGCCGCTGTTGCGCTGCAGTGCCTCTTCTTCGCACTGTAGCGCCATCCAAACGTCTGAATTTGCTTTTTTGGTCTTCATAAGGGTTGTAGCCCTATCTCTTAGCTTTTTGTAGCCACTTGAATCAGCTCAATATCAATTTTGTGGGGAGAGTTATGGCTAAAATACTAAAACCTGCCAGTGCTGGAAATTCTAGACGCATTTGGACATTTCTTGATATCAATCCCCTTCTTGTTTGATCATCCTTGCTTCTTTTGACATGAGACTCATTGCTATGACTCTAGACTCAATATACTTGGCCCACAATATGTCTTGGCCACTCAAATGACTCGAAACAATAGAAATTAATGCTTAACCTATGAGATATAATAAAAATGACTCAAAATACTCAAAAACAACACAAAACTCAAGTCTAGGAAGCCCAAATCAATGGTATAAAACCAAGTGAACAAAGGGTGATAAGTCTTCCGCTGATAAAACCAACACAGTCAAGTTAAGTTTCAGGTTAAACAACTGAGTTTTTCTATCAACAGCTCTATCGAGTTTGTTGAGTGGCTAACTCTGCTGAATAACCAACTTAGTTGTCCCTCAAGGACTTAGCTGTTTGTGTTAACTCTGTAATTTCTTTAAAAGGACTAAATCAAAAATTTGGTAAGGTTTATTCAACCCCCCTTCTAAACCTTACTCACACCCCTTGGGACCTACACCTAGAAGTGGTTTAGACTTCTATAGGGATTATTGATTTAGGTATGGATCAGAATATGGCAGATGCTCATAATTGGGTTCAAAGTTAGTTGAGCAAGCAACAAATTAGATGCAAGTAGATTATATAGCTGAAACCAAAAAAGAAAAATCTGAGGCAACTAACTCAACCAAAGATGAAACATCTGAAGAGATAGATATCGATGAGACAGTTGAATTAGAAGCAGAAGATGTTGATAAAGTAGCAGAGTCCAACTTTGCCAAACTTAGGTTTGTGCTTATTGATCCACCCCTTCAAGCTGCTTAATCACCTGCAGATGATGTTGTTCAAACAACTGATGCACATTCAAATCAATAAGAAGACACAACTACTACCAGTGAAGTTGTTAACACTGTTGAGGCACAGTCAGCTCAGCAAGCTCACACAGCTGCTGGTGCCAATGAAGCTCAAACATCTGAGGCACAAAGAACTGCAAGTCAGGGGACGGGGCAAGGAACCCTACCGAAGATGGAGCAGGGCCTTCCTCAACTTCTATTGACAATTTTGGTCCGGAGGACTTTGAATTCCTAGAGGAGATTCCAAGTGATGAAGAGCCAAAAATTTCTAAATTCAGTTATCCCTCTCATGCAGCAGATCTAGAATAGGAGAACGCGACTTGATTCCATATAACCCCTAAGAACACATTCTGTATTATGAATTTACCCTAGGAATCGACAGCGAACTCGCATCTGAACTTCGAAGAGCATTCACATATATGTTTGGAGAAATGGAGGAAATAGAACATGGTTTTTTGGGCCTTTGCGAGCACATCAATAACATTGATGCTCATCTAAGAAGTGAAATCCGATGCGTTCTGCTTAAAATCAAAAAATGGGTTGTTGAAACCAAGACTCTACACTGGGAACAAGTTGGGAGTTTCAAATGTATCTATAATAAAACGCTTACATGGGGTGCTAATCAAGTGGCTTTTCAGAATTTCCGAAAGGCTAACATGAATCGAATGGATGAAAGCCACTGGAGTGACATGGAATTACTCGCTACCAAGGCTGAGAAGAAATTTGAATATATGGAAGCTACAATGAACAATCAGTTCTCAAATTTGCAGAAACAACTGATTGAACTCAGCTCGCGTCACTCTACTGCAGATTTTGTAACTCAAATGAAGTTAGACTTCATTTTGAAAACTATCCAGCCTCTCTCCCGTGCTGATGCCAAAAAGGTGAAAGAAAGAGTAGATTCTCTCACAACATCTATTAAAGGCAAAGGCATTGAAAGATCATCTATTATGTCTCAAATCCCAACATCCTTGTCAGCTGATAAAAAAGCTGATCTAACATTGCAAAAATCGAGGGAATAAATAGCTGCTCTTGACAAGAAACAAGAAAACATAATAAATTTGCTGAGGAAACATTATGGCGGGCCACCAGCAGGGTCAATCTCCAAGGAAAGATCTAATGAAGAGTTTGAGACTCTTCTATCTGAAGGATATTGTAAAGGCATGAGACTCGCTGATGCTTGGAAATTATTTTTGGATAAAGGGTTGGAAGGCATTGAGCTGACTGAGGGTTAGCAGAGTACTTCCAAAAGCTAGCTGAAAGGTGGTGGCAACCAAGTTCCAAGAGGGGGAGGAGGTGTTAGAGGAAGAGGAAGAGGAAGAGACTCAACTTCTGGTGGGAGAGGCAGATCTCAAAGCAATTCTATGAGAAGCTCTCCACTGAGAGGAGGAGGAGGAGTCATGTCTTTGAATCCCTTGAAAAGAGATGCTGCCTACTGGCTCGGCCTTAATGAAAACCAGCAAAGAGAAGATGAAAGAAGAGCAACTGAGTGGAAAAGACAAGTTGAAAGAGAAGAAGTAGAGAAAAAGGCAAGACACAGAGATCAAAGATGATAGGGGAAAGACCTTGTAACTTTACAATTCTTTGTAAATACACAATATAATGTAATTGCCTGAGTTCATATGAATAAAATTGCAATATTATTTTTCAGTTATTTAAATTCAAGGAACAGATGTTGTAAAAGGTTTTGGCATCATCAAAAATGGAGAAATTGTTAAAAATTTATTATTTTGATGATGCTTAGAAAATTTTGTATTAGTAAGTTGGCACCCCATTTTCAGTGTAATCTCTACTTTGTAATAGATAGGATAAAAGCTGAATCAAAAGCAGCTTAGTAGAATTGCAGAAGACTTGCTCAAGAAAGCATCAGAAGACTCGCAGCTGAGTTTACATTAGAGGTCTCTCAACCAAGTGTGACAACCAAGTCTTTCATAAGACTTACAACAGAGTCCATCAGAAGAATATGTCAGAAGACTCAGGCTGAAGTCAAAAAGGGTAAAGCAACTGAAGGACTTAGTTAACTGAAGAAGTCGTTGCTCCAAGTCCGAGGAAGTTACCTAATTTAGTAACAAGGAAAGTTCTAAAATCGTAAAGTGCTCAAGCTGAAAGAATGCAAAAGGATTGAGCAAATGAGAAGCTCGCAGGCACTGACACATTTTCAGAAAAACCTGTAAAAAGCTGATAATAAGGGTGGGTCAACATCTAAAGTTACAAGACAAGACAAGACAACAAAGACAAAGTAGAGTTTTAGATTTTTTGTGTATCTCTTTAACGAACAAAATTCAAACTCCTACTATAAAAGCTGGGAAATTTTTCATAGAAAAAAAGAAGCAATACAACTGAGACAACAAGAACACGAGCAGTTTCGGCAAGAATTTTAAATACTCTTTCTCAAGCTTAACTGCTAAAATCCTCAAGCTATTTGAAGACACTTCATCCAACACATTCAGTGAAAGTATTTTGAAGTTGTTTAACAGTTGAAGAGGAAACTTTTGTGAAAAACAAAAAGGAGTTTGTACTACCAAGTATTGAAGAAGTGCAGTAAGATTCAAGGTCGAACAAATTTTGAATCCAAGGAGCATTGTGTGATCAAATCTTGAAGATTCAAATAGCTAAAGTACCAAGGCTGCTGCCTGGAGAAGAGTTGAGTCCAAGAACTATCTAGCTGTGTGATCAAAGATGTTTGGATTGTACGTTTGTAACTAAATTATATGTTATAATAGTGAATTCCTCCTGGAGTAGGACAAAAGTGGAGTAGAGGAATTACTTTGTAAAAATACAAGTGTTTAAAAAGGGTGTAAGACTTCCACTATTTAAGTAAGAAAACTGATTTCATAAATAGCTAACTTTCCTCGGTTGAGTTACTCTATCAACAGCTCTTTCAGAGAACTGTTGAGTGGTTAACTCTCCTGCTGAATCTCAACACAGCTATCTTAAGGACTTAACTATTTTCTTAAATACTCTGATTTTAAAAGATTGAAAAATTGGTAAAGTCTATTCAACCCCCATTTCTAGACTTTACTTAACACTCCTTGGGACCTACATAAAAAAACTCGATCCCCTCGCGTTGTTTCACTCTTCCAGAAAATAACATGTGCGGGCCAACGGTCCTGAAGAAAGCCTCACCAGCTTCTTTATAGTGGCTCTTCTCACCAGGGGGCCAGGAGCAGGCCTGACGGCCGGTGCAGCCTCAGCACATTCGTCCGACCACAACCCAGCTCGCATCCCGCCTTCAAGGCGGCAAGAATGTGAGCCCCTTTTACCATCTCTTCTAGCCAGAGCACTCGAGCTCCCTCCCAGCAGGGGCTCTTTTGCCTCTCTCATTCTTCTTCTTCTTGAAGGACTTCAACTCACCAAGACTTTTTTTAATAAGTTGGGATTACTGGTATGAGGGAAGGGGATAAATTTTAAATAAACTGAAAGATACCGGGTTTGAACCCCGGTCAATACCCTTACAAAGGGTGAGCGATACCACTTGAGCTACAAGCTAGTGGTTTTCAACTCACCAAGACTAAAGCTCTCCTTTCTTGAAAAGAGAACAACACAAAGCATCCGAAAACACAAGTACACAAGTAAAGGCAAAGCTAAGCAGGGAAATTAATGCTACAAAGTACCCAAGAACTCTTTAACACTCAAAGGACTTTCGACCAAGCCCTTGTCCCCATAAACTCCCACCAACCCCTGGCAGGAGGAAGCATTACCACAAGGTATCAACGCCTTACTAGTGCGGCCATGAGAGAGGTCCCAACCATAATCTCTCACAAAGAAGAAATCTTCCTTCCAAAGCCCATCGGGAGAAGGAAGTCCCGTAAGGAACTTGCACTGTCGATGGGAAAAAAGTAAAAAAAGGTCTCCCCAACAAGTATTCTTGGGGTAAAACAAGGCAAGAAACCTCTCACAAGTAGCAGGCAAGCCCAACTTGCCTGTCACGTACTCGTACCCGGGTACAAGAATAGGCCTGAGGAATCACTCGGCCATACATAATCCGATAGACCGCAAAATCTTAATAAAACGATAATAAACAACGGATTTTATCCGTTGTCTATTAAGTATAAAAACCGTTGTAGATGAAGGCGTTGTAAAAGAGGTACCATAAAGACAACAGTTAAAATCGATTGTCTTTGTCATCAACTACAACGGTTGTTACCCGTTGTGTTATACAATAAATGACTGCGGTTAAGAACGTTGTTGTTTTCACTAATAACAACGGTTCATAACCGTTGTTATGATATACGACAACGGTTAGAAACTGTAGCACCATCTATTGTCGTGCAGACAGACAACGGGTTAAAACCGTTGTCATTGTGGTTATTATTTAACAACACCACCATTTACAACAGTTCATTTTGTAATAGACAACGGTTAACACCATTGTCGTTTTGATTAAATAAAACGGTTGCAAAATGTTGTATTTAGTGCCAAACATAACGGTTTTTTCCCGTTGTCATTTTGTCAGAACACCTATATCAACCATTGTGTTTATAATGTTTCACAACAGTTTTGAAATTGCGGTTATATCTACTTCTCTTTCACAACGGTTTTAAATTCATTGTCTTTTCTATGTATTACAATTATATATATAGCTAGCTTCATTTATTAATTTATATATAATTCATAATTATCCTATTACAAGCACAATTTAAACTTACAAAACTAAATTAAACCATCAAATTAAACTATGAATACTTCAAATTCATTAATATATCTGTCTAAAAGCAACATAATATCGAGAAATACACCTAACATCAAACGTTACAAAATATTAATCACATCAAGCGAAAAAATAAAATACAGAGTTCGAATTTTCTATTGCTCCCACAGCAAAGAGAAAAGCTCAAATCTGCTCAACATCAAGCGCAAATGTTGCTCCTTCAAAACTCTTTTCCATCCGACCGCTTCTAGAAAAATCAACTGCATGTGCACAACAAAATATGTATTACTAACTTCTTATAAACACTAAAAACATCTTAATTATAAGATGTAGGAATTCATAGGATCTTTCAAATAAACTCAGTCAAACACACTCTTACCTAATTATTCAAACAAGTGTAGCTGATGATTTGCACAAGAATTTGTAGTCACTAGTCAATAGATTTTTCATTTGTGGGAAAAAACATGTCACAATAACACTACTCTTCTACCTGGAAGCAAAGACAATGGTGGCAGGGGAGTTCAAAGATCATATAATGATTCAATCTTGAAAGACAGACTTCTCAATCAAATCAACTAATTAAAAATAACTACCATCACCATCAGACAAGCAAAAACAGCACCAATAAGCTTAAAAAAATTAAATAAATAAATAAAGCTCGATGAACTGAACCCCTACATACAAATCGAAACTGGAACCGAAACCGAAAACCGAAGTTTCCCAAAAAAAAAACTGAACTGTGATACATTATCCCCGCCCCTTTTTCTTGAAAACCCTTTTCCTATTTTACAACTTAGTTTAGTTTCTCTATTTAATTTATGTAATATATCAACTCCAACCCCTTCCGGATATAGCTTTTTCAACAATAAATTCGACCAATAATTTCAATGCACATATCAACTCATCATCAAAAGAGTTATGAATATACCTTTCCCTACTCATCAGATATGCATTCCGCCCACTCTGCACGTACTTCATCAATATCTTCTTTAGAATACTCAACTTTCGTGAACTGTGAACAAACATATACAATATCGATTGAAGTATTTGAAATAAGAAATTCTGAAAATATTTTAAATCTGGAAAACACAAAAGCTCTCTGATGATTTAATCTCTCTTCTGCTTTGAAGTTTAAATCTGGAAAACACAAAAGCTCTCTTCTACAATAGCTTACTTTTGATTTGAACCCTTTTGTACCTTAAATATATAGTACTAACAACATATATATTCAGATTAATTTGCTATTAATTATTCTAGCCAAGATAAAAACCCATTTCAAAATAGGAAGATATCATCAAAAACTCGAAAAGAACCGAAAGCATGCCAAAGGAACAAGCGGAAAAAAACCAAACAATAGAAACATAAAATTATCAAATTGCCACTTTCCACCTAATATATACCACTAGCTAACCCCATTGTTTCCCAAAAGAAAAAAAAATCTTAAGAAAAAATATAACCACCTATGAAAGAAGATATGCTCTTATAAAATTCATATGTAAAACGTTTGAGTCAATAGTCCCAAGTTAAACTTTTATAGAAGAATTAATCCCTCTTTCCAGTATGCAAAAGCACTCCTAATACAAAACATATTCATCGCTAAAAACAAGTCCCTAATAAATGGATTGTCCTTAAAAAAAAAATTAATTAGACCTTACCTAGTTCATGAATCATAATGTTGCGATGTGTCGTCACATGTGTTTTGTGATATCTTATTCATTGTAACTGGCCTTCTATTCTTGTTCACCATGCCAACAACATTCTTGACATTTTTAAAATGGTTAAAAATGCCAAAAATTTGATAGTTAAACTCATGTATATAGGTAAATGAGTACAGATAAATCATCACTACTCAACCAAATGTTTGTATAGCAGTTTAGATTGATCAAGAACATCTAAGGGCCAAGGCTGTAAGAGAAGGTGCAACTTTACTACAACAATAAAAGGTAAAAGATAATATACATAATATATATATATATATGGTCAGTGGTCTTGTTTTATCACACACGGAAGGCCTTGCTATGCCTAACAAATCCTATTTTCTTTTCTTTGTGTTTTTCTTTTATTTATTCAATGAATATTTTAGTATTGTTTGCAGACAATAAAGTAAATGGTGATCAGATAGTAATATGAAAGTTCCTATGTTACAGTGTTTAAGGTGAATTTGTATCTGATATTAACTGTTAACCCTAGCTTTTCAGACATTCCTCTGGAAAAGCTATGAAACTTAAGCATAGAATTTGATGGGAGGGGGAAAATTGAAAATAAAAAAGAATGTGTATGCTTCTTTAGGCAGAATCAGTTGGATATTCATTCGACACTGCCTCAGCAAAAAATTCAACACTTTGGTATAACAATTAGCAAAAAATATATGAAAGAAAAGCTATTACCGACCACATTAACTATGGTCTTAAAACTTTCAGCACTTTCTAATAGAAAAAAGCACAACCTATTATCACACAGCAACCTCAAGAACGACCACACTAATAACATAAATAATTGGATTAATTTGCTATTAATCATTCTAACCAAGACAAAAACCCACTTCAAAATAGGAGATATCATGAAAAAACTCAAAAGGGACCAGAAACATGCCAAACCGAGAACCCAAAAAAAACAAAAAATAGAAACACAATATTATTAACGATAAAAATAAAACCAGCAACCACATTCAACAAAGAAAATCACATATAATAAAATAAAAAATTCACAATAGTAGATCACAATGGAGTCTAACAAAAGATTAATTAGGTTTGGATTAATTAGGATTAGATTTGGAGTCTAGGATTTTCTAATTTTGGGATTTTGGGATACCTTGTGTATAACAAATAAACAAGCGGCGACACGTTAGCCACGGCGGTGGTGCGGTGTCGTCGATCGACCGGCAATAGATATGTTGGAGAAGGCGAGGAGCAACGGGCGAACTTGAGGAGATTTCTGCTTTCCGGAGAAGACGAGTAATTTTTTTTGGAACCAACCACTTGTGTGAATGTGAAAGATAAAGACGTGTGTTTGTTTTTTCTTCTCGGAGATTAGAGACGTGTTGTTTTCCTTCTCAAATATTAGAGCGTGTTTTGCTGCTAATAAAAGTAAAAAAAATATTTATATTAAAAATAATAAATAATTAAGAGTAGGGATAACAATGGATCGGGTAAGACCGGACCAAACTGCACCCGCCTAATTTGGGGCGGGTACGGCTCCAATAAATGGGTATGGGATGAGTAATGGGTATTGATTTTTAGGTATAGGTCGGTAACGGGTATGGTAGGACCTGGTACATACCCGACCCATATATATATTTTTATTTTATTTTTATTTATTTTAATTTGTTTAATTTATATATAGACTGAATATATTGTTGTTCAAGAACTATTGATTTAATATATGTTGGTATTTATCTCATAATTCATATAATATCTACAAAATTATATAAATATCATAAGTTTTGAGTTCACTATTTTGAGTAAAAATATTACAATTTTGGCCAAATATATAAAGTTAGCGGGTCTAACGGTTCTTACCCGCTAGACACGGGTATGGGTCGGGTGGGTATATTGCATTTTCTTAATGGGTCGAGGCTCGGCTCCATGCAGACCTGACCCATACCGACCCGTTGACATCCCTAATTATGACTTAATTATAGTAGGAACTATTTTGTTAATTACGTTAAAAAATCATTTGTTCTCTTTATATATAAAAATCTATATTTACGATTATATACAGTGGTTTTTCAAGTCGTCGTCATTTACAAAAAGACGCTAATATATATTAGTTTCAGTAAACCGTTGTAAAATTCGTTTCGTTTTTAAAAAAGCCCACTAATATACAATGGTTTTCTAAAACCTTTATTACAGCCATTGTCAATTATAAAACACGTTAATGCAAAACGATTTCATCAAAACATTGTCGTTTATAAAATGCTCTAATTTACAATGGTTTTAGTAAACTGTTGTGCAATCCGTTGTTGTTTAAAAAAATCCGAAAATATACAACGATTTTTAAAATGTTATTACACCCGTTGTTGTTTAGGAAACAAGCTAATATACAACGGTTTCATCAAAACGTTGTCCTTACCAAAAGCGGCAGTTTACAACGGTTCCCGTAAACCGTTGTTGTTTTATCAAAAAAATCCGGTAATATACAAAGGTTTGTCTAAACCGTTGTCAACACCGTTGTCGTTTCTATTAAAAATCCGCTAATTGACAACGGCAGTACAATAACCGTTGTAGTTGCGAAAAAGGGGCGCTCAAAGACAACGGTTCTTCTGGAAACTGTAGTGTATTACATACAATACAACAGTTTAGCAAATAACCATTGTCGTTATTGTGTTGTGTATTACCATTTTTGTTGTAGTGACACTGTTGAGGCACAGTCAGCTCAGCAAGCTCACACAGCTGCTGGTGCCAATGAAGCTCAAACATCTGAGGCACAAAGAACTGCAAGTCAGGGGACGGGGCAAGGAACCCTACCGAAGATGGAGCAGGGCCTTCCTCAACTTCTATTGACAATTTTGGTCCGGAGGACTTTGAATTCCTAGAGGAGATTCCAAGTGATGAAGAGCCAAAAATTTCTAAATTCAGTTATCCCTCTCATGCAGCAGATCTAGAATAGGAGAACGCGACTTGATTCCATATAACCCCTGAGAACACATTCTGTAGTATGAATTTACCCTAGGAATCGACAGCGAACTCGCATCTGAACTTCGAAGAGCATTCACATATATGTTTGGAGAAATGGAGGAAATAGAACATGGTTTTTTGGGCCTCTGCGAGCACATCAACAACAATGATGCTCATCTAAGAAGTGAAATCCGATGCGTTCTGCTTAAAATCAAAAAATGGCTTGTTGAAACCAAGACTCTACACTGGGAACAAGTTGGGAGTTTCAAATGTATCTATAATAAAACGCTTACATGGGGTGCTAATCAAGTGGCTTTTCAGAATTTCCAAAAGGCCAACATGAATCGAATGGATGAAAGCCACTGGAGTGACATGGAATTACTCGCTACCAAGACTGAGAAGAAATTTGAATATATGGAAGCTACAATGAACAATCAGTTCTCAAATTTGCAGAAACAACTGATTGAACTCAGCTCGCGTCACTCTACTGCAGATTTTGTAACTCAAATGAAGTTAGACTTCATTTTGAAAACTATCCAGCCTCTCTCCCGTGTTGATGCCAAAAAGGAGAAAGAAAGAGTAGATCCTCTCACAACATCTATTAAAGGCAAAGGCATTGAAAGATCATCTATTATGTCTCAAATCCCAACATCCTTGTCAGCTGATAAAAAAGCTGATCTAACATTGCAAAAATCTAGGGAATAAATAGCTGCTCTTGACAAGAAACAAGAAGACATAATAAATTCGCTGAGGAAACATTATGGCGGGCCACCAGCAGGGTCAATCTCCAAGGAAAGATCTAATGAAGAGTTTGAGACTCTTCTATCTGAAGGATATTGTAAAGGCATGAGACTCGCTGATGCTTGGAAATTATTTTTGGATAAAGGGTTGGAAGGCATTGAGCTGACTGAGGGTTAGCAGAGTACTTCCAAAAGCTAGCTGAAAGGTGGTGGCAACCAAGTTCCAAGAGGGGGAGGAGGTGTTAGAGGAAGAGACTCAACTTCTGGTGGGAGAGGCAGATCTCAAAGCAATTCTATGAGAAGCTCTCCACTGAGAGGAGGAGGAGGAGTCATGTCTTTGAATCCCTTGAAAAGAGATGCTGCCTACTGGCTCGGCCTTAATGAAAACCAGCAAAGAGAAGATGAAAGAAGAGCAACTGAGTGGAAAAGACAAGTTGAAAGAGAAGAAGTAGAGAAAAAGGCAAGACACAGAGATCAAAGATGATAGGGGAAAGACCTTGTAACTTTACAATTCTTTGTAAATACACAATATAATGTAATTGCCTGAGTTCATATGAATAAAATTGCAATATTATTTTTCAGTTATTTAAATTCGAGGAACAGATGTTGTAAAAGGTTTTGGCATCATCAAAAATGGAGAAATTGTTAAAAATTTATTATTTTGATGATGCTTAGAAAATTTTGTATTAGTAAGTTGGCACCCCATTTTTCGGTGTAATCTCTACTTTGTAATAGATAGGATAAAAGTCGAATCAAAAACAAACTTAGTAGAATTGCGAGAAGACTTGCTCAAGAAAGCATCAGAAGACTCGCAGCTGAGTTTACATTAGAGGTCTCTCAACCAAGTGTGACAGCCAAGTCTTTCATAAGACTTACAACAGAGTCCATCAGAAGAATATGTCAGAAGACTCAGGCTGAAGTCAAAAGGGGTAAAGCAACTGAAGGACTTAGTTAACTGAAGAAGTCGTTGCTCCAAGTCCGAGGAAGTTACCTAATTTAGTAACAAGGAAAGTTCTAAAATCGTAAAGTGCTCAAGCTGAAAGAATGCAAAAGGATTGAGCAAATGAGAAGCTCGCAGGCACTGACACATTTTCAGAAAAACCTGTAAAAAGCTGATAATAAGGGTGGGTCAACATCTAAAGTTACAAGACAAGACAAGACAACAAAGACAAAGTAGAGTTTTTGATTTTTTGTGTATCTCTTCAACGAACAAAATTCAAACTCCTACTATAAAAGCTGGGAAATTTTTCATAGAAAAAAAGAAGCAATACAACTGAGACAACAAGAACACGAGCAGTTTCGGCAAGAATTTTAAATACTCTTTCTCAAGCTTAACTGCTAAAATCCTCAAGCTATTTGAAGACACTTCATCCAACACATTCAGTGAAAGTATTTTGAAGTTGTTCAACAGTTGAAGAGGAAACTTTTGTGAAAAACAAAAAGGAGTTTGTACTACCAAGTATTGAAGAAGTGCAAGAAGATTCAAGGTCGAACAAATTTTGAATCCAAGGAGCATTGTGTGATCAAATCTTGAAGATTCAAATAGCTAAAGTACCAAGGTCACGCTTTGCACGGAGAAGAGTTGAGTCCAAGAACTATCTAGCCGTGTGATCAAAGATGTTTGGATTGTACGTTTGTAACTAAATTATATGTTATAATAGTGAATTCCTCCCGGAGTAGGACAAAAGTGGAGTAGAGGAATTACTCAGTAAAAATACAAGTGTTTAAAAAGGGTGTAAGACTTCCACTATTTAAGTAAGAAAACTGATTTCATAAATAGCTAACTTTCCTCGGTTGAGTTACTCTATCAACACTCTTTCGGAACTCTGTTGAGTGGTTAACTCTCTGTTTGAATCTCAACACGACTATCTTAAGGACTTAATTATTTTATTAAATACTCTGATTTTAAAAGATTGAAAAATTGGTAAAGTCTATTCAACCCCCATTTCTAGACTTTACTTAACACTCCTTGGGACCTACATAAAAAAACTCGATCCCCTCGCGTTGTTTCACTCTTCCAGAAAATAACATGTGCGGGCCAACGGTCCTGAAGAAAGCCTCACCAGCTTCTTTATAGTGGCTCTTCTCACCAGGGGGCCAGGAGCAGGCCTGACGGCCGGTGCAGCCTCAGCACATTCGTCCGACCACAACCCAGCTCGCATCCCGCCTTCAAGGCGGCAAGAATGTGAGCCCCTTTTACCATCTCTTCTAGCCAGAGCACTCGAGCTCCCTCCAGCAGCAGGGGCTCTTTTGCCTCTCTAAGCTTCCTGAAACCAAAGCTCTACTCCCAGGAGAAGCCTATGCTGATATTTTGGCCGAGGATCGAGAAGGCCCCCCTGTCCCCCCCGACCATGAAACAAAAAAGATGGAATTGTGTGGCCCGAAACCCAACAAGAATTGCGTGAAAACTTTGGGGAAGAAGAAACTCCATGTGAGGAAGAATAAACTCAAACACAAGAAAAATCCCTCGGGAGCGGCCCGTAGGACTCAATGGCGCACCCTTGAGGACACCTTTGAGCACGCCCTTGAGAGGGCGCCTCCCACTCATCATTCCACTCTTCCATGTTTGGGTCTACTCTACTCTACTCTCAACTTCCCACAGGATTTTTACCAAGTATTTCAGCAAACAATGAATTCAAAATTTGAAATTTGAAAAAAAAAAAAGTTAGCGATATAAAATTTACCTCTTGAAGTCATGGTCAAAGCTCTCTTCTCAACTTGTCTTTGGTACAAGAATGAGTGAAACCCTTCAAGTCAAGCCAAAACAGTGAAGTGATACATGATAATGCGACATTTTTTAACTCCCGCACTTCTCCCTCCGCCTTTCGCAGCCCAGGGGAGCTAAGGGGCTTATGTTGGGAACAAAAATGTCTTTTTCCAATATTCCTTATTTTTATTATTTATCGCATTATTAAATTAATTATCCGATTATCAATTTCCATTGTATCACAGATTTAATTATCCGGCCCACACAGCCCTAACAGGCCCACGAGGCCCATTTTATCTTACAAGGCCTATGTGACCCATCATCCTAGGTCTAAAGGTGGTATCTCCTCATTATTTGTTAGTATGCTTAGATTAATTACAGTTAATTACTATATTTTGCTCTGATATTCTCCTACTTCCAGTACTGCATTGATCATCGGAGGGGTCTCCCTGGGACAAACTCAGGGACCGTCTAATGTTTGTTATGTATTGCAACCGAAGAATTACCAATTCAGGAGCATAATTTGGAATACCGTTGACTTAGAGTGATCTATCGATTTTGAGAAACATCATATTTTTAAAGAGTGGAGGTAAAAGGTGAAGAAACAATTGCCCCCCTCATTATTCAAAAAATAAGTTAAGAATCAATGTACTTTTTATTTGAGCTAGATTTCAAGATTCGGATTGATGTGATCTCCAACTTTTAGTTACCTTAAAATGTTGTTGAGTATAATTAATCAATACGACATCACTTAGATCAAATTTACATGCTCTAAATATAATCCAAACCTATGTTGAATTTTAATCTTTTGTTCCGAAATCTATTCAATTAAAGACACTTGTATTTGAGACCATATAACGACTATAATGTTTATTTAAATGTTGATCAACTTCTAATCTAAGATTATATTCACAAATTAGAGTTGGAAATGGTTTGGGTCGGTCCGAGCCTAGTGGGCCAACGTCATAAAATTGGGTTGAAATAAAATTTCATTGGCCCTCTTGTGGCCCAGCCCAACACATGAATTTTTTGTTGTCTGGGCCGATATAGGTTCGATCTTTTGGGCCTCTGAAATGAAGCACAACCCTATATATGGCCCAGCCCGATGGGATCTTATAAACTTTAAAATTATGTTTTTTATCTCCCATTCCACTGTATGCATAATTTTCACGAATTCAAAATTTACCATATTAATATTTTAAGTAAGGTTAAACCTCTATAAATTAATAGCCTTGAAATTGTCAAAATTTGTTAATTTAGCGAGATATTAAATAATCGATCAATTGATAATCTATTGATTTATAGAAATATGACTTGTTGAAAAATTGGTTGCTTGTGGATATTTGTCATCCACATCTAAAAATAATTGAAAATTTACGAAATATTGAATATTTTTTGCAACCAAACAAAAAATCGAAAGATTGAACATTGTAATGCATATATTATATAACTACGTAGATGTTGAAATTGCATAGTTGTTGACCAACAACCAGATAATCGAGAGCGACATGTCATGAATTGTAAGGTTAAAAATAATAATTATAATGTACCCGCTTCTCAAAAGGAATCTCAAAAATATGAATAATATTTTGTTTAGCTACGAGAAAATCACTCAAACAGTTCTCTCTACCTTAATAAAAGTAAAAATGCAATTTAAGATGACATCAATTTAACAAGAAACAAATTAAAATTGAGTCATTTGTTTATGAAATCTTCATAGATTAATCATAAATGTAGTATATATTAAGTAATTATTAATTTATATATTGCATGGGGCCTATATAAATTCTCGTACAAATTTAGCGAATTAATAATTTAGTATGTTGTCCCCGAGTCGGGGTTGGCCAAAAGTTTTATTTAAGTGTGATTATTAATTAATCATAAATTATCGAAGTTATAATATATAAATATTGTTAGAAAATTTATTATTAGATTTTGATGATACCATGTAAAACTTAGAATAGGAAGTTGACACCCCATTTTCCTTGTATTTCTATTTGTAGTAGATAGAACTGCATGAGCTGAGTGAAGTAAGCTATGTTGAAGAATGCAAGAAGTCAACTGAAGACTGAAGCAAAGACCCAGTTGTGTGTCAGTTGAGTGTAGTCAAGATGGAAGGCAAGTACTCGACTGAAGGAGATCCAGCTGAGGAACATGTGTGTAAAGATTGAAGAAGTGACAATCAAGTCAGTAAAGAGCCAATTCTACCAGTTGAACTAATAGTTGAGTCTTTTCTAAAAGGTATGAGCAGACTCAAGTCAAAGGGGTAAAGACAGCTGTCAAGTCAAGTCGACTGATATTAATCTGTTGCACGGAAGTCAAGGATATTACTTAAATTAGTAATACTTCCATACTGCCATGTCTTAAAATGCTCATCCTAGAAGCGTGCAAAAGGAATAAACCAATGGGAAGCATTGAGCTTGTGTCAGGTTATGAAAAGCTGTAGACATCATTTAATATGAGGAAATGTCATCATCACAAGCTGCAAGTTAAGAAAAGACAAGCCAACAAACAAGAAGCATCATCTGAAAATAGCATATCTCTTCAACGGGCAAATTTTCAAATGAGCACTATAAAAGGCTGAGGAAGCAAGAATAGAGAAAAACCGAACGACCAAACATACGAATTTTAAGAGATTTTACAAGCAAAACCTGCAAACATTCTCTCAAGCTTACTAAGATATTCCTCAAGTCTAAAATCAAAGGAACTCGATCTAACACACTCAGTGGAGAAAAGAATACTTCATCCAGTTGAAGAGGAAACAATTTTAAGAACAAAAAGGGTCTACTCTCCAAGGTTGAAGGAGCAATAGTAAGGTTCAAGGTCGAACCAGAAGATTTGAGCTCGTTGGAAGGCTGTGTGATCAATTCCAAGGGTTCGAAGGGAGCTAAAGTAGCAAGACAGCTGTCTTGTGAAGAAGTTGAGTCCCAGGAGAAGCCAGTTGTGTGATCACGGCTATCTCGGACTGAGAACTACTCTGTAACCAGATCTGTTACTTAGTGGATTCCTCCAGGAGTTGGAGAAGAGCGGATTAGAGGAATTACCCCATCCTCGAACCACTATAAAATCTGCTTGTGTTATTTACTTACTACATTTTATTTTACTGCTTTTATTTACATTTGTTGTTTAAGTTATATTGCTAATCCTGCTGATAATAACATTTCTATAAAAATAAGTTTAAAATCATCAAGGGTGTTAAGTCTTCCGCTGAACAAAAACCAAATCAACTAAAAAGTTAAGTGTTAGCTGACCCATCTGAGTTATACTATAAACTGCTCGGTCGAGTTTGTTGAGTGGGTAACTTTGTTGAAGTAAGCCAACCTAGTTGTCCCCCAAGGACTTAGTTGATTTGAGTCAATTCTGTTAAAATATTTTAAAGGACTAAATTCGAAAAGTTGGTAAAGTTTATTCAACCCCCCTTCTAAACCTTACAACACACCCCTTGGGACCTACAAATATATCCAACCCGATTTGTGTTCATACGGACCAAATCTGAAATAAAGTTACACTTACTCCTTACACCATAATTAAATGTAATACATTCTAATCCACTTAATAACAATCCATTTACAATACAGGAAACAACAAAACAAAAGTATATTATGGCGTTGTTCAAGACAGTTTGTTAGCTTAACATCGTGGCAGTAAAACCAGTGATGACCGATGACTTTTTGTTGAGCAATGCATCACAAATCAACGCTAGAAGGAGAGCATGTCGGTCCAATTACAAGAATATCAAATTCCAACTAGGTATTTTAGCCAATTTCTTAAGTCTTTTAGAAATTAATATGAGTCAAGAAGAAACCTCCCGCAATGTTCAAAAACAGGATTGTGAATATTCAGAGAACTAAGCATTGGAGAAGAATTCTGTATTGAAGAACTGATTGAATTAACTAAATGAATTACAAAATACAAAAAAAACAGTGTTTAAATATAATACCTGTAGAAACAGATTTTCTAACTAACTAAACTGTATAAATGAAACGAAGATTAGCCTTAAATTCACTTAATTACATTTGTAACTAAACTAGAAGTAGAGTCAGCTGGAGAGTCAGCTATACAAGTTGAGTCAGCTGAGTGAGTATCTTTACAGCCCCCTCAAGTGGAGCATGTATATCAAACATGTTCAACTTGATAACAAAGTGTTTGAATAATGGAGGTTGCAAATGTTTTGTGAAGAGATCAGCTGTTTGTTGGGCTGATGGAATACATATGAGCTTGAGTAATCCTTCTTGGAGTTATTCCCTGACGAAGTGACAGTCTAAATGGATATGCATGGTCCTTTCATGACGGCATGAATTTTGGGAGATATAATAAGCGGATTTGATGTCAGTGTACACAAGGGATTGTGGATGGCTGATATGCATGTCTTGAAACAAATATATTAGCCATTGGATTTCATAGGTGATGAGAGCAATGGCTCTATATTTAGCCTCAGCAGAGGAACGACTGATAGTAGCTTTCCTTTTGGATTTCCAGGAAATGATTGATTCACCAAAGAACACAACAAAACCACTGATACTCCTCCTTGTGTCTTTACACCTAGCCCAATCTGCATCACTGAAATCTTTTAAATGTAAAGAGGATTGAGATAAATAAGATAACCCTTTACCAGGAGTGGATTTAATGTATCTAAGTACTCAATGTGCTGCTGCTAAATGAGCTGTAGTTGGTTGAGACAAAAATTGACTGAGTGTTTGAATGTTATATGAAAGCTCATGTTGAGTTATAGTTAAGTATAACATTCTTCCAATCAAACATCTATATTGTAGGGCATCTGTAAGAGGAGAAAACTCACTTTTAGTAAACTCAGATTTAGAATCCATGGGATTTCTGATTGGTTTAGAACCAAGTAAACATGTTTCTATTAGCAAGTCAAGGGTATATTCTCTTTGACAGATATGAATGCCTTTAGAAGATCTAGCTACTTCAATACCTAAGATGTATTTAAGTGTGCCAAGATCTTTGATAGTAAACTTGTCATCCAAATGCTGTTTAATGGCTTCAATCTGACTTATATTATTGTCAGCTAGGATAAATTCATCCACATAAACACATAAGATAGTAATGGGTCCATCATTACATAAAGTAAATAAGGAGCTATCTGACCTAGATTGAGAAAAACCATAAGCAAGTAAGCAATAAGTTAATTTTTGAAACCACCGTCTAGAAGCTTGTTTTAATCCATTGATGTGTGTAAAATATACGTGCATTTTGGGTCTTAAAATGATATATAATTGATGCATTTGCACGCATATTTATTATTTTTTACTTAGTTTCCTTAAAAGGGGATGATGCTGCATATTCTTGTTATTTTGCAGGAAACGGATCTTAAAATGAAGAAATATCAGTTGGAATGCCCAGCTAAGATTGACGAATGTGAAGAGAAGATCAAAATGACGAAGAAAATGAACAAAATACTTCACACGGTCGGACCGTGTGGAGTCACACAGCCGTGTGAAAATATTGGTGTGAAACCACACAACCGTGTGAAGAAGGGCAAAAATAGAGGACGGAGCCAGGCCCACATGGCCGGACCGTGTGAAGTCACACGGTCGTGTGGGAAAGGGGTTGCATCACACCACCTGCCCGTGTGGTCTCACACGGGCATGGGAAGGAGGTCTGAAACCAACACCACACGACCGTGTGGGACTCTGTTTCAACGCATTTTTTAGAGTTCGCTTCCCGTTCCAACTCTACAAGTGATCTCTCCAAGCATCTATAAAAGGGACCCAAGGCTTGCACGAAAATATACAACTTCATACAGAGAAAACACGTCAAATAACACAAGGACGACGGAATTGAAGAGCTTCTGAGAGCAAAAGGTTAGGTCGCAAAGAACATCACAAGGCTTTCACGTCTACGGGAGAACAAGAGCTTCGAGGGCTTAGGAGGGGAATCCATCCTGACAAGAAGGGATTTTATTTCTATGTCTAAGAACTCTTGTCTGTGCTTATATGATGTCATAATGTTGATTCGAATTTGTCTATAAGTTTGTAATCAATGTTTGACATATCTTTCGGATCTTAGGGGCATAATCGAAACTGTGGATTAATGATAAATATGATTATTTATTTTCTTAATTAATTCATGCTTTCTATTTTATGAATTCGAGTGCTTATTTATAATTACTTTTATTTTCCAGGAATAAATTGCATGTCATATTTGTTAGTGCGAAATTCGGGAGATGAGTTCTAACAAAGACAGAAATTGAATTTAGACATAAGCGGATGTAACGAGTCGAGAGACCTACAACTGTTTGTGGGGAGTCATTCAATTCATAAATCTTTTGGGAGTTAGTAATAATTATGATGAGTCGGGAGACCTACAATTGTTATTAATCAACTATTTATTTATCGCTTGGGAGGGAAAATAGACTAACTTACGAATTGAACCCATAGAATTGCATGAATTGGTTTTTAAAACTTTATTTGCATTTAATATTGAAGAAACATGTTGAGATTATGTGCCTAAGGTTGCTCTTATAGATGGTGAAAATACTCGTGGGGTTCACAAATTTATTTCTTTTTATTCTTTTATTTTCGATTTTTAGTAAAAAATACTCAATATTCGGCCGCTTCAATAAAATTGGAATACGATGTTATTATAGCCTAAGAGTTTTTGGAATATCAATCCTTGAGGAATACGATCTTGCTTTCATTATCCTATAAACTACACTGTACACTTGCAGTTATATGAACCAAAATATTTTTGGTGAACAAGTTTTTGGCGCCGTTGTCGGGGATTGAATAGATTCTACTTAGATATAGTAATAAGTAGTTCAATCTTAGTTGAAGCATATTTGTTTGTAAATATTTTTTCTTTATTCGATTATTTTTTTATTTTTCTTCTTCTTCGTTTTTAACATCGTTTTTGTTGAATGCGAGACTGAAATCTTTGGAGATACAAGTAGCCCAAATCGCAACTGCAGTGGGAGGCCAACATCAAAAAGGAAAATTCCCAAGCGATACTGAACTTAATCCGAGTAAACAGAGTAATGCCATTCGTCTGATGGATGGTACAAAATATGAGGGCTCAAGGATTTCAACCGACACGGTTCAACGAATGTGATGTTAGAAATATAAGTTTGGCTGAAGGCGAAAAACTTAGCGCTTTGTGGGAGGCAACCAAAGAAACGTCGCGACAAACCCTGGAGGTAAAAAACAAAAAAAAAACATGACTGACGCACACGGGCGTGTGAACGCATAAGACCCGACCGTGTGAATTGCTCCTTCGGTTTCCAATTTGACGGACGAGCTCCCGGCTTCACCGGAACTATCTAGGTAAGTACTCTTTACGCATTTGTCTTTCTTTTGATAATTTCCTCGTATGTTCGGGACGAAGCATATTTTAAGTTTGGGGGGTTGTCAAGAATCCGTAATTTAGTACTTTTTTGCATTTTGCATTGCATTTAGGACTGAATGTAGAGCACATTGCTTTATAATTTTTGGAAAAAAAATCATTTTTTAGTTTATTTTTCGATTTTTAGTTATTTTATTTTAGCACGTTTAATTGCTTTTGTGTGTGGTATTAATTCAGTTTTTATGCCCAGCTCCCGTATAATTTTACTATGAATTTTTATGGCATGGGATATCATACTTGTGAGAATAATGTGATAAATTGTTAGGAGAAAAGTTATTTATTTGCTTGGCATTTATTAAGAAAATTGGGTATTTGAGCATGTTGTGAAAAATAAGCCTGCGAGCTTTTGTGCCTTAAACTGCTTTATATTATGCAGACTTATTTTTTTTCTTGAGTGTGTCATTCATGATTGATTGAACTATAGAACTTGCTCTGGTATCTTCATTGAAGCCATGTGTGTGTGCAATTTTTGAAAATGATCTAAGGTCATATTTGTTTAGCCTACTTAGCCTAAAAAGCCTACCTATGAACTCATGATTCCCTAGTTAGCCAATTTTGAGTCAAAACTTTTATTCTGAGCCACATTGACCTTTAAAATTTAAACATGTTTTTATCCCTGAAATTTCTTGAGCTTATAAAAAATGAATAAGTTTGAGAGAGATGTGGTGAAAATTTATGAAAAAAAGAAAGGAAGTTGGCAAAAGAAAGAGGGATGAGCAGTGTCTAGGTGAATGAAAAAAGCATGAAGCTCGAAAAAGAAAAAAAAATATCTCTGAAAAAAAATAGAGAAAATCAAGCAAAGCAAGAGAAAATTCTGAAAATTATGGAAAAAAATATTGAGAGCTTGAGGCTAAAGAAAAAGAAAAGAAGGCAAAAAAAAGGCCTAAGAATGAAAAAAAGGAGAAATAAGGGTGGAGTTGAGTTGAAAAAGAAAATACAATTGAAAAGCCAAGTCACTAAATCCAAATTTTCCTCCCTTACCAAAGAGCCAACGTTACAATCTAATGAAAAGCCATTTTTGATTGTTAGATTGCGCACACAAAAGTGGTCGAGATGTTAGACGATTTGCAAGCCTATGGTAGTTCTACTTTTACTGAATTGATTTTGAGCGTAAACACTACTTATACACTTTGAGAGTAGAGTGATACACTATTTACTTGTGAATCGCGATATCAACTATCCAGAAGAGTATTAATTAAGCCGAGTTTATGAATAATGACTTCTTGATAATGAATTACATGGTTTCCTTGAGTATGAAGTCAAATGTTATTTAATGTTCATAGTGTTCTTGGGTGTTCGTTCATTTTTACCCCTTATATTATTTTTCTTAATTTGCTCGAGAACGAGCAATGCTTTAAATTTGGGGGATTTTAATGTGTGTAAATATACGTGCACTTTGGGGCTTAAAATGATATATAATTGATGCATTTGCACGCATATTTATTATATTTTTACTTAGTTTCCTTAAAAGGGCATGATATTGTGTATTTTTGTTATTTTGCAGAAAACAGAGCTTAAAATGAAGAAATATCAGTTGGAATGCCCGGCTAAGATTGACCAATGGGAAGAAAACGATGAAGAAAGTGAACAAAAATACTTCACACGGTCAGACCGTGTGGTGTCACATGGTCGTGTGAAAATGCTGGTGTGAAACCACACAACCGTGTGAAGAAGGGCAAAAATAGTGGACAGAGCCAGGCCCACACGGCCGGACCATGTGAAGTTACACGGCCATGTGGGAAAGGGGTTGCATCGCACCACCTGCCCGTGTGATCTCACACGGGCGTGCGAAGGAGGTCTGAAACCAACACCACACGACCATGTGGTGCCACAAGGCCAGGCCGTGTGGGACTCTGTTTCGACGCGTTTTCAGATTTTGCTTCCCGTTCCAACTCTACAAGTGATTTCTCCAAGCATCTATAAAAGGGACCCAAGGCTTGCACGAAAATATACAACTTCATACAGAGAAAACACATCAAATAACACAGGAATGAAGGAATCGAAGAGCTTCTGAGAGCAAAAGGCTAGGTCGCGAAGAACACCACATGACTTTCGCGTCTACGGGAGCATAATAGCTTCGAGGGCTTAGAAGGAAAATCCATCATTACAAGAAAGGGTTTTCTTTCTATGTCTAAGAACTCTTGTATGTGCTTATATGATGTCATAATGTTGATTCGAATTTGTCTATGAGTTTATAATCAATGTTTGACATATCTTTCGGATCTTAGGGGCATAATCGAAAATGTGGATTCATGTTAAATATGATTATTTGTTTTCTTAATTAATTCATGCTTTCTATTTTATGAATTCGAGTGCTTATTTATAATTGCTTTTATTTGCCGAGAATAAATTGCATGTCATATTTGTTAGTGCGAAATTCGGGACATGAGTTCTAATAAAGATGGAAATTGAATTCAGACATAAACGGATGTAAGGAGTCGGGAGACCTACAATTATTTGTGGGGAGTCATTCCATTCATAAATCTTTTGGGAGATAGTAATAATTGTGACGAGTCAGGAGACCTACAATTGTTATTAATCAACTGTTTATTTATCGCCCGGGAGGGGGAATAGACTAACTTACGAATTGAACCCATAGAATTGCATGAATTGGTTTTTAAAACTTTATTTGCATTTAATATTGAAGAAACATTTTGAGATTATGTGCCTAAGGTTGCTCCTATAGATGGTGAAAATACTTTTGGGGTTCGCAAATTTATTTCTTTTTATTCTTTTATTTTCGATTTTTAGTAAAAATTACTCAATATTCGGTCGCTTCAATAAAATTGGAATACAATGTTATTATAGCCTAAGTGTTTCAAATATAAATTCTTGAGGAATACGACTTTGCTTGCCATTATCCTATAAACTACACTGTACACTTGCAGTTGTATGAACCAAAATATTTTTGGCGAATAATACAAGCTTTTTGTAAGTTTGCAAACTCTCTTGTCATTTGGCTGCATGTATCCTAGAGGTGGAAGCATATAAACTTTCTCATGAAGATCACCATGCAAAAGGGCATTATTTACATCAAGTTGATGTAAGAACTAACCCTATGCAGCTGCCAAAGCTATAAGCAATCTAACAGTAGTGATTGCAACAGGAGAGAAAGTGTCAAAATAATCCAGTCCTTCTTCTTGAGTGTAACCTTCAGCTACAAGTATAGCTTTATACCTTTAAATGGAACCATTGGACTTATACTTGATTTTATAAACCCATTTACAACCTATGCAATGTTTGTTAGGAGGAAAATCAGTGAGACCAAGTATTATTCTTTTCAAGTGCAGCAATCTTAGTTTGCATAGCAACTTGCCATTCTTTGTGTTTACTGTTTTGCATGTTTTTGTGTATGTTTTTGTGATGACTTATACATATTTTTGACGTGTTTTATTTGAATTTGCATGTTTTAGTGTTATGTTGTGTTATTTTATTGATTTTTTAGGTTTAGGTGGAAAAACAAGTTTTGGAGCAAAAAATGTTAAAAAGTCATTTCGCGCAATAGTGGCAGTCATCATATTTTGGACGTAACGTTTGCATCCGAAGCCCAATTTACATGATTCATACACCATTGGAAAGCTAAGACAAAGTTATACAATGTCTATGCTGAATTTTTTTATCCAATATGTTGTGCTAATCATTCTGACCCTAGCGCATAATCAAAACTGTGGATTCATGTTAAATCTGTATTGATTATTTTCTTAATTGGTTTATGTGTTCTATTTTATGAAGTCAAATACTTGTTTGGCCAATAATTTGCATGTCATATTTGTTAGTTCATACTGCGGGGATGAGTTCTGTCTGCTACTAAATGCAAATGAAGACGTTTAGATGGACTAAAATCATGTACAAGTGACACGTCTTGGTATTTTGGCCATAACTCTCTCTAGAAAATTGATATTGAGGTGATTCAAGTGGATATGGAAAGATAAGAGATAGATCTACAATCCATAAGAAGAAATCAAGACAAAATTCCGACATTTAGAGGTTGCGTGGTCGCGCTGTGTGTGGTCGTGATGGCGTGACTAAGCAGCACGCGTGGCGTGATCCGATCGCGTCGTGACTTGCTAAACATGAAATTTTTGATTTTTTGTGTTTTTTGGCTCTTGCACCTTGTTTAGGACTCTAGGGTTATAAATATGACTTGGGGAGCCCTTATTTTAGACATACTCTCATTCATAGCACTTTTAGACTTTCGTTTTTGGTATATTTCTCTTCCATTCAACATTGGGATTGCTTGGGTTCTTTCCCTTAAAGTTATTTGCTTCTTAATCAAAGAGTAAGATTTCTTCATCTCTTTTGTCTAATTTCAATAGTTGGGCGATTATTATTGTTGCATGGTTATGTTTATGATTATTTTTTTTCCTTCGATTGAGATTATGATCCATCCCAAGCATGAAATAATTTCCTTGTTCTAGGATTAGGATGATTTGATTCAAACAAACAAGCATGAGTATTGATTAATTGATTTGCTTTCCTGAATGAATTGCTTTATTTGATAATTGATTGTCTGATCAACTTTTAATTGTTTTGGGGGAATAATTGAGATCGATCGAAGATATTATTCCTGGACTAAATTTATTCAGGGGGTTATATATGAATCAGAGATGTATTATCTAACCCTGGGCTTAATGAAAATAACAAATTATGTTGGGATAGCCCTAATCTGTGAATACGTGAGTTATCATACCTATGCCTCATTTTTACATGATTGTTATATTTGTTACCCACATAATCAATTAGTTGATATTCTGCTTGTGAGTTTGATGAGATGAATCCGAAATCCTAGACTTGCATCCATATATTTTTCTCAAAGTTTAATAGTGTTTAGTTTGATTATCGTCTTCTTAACTGTTTTTCTTTAGTTTATTAAAAATCACAATTCTTGTTAGAGTGTTTAGGATTTAATTTCTGTTATTTGTGAAGCATAATAATTATTTCCGGCTAAGTCTTCCTTGAGAGATGACTTGTGGTCAACTTGCTACCCTACGATTGATCTCGTCATCGTGTGAGGATTACTAGATTTATTTTAGGTGTTTAGCGGTCGAACATTTACTAGCTTGAACATATGATTTAGGTTCTGTAAGCTGAGAAATTTGAGCAGTGGAAACTTGATGAGTTTGAGAAAGTTTATCAGTGGACAAAAATTGTTGGATAGGATATTGCTTACCAGAAACAACATATTGAGCAGATGAATTTGTTTGATTGGAAGGTGGTATGTTGCAATCATATACTTGAAGATAAGAAGGAAGATTCCTAAGCCTGGATGATCTCCTTACAGAAGGAGAAGGAACAGGAGAAACATAAGGAGAATCTGTAATTTGTGTATGATCTATAATTTGATCAGTAATAAGTGAAGAATTCATGTTGTCATTTGTGGAAGTACTTAAAAAGAGTCATTATTTTGGTTAGGAAATAAAGGAATAGCAGTTGCGTCTGTGTGAGTCTGAAGAGAATGAAAAGGAAAAACATCTTCACAGAAAATAACATGCCTGGAAATGATAATCTTTTTAGATTCTAAATCATAAAGTTTGTATCCCCTAAAGCCAAAGGGATATCCAATAAAAACACATTTAGAAGATCATGCTTGAAATTTGTGTATGTTCGCAGATAAAGTAGATACATAAGCAAGACAACCAAAGATTTTGAAATGTGAGTAATCAGGAATTTTGTTGAAAATAATTTTAAAAGGTGATTTATTAGAAAGAATAGATGCAGGAATCCTATTAATAATATGTGCAGCAGTAAGCACACAATCATCCCAGAAAGAAAGTAGAATTTTTGAATGAAATATTAAGGCTCTGGCTACTTGTAGCAAATGTTGTGTTTCCTTTCTACAAGACCATTTTTCTGAGATGTTTCCACACAAGTGGTTTTGTGCAAGATACCATTAGACTTATAAAAATTATGGAGGAAAAATTCAGAACCATTATCAGTTCTAATAGTTTTGATTTTCTTGTGAAAATGAGTAAGAACCATATTATGAAATGCTTGTAAACAATCTTTTGTATCGGATTTATATTTAAGCAAATATATCCATGTACATCTGGATAAATCATCAACAATGGTGAGAAAATATTTAAAACCACAATGAGAAATAGTAGCAAAAGGTCCCCAAATGTCACAATGAATGATATCAAAATACCACTAGAATTTGTAGTACTTCTTGAGAAAAATAACTTCTTTTGTTTAGAAAAATGGCATGTATCACAAGATTTAATGTGTCAAGATTTACAAAAATATTTTGAATAAAGGACAACTTGCTAGCTGAAATGTGTCCTAGTCTTGAATGCCATATAGAAGAATCGGCAGAAGCCAAATAAGCAGATATAGATGGCTTAAAATGATATAAACCACCTCTTTCCTCTGCAGAACCAATCATCTTCAGGGTTTTCATGTCCTGCAAAAAACAATGAGAAGATAGGAAATGCAAAGCATAATTCGATGATTTGGCTTGAGAAACATATATGAGATTAACGGAAAAAGAAGGTACACATAATGCCCTGTGTAAGATAAGATTGTCAGTAAGTTTAACATCTCCAATATGTGAGACCATAGCAGTGTTGCCATAAGGCAAATGAATGGGAATTGCTACATGCAAAGGCTTATTTAGAAACAAAGAAACGTCACAAAACATATGATATGTAGCTCCAGTATCAAGAATCCATTTAGAATTAGAAATTGAAATAGAACAACAAATACCTGAAACACTGGTAGTAGTGGAAGTGTTACTTTGGTGAACTGTTGTAGCCACAAAATGAGAATGATCTGAATTAGCTGTGGGATTTTGGAGATTCATAGAATAGGCAAAGAATTGCTCCACCATTGCCTTAGAAAAAGGATGATTATCTAGAGCAGTTGGAACATCTTGTTGAGAAACATCAGCCATATTAGCTGCAAGAGACTCTTTAACATTTTTTGGTCCTTTTGGTCCCTTCCAGCCAGGAGGATATTCAATGAGTTGAAAGCATTTATCAACTGTATGGCCAGAATAGCCACAATGAGAGCACTTGGCCCTTTTCTTATCTTTTGGGGCAACAAAAACTTGGAGAAATTATGTTGTTTAACTAGCATAGCCATTTATTCCATGGGGTTAATAGAATTCTCTGGATTATTTAGCCCTCTTTGAGCTTTTTCTTGAAGTAGTCAAGAATATACTTTAGCAAGAGATGGGAGGGGAGACTGTAATAACAACTGACTTCTTAATGCGGCATAAGAATCATGAAGTCCAACGAGAAACTTAATGACTGAATCTTGTTGCTGAGTAGCAGACATCTGGGAGAAACCACAAAAACACTTGATAATTGGCCTATGACTGGTGTATTCATCCCACAGACCTTTAAAATGACTATAATAGGTAGTGATAGAGTTAGTGCCTTGAGTGATTGAACTCAAAGATTTGTCCAGCCGAAAGACACTTGGACCATCAGTACAAGCATATCGAATCTTCAACTCATTCCAAACCTCTTGGGCAGTAGAAAAATAAAGAAGGTTGTGCCTTGTATCATTTGAAACTGAATTGAGGAGCCAAGAAAGAACGAGATTGTTGGCCCTCTGCCATGAGAGAAGAAGACGGGATGAGGAAGGTGGCATTGGCAAGGATCCATCAATAAAACTATTTTTATTTTTGACACTTAAAGCCATTGCTATAGCCTTACTCCAAGAAACACAGTTTTCACCATTGAATGCTTCATAAACGATGACAACCCCTAGGTTGTCGCTTGGATGGAGGAAGTATGGAGAAGAGATATCATTCTCAGTGCCAGAATTACCCGCCATAGTAGAAATCTTGAATTAGAAATAAAATCAAGAAAGGAAAAGCAGATTGATCAACAATCTATGAATAAATCAGAAACAGAAGCAGGTTGATCAACAATTTGTGAAAGAATCAGAAACAAGATGTAGAATCGAGCTTCTGCAGGGATGGAACCAAATCAGAGACGAACGGATGAAAAAATCTCAACTGAAACCATGTGAATATTCAGAGAACTAAGCATTAGTGAAGAATTCTATATTGAAGAACTGATTGAATTAATTAAATGAATTACAAAATACAATGAAACAATTTTTAAATATAATACATGTAGAAAATATTTTCTAACTAACTAAATTGTCTAAATGAAATGAAGATTAGCCTTGAAGTCACTTAATTGCATTTGTAACTAAACTAGAAGTAGAGTCAGCTAGAGAGTCAGATGTACAAGTTGAGTCAGCTGAGTGAGTATCTTTACAAGGATCCTCATGCGGATAATAATCAACCTCCACCTGATACGGGGGCAACGACGGTATTCCCAATTCAGCAGCATTCACCAACCTGGATAAGGGGAATCGGAAAAATATTATATAATTTATCTTGTACTCGAAACTCTGCTAGTAGGCAACTGACCAGGTTCCTGCTCGGTCTTTAATAGAAATACAGTTCATTCTATCTCTTTTTGTTTTCTAGCTATTAAAAGTGTGATTTATCCTTGTTGAGCGAATCAATGCATCAACACTTTTTGTCTTTAATTTGTACCATTTGTCATCCCCACTTGCCTATATAAATCAACCATATAACCATTTCAAATTAGAAATATATCATATAAGATTACCAGGATGCAGAGAGTAATTTATGAATTTATTTCTGCAAAAAGCTTTATGTAAGTTCACTTTCTTTCATGCTCAAAATTAACCTTTTGTGGCTTCCCATGAATCCCGAAAAGAAGAATCAAATAACAAACAATTTTTTTGGTGTAAATAAGCAAATAGATAAAATTACAAAGTTATCCTTTTGCATGCAATTATTAATGCTTTAAGTTGTATGTTAATATCTTGTCAAAAAAAAGTTGTATTTTAATATTTTTTTAGATATAAGATCAATAATAATATATATTCCGCGTGTCCACATTTATATATTTTAAATTAGAAAGTATAAAGTCTGTGAAAATCCGATTTACTAAAACTAAGACATTAAAATTTCAAAAAGTATAAAAGTTCTAGTCAAAATAATTTTAAATTAATAATTAGAACTTACCTAAATTATGATGAGAGTGAAAATCCCATTTGTTGAAATAAGAAATTGCGGTATTTTAAGTTTAGAAAGTATAATTCTGTAGTCAAAATAATATTACCTTAATCATTGAAGCTTATCCAAAATCTTATCATTTTTTATTGTATGTTTTTATTACTCAATCCCTTTTTCTAATAATGATTGAGCATTTTCCAGATTTAGAAAAGTAAAATGTGCGGGAAAATTTTAAGGTTATTATTTCTAGAATAGACTATTTATATATATATATATATATATATATATATATATATATATATATAGAGAGAGAGAGAGAGGGGGGGGATCCTATGAGACCATAGTCTTAGGTGAGACCGTAGGGATATATCTACACCATCTAAAAAATACACAAAAACTCCAGTCAGACCGTCTAATGGGTCTTTTCCGTTAGACGGATCCAACCTTACCCGAGTTTTTTTGTAATTTCATGCACTGATGCCATGTTTGTAATATTCTGGAACAATGCATCCGAAAAATATTAGTAGTTCCTTGAAAAAGTATTAGTAGTTCCCTGGAGAGTATTTTAGTAGTTCTCCTGAATATAATTAACTTTTTCTCCCGAAAAGTATTAGCAGTCCCTCAACAAAGTATTAGTAGTTCCTCGAAAAAGTATTAGTAGTCTCCTGGAGAGTATTTTAGTAGTTCTCTTGAATATAATTAACTTTTTCTCCCGAAAAGTATTACCAGTCCCTCAAAAAAGTATTAGTAGTTCCTCGAAAAAGTATTAGTAGTTCCTGGAGAGTATTTTAGTAGTTCTCCTGAATAAAATTAATTTTTTCTCCCGAAAAGTATTAGCAGTCCCTCGGAAAAATATTAGCAGTCCCTCGAAAAATGTATTAGTAGTTCCTTGAACAATATTTTATTAGTCTTTCTAAAAGTATTAATTTTGTCTGTCAAAATTATTAGTAGTCCCAGTGATACGTATTAGTAGTTCCCTTGAAAAATATTAGTTTTTTCCCCTGAAATGTTTTTAGTAATTTCCCTGAATAGTATTAGTTTTTCCAATAAAAAGTATTAGTAGCCCATTAAAAAGTATTAGTTTTTCTCTTGAAAAGTATTAGTATTCCCCCAAAAAGTATTAGATTTGCTCGTGTCAATGGTTGTATGTGTAACAGTAAATCGGAGTTGTATAGTCGTGCTCTTTGCCCGCCACTTCCCAGTTCCCACAATCAACTCCACTGTCGATGATTACCTCCAATGGAAGCCTCCGACCACGAGCCCACCCACCAAGAAATCCCGATATCAGGCCTGAAATATTTTGAAGAATTGGAAGAAGACTTCTATGGTGATGATAACGATGACAATGAACATGAAGAAGAGGGAGAAGACTCCGAATTCATGTATCCGGAGGCTCAAATACGAACGGAGCAAACTAATAGATCCTTTAGAATCCCATCACCTAATAGATCCTTTAGAATGTCGTAATTGTACCATCCCTGTCAAGATCATTAAAAACTGAGTTTCAAGCTCCCGCAGTTAGTCTTTACACTTGAACAAAGTGGAGGGTTCATCGCAAATATCCTGATAAAAGCACAGGATATGAAGAGGATGAGGATGCTGGGGATGTGATAGTTTATATAGGTCATGAAGAAGAGTTTTGAGAGAGAGAGAGAGAGAGAGGGGGGAAAACAAAATCTCCATTCATTGGAGAGGTACACCCCAACGCAAAAGGAGAGAGACATGCTCAACTCTTTGGAGAAGACGAAGACTCCAAGGATGAAGAAAGTTGAACCATGAAGGAATCAACCCAAGAACCCATTACACACGAAGCAAGAAGCGGCCAAACGTTGATTACCCTCGCTATGGCCAAAGAACGCGGTTGCCAGCACTTATCTATGCCATTGAATGTTTTCGCCAACATCCTCGCTGGACAAAGGACTCCCTCAATGCTCCTGTAGAAAAATAAAATCCTCTAGAGAAGCTTCCAGCTTCGTGAGGTAAATAAAATCTTCTAGAGAAGCTTTCCATTCCATGGGGCAAATAAAATACTCTAGAGAAGCTTTCAGCTCTGTGAGGTAAATAAAATCTTCTAGAGAAGCTTTCAGCTTCGTGAGGTAAATAAAACCGTTTAGAGAAGCTTTCCGCTCCATGGGATAAATAAAATCCTCTAGAGAAGCTTTCCGCTCAGTGAGGTAAATAAAATCCTCTAGAGAAGCTTTCCGCTCCGTGAGATAAACAAAGTCCTCTAGAGAAGCTTTCTGCTCCATGAGGCAAGCAAAGTCCTCTAGAGAAGCTTTCAGCTCCGTGTGGCAGGCAAAGTCCTCTAGAGAAGCTTTCAGCTCCGTAAGGTAGACATAGTCCTCTAAAGAAGCTTTCAGTTACGTGAGGTAGATAAAGTCCTCTAGAGAAGCTTGCTCCATGAGGCACATAAAGTCCTCTAGAGAAGCTTCTGCTCCATGAGGCAAACAAGATCCTCTAGAGAAGCTTTGCACCCCGTGAGGTAAATAAAGTCCCTTAGAGAGGCTTTATGCTCCGTATGGGAGAGGCTCCCACCACGGGAGAGAGCTCATAAAGGTTTTACCTCCGACTAAGACCCCGGAGGGAATGGGCTTTCTCACAAGGGTCTCTCTCCATAAATTCTCCTCTATAACGAAAATATGCAAGAAAAAGAAGGCTAAAATGCTAGCACCCATGGGGAAAAGAACTACATGAGAAAGCATGAACTTGGAGAAAGCTCGAGAAGGGTGCTCCCTCCAGCTCCAGAAGGGTGCTATCTCCAATGTCTAGAAGGGTGCTTCCTCCAAGCTCGAGAAGGGTGCTCCGTTCTGGAGCTCCATCCGAGCTCCAGAATGGATAAAGCAAGACACAAGTATCCCCAGCCATTCCAGAAGAATTAAAGCTTCCATCCAAAAGAGAAGGGCTCATCTCTACACAAATAAAGAACAAGTCCCCACGGATAAGGAATCAGAAGCTAGACTCCCGAGAAGACAGAGAAGCGCGAAAATGAAGAAAAGTTGGAATCCAAAATGTGACTTGAGATGGGAAAAACTCCAGAACATACAAAGAAATATAAGGAATGAAGGACCGGGGGGCTTGGGCCGTCCCCCAAGAGAGCGCCATCCTCCATGTAAGAGGGCGCCCTTAAGGCCACCCCACAAGGGCGCCTAGGGGGCGCCCTTGCCCACTCTAGGGAGGCATCCCAGAACAATCGATGTCAATTTTGGCCCGACCCGGTAGGCTGGTGTAGGTCCCAAGGGGTGATAAGTCTAGAAGGGGGGATTGAATAGACTTTACCAAATTTTCAATTTTAGTTCTTTTAGATCAGAATTAAGTCACAAGTCAGTTGGGTCCTTGATGGACAAATTAGTTTACCTTCACAGTAGAGTTATCCATTCAACACACTCGACTGAGCTGTTGATAAGATAACTCAGCTGATTTAGTTAATTCTTTTAGAAATTCAATAGACTTGGTATTACAGCGGAAGACTTTCACCTTTTTATTAAAATATGTTTTCAAAACTTGTTTTAGGTTAAGTTATTATCAGTTGACTTAACAAATATAACAATCATCAATAAAGATATGCAAGAAATTAAAGTGATGAATGTAAAAGACACAACAATTTTTATAGTGGTTCGAGGATGGGTAATTCCTCTAATCCACTCTTCTCCAACCCCAGGAGATAATCCACTGAGTAACGTTGACTTTGTTACAAAAGAATGGCAGTCCGAGACAGCCTTGATCACACAACTGACTTATCCTGCTACATCAACTCCTTCGGACTTTTGGATTTGATCGTATAGCCTTCCAACAAGTCCAAAGCTTTTGGTTCGAACTAGAACCTTAGTAGACTTCCTTCAACCTTGGATCGTAGACCCCTTGTCTTTCAACAAAGATTTTCTCTTCAATAATTTTGAAGTTGTCTTTCCTTCATTGAATGTGTTGGATCAATTGCCTTCGAGTTTTAGGCTTGAGGATAGTATTGAATGCTTGAGAGTATTTTGCTCTTATTTGCAGGTATGTGTTTATTGCTTTGCTTGCATTCGTTAATCCTAGTGACCTTCTCTCTGATGAATTCCTTAGTCTTTTATAGTGCCTGTTTGAAAAATATATATGTTGAAGAGATAGATGTATTTTTCAAACTACACTTTGAGGTCGTTGGCTTGTCTTGTCTTGCATCATTTGATGTAGACTGGTCCTGGTATTAATGCTCTATAGCCTTGCTTGAATTTCTGCAGGTTTACATGAATATCCCATTAGTTTATAGTTGTTTGCACTCTTTCAGGAAAACAACTTTATTGTTTGCAGTCTGACATTTTCCTCTTTCAGCAAACATTTGACTTTGCTTGACAACGGATCTCTTCAACTTTCTTGAGTCCTTATTACTGCTTAACCCCTTAGTTTGTCAACTCCACTTATCTAGAAGTGACTCAGCTGTCAGTCTGTTGACTGAGACTGCTTTTCTAGTACTTGACTGATCCTTCACACAACACTTAGTTGATACGTATCAGAGTCTTCACTTCGATCTTCAGTCAACTTCTGAAATCTTCAACTTGGCTGCTTCGACTCAGCTAATAGAACCCTATCTTTTAAATAGTTGATTTTACAGCAGAATTGGGGTGCAAACTTCCTAATCTAAGTTTTATATGGTATTGTCAAAATCTATTACATACATTTCCCAAAAGCTGGCCCAACCGGCCCGATAAAATGGCCAAGCTGGGCTACACTTTCTTAGGCCCAAAATGAGCTGGGCTTTTTTGGCCCAGCCCATTAGTCCCGAAAAATCATCCCGGCCCTGTAGGCCCGATTTTTCCTTTATATTTTCATGGAGGGGGCAGGAATGGGCTCCAAAAATAGCGGCTCGAACCTGCCCGACCCAATTTTTTGCTTTGGCCCAGCGGGCCGGCCGGCCCGACCTCTTTGACACCTCTACTCCCACCTCATTGGGCTCTCATCTCAACTCTCACCACAACTAGAGCTGGCAAAATCAGCCCGGCCCGATGGACTGGCCCAGCCTACCCAATAATTGGCTGGGATGGGCCTTGTTTTTTTGAGGCCCGAAAAAAATCAGGCCTAAATGGCCCGATCCAGTAGGCCCGCTGGGCCAGTCGGGCTCGGGCCAAAATAGCCCGATTTTTTTGGGCTGGCCCGAGCCCGACACTATTTAAATTTTAAAAAAAATTCCAATGCCCAGTTGCCCCAGTATAATCGTACTTCAGTCAACACGCCACACAAAGTAACAAAAGTTCAATTTGACTATTTCATATAAACCGCCACAATAAACTCTACCTATGAATCCACCTCTCACTCCCAAAATGCCCTCACCACAACCTCCAATGTCCGCTGCAATCTCCCAACTCATCGGGCGCCGCCACTCCAGCCACCTTTCCCACCGTCGCCTCCAATACAGATACATATCTCATTTTTTTGATTTTTTTTCTTTCAATTATGTGATATTTGTAACTTGTTAATAAACAAATTAAAACCTCTGAAAGGTTGCAAGCACACACACATACACACAAGACAATGAGAATGAAGGGCTGATATTGAGTTTGGAATTTGGAAGTGGTGGTGCGCGAGTTTAAGCATATATAGTCCAGTTACTCCAATAGGATAGAAATTATCAATTTTCTTTCTATTTATGCTTTTCTGTTTTTTTTTTATTTTTGGTATCTCTTACTTGTATTGTTGATTTATGGGTTTGCTTTATTTATAGATGAAAGCTGATAGACAAAATATACACATGTTTTTGCCTTTTCAGTGGTGTTTCTATAGTATAAATTCATGGCGAAGGATTTAGGCAATTAGTATCATAATTTTGATTTTTTGAATATTTTTTTGATTTTTTATTAAATATTTAATTTGGGCTAATTTGGCCCGATAACCCATGGCCCGTGGTAGGGCTGGACTGGGCCAAGAAAATCGAGGCCCGATGCAAATTCAGGTCAGCCCGATCCGGCCCATTTTCCTGGTCAGGCTCGTTGGAGCCCGGCCCGGCCCATTGCCAGCTCTAACCACAACTCTTACCTCAACTTTCAAAAATTTTAGAAAATTTTCTAATTCTACAAAGTAAAAAATTTCAAAATTGAAGAGTACAGAGGAAAGTATTATCTTTGGAAGACATGGTCAAAAACTCTCCTTTCAAGCGTCCTCGTACAAAAGCAGTCAAAGATCCTCTGGAAAAAAAAAAAGAGGCGCAAACAGGACAACCCATATATTTTTACACCAGATTAGCTGTCACATTGCTCCATCCCTCCGCAACACCAGAGTTGTGGGGCTTACGTTGGGGGCAAAAATAGTATTTAGTTCATTAATATAAAATTCAATTTATATATATATTTATTTAATATTAATATTAATTGCCCAATGGGCTCTTAATAAATAAACCGACCTAATGGTGTCCGGGACTGGCCCATAGGCCGATTTCTCCTATGCGGATTGGCCCATAGGCCAAATTCTCCTACACGGCCCACGGGGGCCATCTCCTAAGTATAAAAGGTCCCTCATATTATCTGTAAGTTAATTAATTCATAATTCTCCTACGCATTATTATTCAGTATTCGTTTACTGTTTATTCTCTCGTTCACTATGCTGATTTGAGTGTCGGAAGGGCCTCCCTAGGACAATCCCCCAGGCCCTCTAACATTAGTGCGTGTGTACATGCAAGTTCCCAGTCAAAGGATATTCCAGCTCTCGGAGAATAAGATGAGAAGACTCTCCCCTCAGGAAGAGAAGTGACATGAAGACTTCCCTCTCGGGAAGAGGATTTTGGTCAACCCCGTTGACTTGGAGTGATTTGCCTTATCATTATACAATAGCATGAAATGCGTGTGGCTGATTTCAATTCATTCTTAGGGAATATTAGAATGATTCTCAACTTTTAGATAGAAAAAATTACATTTTAGTGTATGTAAATGTTAGCTTCTACTTCCAATGCTGCTTCATTTAATCTGAATTGAAAAGCAGGACATGTGCTTTAATTTTCTGAAAAAATTTATGGTTTGATTTTTACACACGAATAAAATACTTTTACAATTTTTTGAATACGATGAACAAGATTTGATGGAGAAGTTTTACAACTTTTTCTCA
The DNA here is from genome assembly GCA_016081115.2 of Rehmannia glutinosa. Taxonomy (NCBI): domain Eukaryota; kingdom Viridiplantae; phylum Streptophyta; class Magnoliopsida; order Lamiales; family Orobanchaceae; genus Rehmannia; species Rehmannia glutinosa. The sequence goes on along the minus strand of CM071935.1, from coordinate 29,380,519 downwards.
TGCTACTTGTCCCTCTACTTTATGCTACTAAGAGGGTGTTTAGCTAATCTTATTTAAAACATCTTATAAGCTCCTACATCGATAAGCTTTGTTTTGGGAGCTTATAAGATGTTAGATCTTATTTTAAAAATAAGTTGTCATAGTGTTTGGATAAAATAAGATAGATGAGCTTATAAGCTATTTTTATATCTTATAAAATTATTAAGTATATTTTTGTCTTTTGAATGTTTAAAATAAGGAGCTTATAAGCTCTTTTAAAATAAGTTGGGGTGGAGGTACTTTTTTATAGGAGCTTATAAGCTCTCTAACAGCTTTTTTTAGAGCTTATAAGCTCTTTTGGAAAAAAATTACCAAACACATTTTAAGAGCTTATAAGTTTTTAAACATCTTATAAGCTGTTTTTAAGAGCTTATAAGCTCAACCAAACACCCTCCAAATAATATATGGTGCGTTGGGGAAACAAGAAAATATTTGACAAGGATTTTTTTTCCAGCTCATTTCTGTGTGGTAATGGACCTAGAGATTGGGTCGGCCCGTGCATTAATCCTCTAAAAAATTGATAACATATCATAGGTTTGGGTGTTATTGTGCCATCCCAGATTTTCCAGACTTGGCAAATTCAAACATTGCGAATAAGACCACAATGCTTTAAAGGACAACGGGTAATTTAGACATTTGAAATATTATCATCCATTATCAATAATGCCAAACCAAAATACTTCCATATTGGTTTAAAAAAAAGCACACCTCAATCTCAAATCCCAAACATAATATTATCCTAACCAATTTATATTATTTATCCAATCCCATCAAAAAATCTGTCCAATACCATCAAAAAAACCCAAACGCACCCATAGTGAATAAAAAGCTGTGGAACTTAGCAAATTCTTCAACTCTTTTGTTTTTGGCCTAGTCGAGTAACAATATGATCCCACTATCCAGTTATCCAGAAAACAAAAAGGAAAAAGAAAAACCCAATAAAAATAAAAAGATTATGCCTAACAAATTTTGGAATAAAAATAAATACCGATATGCTTTGGCTCGACTGTGAATGGATAGGCATATTTATGTGCAAATCACTGTCGAGTAACTTAACTTGCTTGTTATTGCTGTGTTGTTGTTGCCCCTCCACAAACCTAATTTTCGGACTTTTGACGTTCAAAATATTTCTTCGGTCAACTATGGGCTTGGATATGGGAGATTTGTTAGTAGCCCTACCAAGTGCCGCTGCTTGGATCGCGTCTGCCTGGCCCATAAATGAGTTTCCGAGCCCATTTTGGTGCTGTCCACTAAGCCGTTTAAGATAAATTCGATACTTCTGCATCAATTGGTTGGCAAGTTTAAAAGGAAGTACATTGGAGTTGTCTACATAATTCACTAAGGATGAATAATTGAAACAAATTATGCTTATTAGCATAGGAAAACGTAAATAAAATTAAAATTTGTGTAACCTGCAGGTGGATTGCGACATTCTCTCTTGTAAGGCCTGGAACATTCATTAATTGCAGGATTTTCCCCGGGTAGGCCTCTGCAATCACATGTAGAGTTGGAGCATGATGAATACAAATACATAAATGTGATTTTGTCTTGATTATATTAGATTGAAATAATTTTATATCTTGAACAAGAGCTTTTAATTCGGCAATAGAACTTCAAGATAACTAGATCATAGCATTTTCTTCCAAATGTTTCCAATCACAGGTGTTTTTTCTTATTTTCTTGAGTTCTTTATGCGCAGCTAGAACTCAGAAGGTCTTGTAAAGGCTAAACGTGGTGTACATACATTTAGTGTAGATCTACCATACAAGCGTCCCACTTCTTATAAATTAAAAAGTTGGACACTTGTTATTTTTCTATGGTATTACAACTGGTGCAGCATGGATAAAAATACCCGGTCTCTACTCCCAAGATCAACAAAAACATTGATATAGTACCACAAGAACACCCTTCTTCCACAACGAAAATATAAAATGCAAAAAGGAAAAGGAAAGGCGAAAAGATACATACTGTCTATTCCAAGTTGATTGACAACAGTTACAAATTGCTGATGGAGCTCAACGGACCAAACGGCCCATTTTTCTGTGGAAGGGACGGCTTGGACTTTGAGGTCGTTGAGCGACGACATTGGGCCACATATCATGTCTGAGGGGCCCATAAATGATTTTTCGAGCCCATTTTGGTGCTGTCCACTAAGCCGTTTAAGATAAAGTCGGTACTTCTGCATTAATTGATTGGCAAGTTTAAAAGGAAGTACATCGGAGGTGTCTGCATAAATCACTAAACGGATGCATAGTTCAAAAGAAATTATAAAAATTAGGGATAAATAGACGGAAAAAAAATGAGGTTTGGGCTAATTACCAATAAGAAAAAAAACAAAGATGTTCCAAAGTTCAAAAAAAATCCCTCAGGTTTGATTGTGCCTTAAATTTAAGGGATAATTGAGATATTTCTATAAATATCTAGGAGGGTTTTGAAATGTTTTTTTTTGCTTATGAAAAGGGAACAAGTAAGACGAAAAAAACCTCAAGGTTTTTTGTTTTTTCTTTTGCAATTTTTCAGAAACCTCTCTTTTTTTTTTTTTTTTTGAAATTAGACAGAACCTCAGATTTTTTTTTTTGTAATTATCCCTTAAAAAATTATGCTTATTAACTTAGGAAAACGTAAATAAATTAAAATTTGTGTAACCTGCAGGTGGCTCACGACATTCTCTCTTGTAAGGCCTGGAACATTCATTAATTCCAGGATTCTCTTAGGGACAGCCTCTGCATGACGCGTAGAGTTAGAGCATGATGGATAAAAACACATAAATCATTCACGAAAGAAACTAAAAAGTTTCAGATATTTTCTAGTACATATTCATTCTTCAGCATATAATAGCATAGGAAAACAAAAACAAGTATATATAATTGCTGTTTTAACAAATATTGCCAAATCAACTGAACTAACCACATTATAACATAACTTTCGACAGCATATGATCTGTTTCAGTTAACAAAGGTGATATCCTTTGAGCGCGATAAAAATGATTTAAGTGGGGATTTTTCAAGTACATATACTAGTTATCCTGTTTTTTTATAAGAAGGCGGTAACTTGGGTATACAAAGAAGCAGGTCAATGAATCTATTAGAAACCACAGTTTTAGCTACGTCTTGAAATCTTTTGCTATATGCATCACCTCAGTATAAACAATAAAAATGAGGTTGCTGGTTTGATTAGGCATATTTACTTAGTTGTGATTTGTCTTGATTATATAAGATTGAAATACATTTAGTTCTTGAACAAGAGCTTTTAATTCGACAATACCTCTGAACCTCTGGATAACAAGATCAAGCATTTTCTTCCAAATGTTTCGAATCAGGTATCTTTTTTCCCCTCCAGTTCTTTATATGGATTCAGAACTCATAAGGTCTCGGAGTTCTTATAGATGCAACAGTTGGTGTAGCGTCCCACTTCTTATTAATTGAAACACTTGCGATTCATCCATGCAAAAAGTGGGACACTTGTTATTCCTCCATGCACTAAGTGTAATACACCTAGTGTAGCATGGATAATAATACCCTCTAGAGTACTCCCAAGATCAATTTTTTTATGATATAGTACGATAAATAGCACCCTTCTTCCACCACGAAAACATGAAATGCAAAAGGGAAAAGGAAAGGCGAAACGATACATACTGTCTATTCCAAGTTGGTTGACAGCAGTTACAAATTGCTGATGGAGCTCAACGGACCAAACGACCGATTTTGCTGTGGAAGCAAGGGCTTGAACTTCGAGGCCTTTCAGCGACGAAATTGGGCCAAACGTCGCGTCTGAGGGGCCCATAAGTCTAAGATGCAGTCGATACTTCTGCATTAATTGGTTGGCAAGTTTAAAATGAAGTACATTGGAGGTGTCTACATAAATCACTAAACGGATACATTGTACAAAAGAAATTAAAAAAATATATTCTTATTAACTTAGTAAAACGTAAATAACATTAATATTTGTGTAACCTTCAGGTGGCTTGTGACATTCTCTATTGTAAGGCCTGGAACGTTCATTATTTCCAGGATTTTCATAGGGTCGGCCTCTGCATTCACACATAATTAATACAAGTACATAAATCATTCACGCAAGAAACTCGACAATTTCAGAAATTTTGTAAAAACATTTCATTCTTCAGCATATAGCAGAGATAATATATATATATATATATATATAATTTTTCTGAATTAACAAACATTGCCAAATCGACAGAGAGTAACAAAATTATAACATAAATTTGACAGAGTGTATGATTTGTTACAGTTAATAAGATGTCACATCTTTTGAGAGAAAATCAAAATGTTCTAAGTTGGGTTTTTTCAGGTACATATACTAGCTATCCTGTTTTTTAATAAGACAATAATTTCGGTATCCAAAAGAAGCAGGTAAATGAATCCATTAGAAACCACAGTTTTAGCTAAGTCTTGAAATCTCTTGCTATATGCAATAAAAAAGAGATTGTTGGGTTGATTAGGTATATTTACTTAGTTGTGATTTTGTCTTGATTATATTAGATTTAAATCAATACCTCCAAACTTCAAGACAACTAGATCAAGCATTTTCTTACTAATTCTTTTCTTGAGTTCTTAATCCCCTACAAAAACATTAAAGGCAAAAATCAAAAGAAAAAGGCGAATAGAGTACATACTGTCTATTCCAAGTTGATTGAAAGCAGTTACAAATTGCCGGTGGAGCTCACCGGACCATCTGACCCGTGGTTTCTTCAATGTCGAATAATGAACGTCTTCAGATGGTTTTTGCAGCCGTTTTCCATCTTTCACGCTTCCTGATTGTTCATAATCTTTTTCCTTCCATTCGTGCTTCTTTTTACGAACCACGTGCTGCCATATGTTCTTCAATGCCTCCATTCGAACCGGTTTTATGAGATAATCGCACGCACCGTGAGTAACACCTTTCACCACTACATTTTTGCTATCATCCGCCGACATCACTAAGCAACCACAAAACACAAGAATCAGAAATACACGCACAAAAAAAAAAAAGAAACCAGAAAAAACACACAAAAGGTTGCAATATTCATTGCTGATTGTAATTTAAAGGGAAAATTACAAAAACTACCCCTGAGGTTTGGGTTAATTACAAAAAAACACAGGTTTCTGAAAATTACAAAATAACCATAAGGTTTGATTCTGTATTACACTTTACCCGTTCATAAGAACATTTCAAACACCCCTCACATTTGTAAAAACATTTCAATTACCCTCTTACATTTAACACAGAATCAAACCGCAAGGCTTTTTTTGTAATTTTTAAACATCTCTGGTTTTGTTTTGTAATTAACCCAAACGTCAGGGGCAGTTTTTGCCTAATTTAAAAGGAATTTAAGAGGATACTACTTACTGATGACTGGCAAGTCCATCTCAAGTCCAATATGCTCTAGAAGTTTAAAACCATCCATGTCTGGCATGTGGACATCACTTATAACAACGTCAAATCCATCTTTGTTATCCCTAAGTAACTTCAACGCAACCTCTGCTCGACTGCATTTAGTAACTGCAAATCAAGAAAAAGAAATAAAAAAATATAGTGAATAAAGATAATTCACCTAAAATGACCATCAAAATAGCAGTGTTATAAAAACCGCTAGGCGCTAGGCGGGACCAGAACTCCTGTTACAAAATCATATCATATTCAACTGTATTGGATGATTGACACGTGTACAATTATGACATCACCACGTACATGTTGCAATCATCCAATACAGTGGAATAGGATTTTGGAGAATGAAATCTCAATCTGCGCTAGGATTGCTGCATACTAGGCACTAGGGGATTTTTCGAAGAGTGTAAAAATAGTATATCCAATCAACCTAACGAATGTGCAGGTACCAATTATTCATGCAAGTATAAAATCAAAAGAATATCAACTAGTGCAATAAAACCAAGCACAATATCACATTAACAAGATAAGATCAACAAATCAACAAGAGCTTTCTAATTTAACAGTCCCTTTCTACTCTCAAAATCTGAAATCCTAAACTTCTTCTAGTCAAATCACACAATTAAACTCCAAAACAAATTTATCATACTAATTAGGCTCAAAAAATAAAAAGTTCTTATATAAGACCTGTTGTGTATCCACAGCGGATGGAGGGGGCCATTTTTTTTAAAAAAAAATTAATTATAATTTATACTATTTTCGTGTATCGGCCCACCCGATTTTCGTGTATCGGTCCACCTGGCTCCATCATTGTCCACATGTATGAAAACAAACACAAGGCCACAAAAACACATACAGAATAAAACTTTCTAACAACAAAATAAACCACAAAAAGGGGAAATAAAACAGAAAAAAGTCAATTAATTGCTTATGAGCAATAATATCAATAAATTACCTTCATAGAGACAAATTCTTAGCATTTTCTCCAAGATCCTGAGACAAGTGGGATCATCATCCACAACAAGAACTCTCAGACCTGCCGGAAATTGGTCTGAAACTCCCTCACCAGATTTCCAAAAAGCACTTGAAGTACTAATAGACATGGGATTCATTTTATCCTTCAAAATTCACCAACAATGACTTAAGATATGTACGCAATTAACATAACCCAGATAGGAAATATGTCAAAAATTCACATGCTCCGAGTTCTTTTCATCACAATCTATATGCAGTCAATGAAAATCAAAAAAATTAGAGAATATAATAAAGAGAAAGAAAGAAAAGGGGATTGTGTCTTCAAGATTGTACTTTTGTTTTTGTTTTTATAGGGTTTTGTTTGAGGAAGAAGTAAAACAAGGAAGAAGAAGTAGGCTTTTTATGTGTGTGCATGAGACTATGAGGTCCCTTTGATTTTGGGGATTTTTTATTCTTTATTTTTGTTGATTTATAATTTATTTATTTATTATTTGGTGTTTTTCATTTGATAGTGGGTCACTTCGTTGAGTGTGGATCCAGTTCAGCCATGAGATTAACTAATCTCACGCCAGCCAAAAATCTATTTTTATTTTTATTTTTTTGATAAATAGCTATATATATTTGCAAAAACTTTATATTAAATTGTATTATTATCTACATGGAAAACTCTTGTCAATTGGTACTGAAAAGGAAATAAAGTCATAAAGCAAACAATTATTTTGGAATTTGTGAAAAAGAATTTTTTGTCTTACTAAATCATAATTGATCGAATGGTTTTCTTTCCTTTTCTGAAATTAGAGAGTTAAATACAATTTAGTTACCATAAATCAAAGATTTTGCCTCTATAAATCGGAGATTTAAATACAAATTTTTTACCATAAATTAAAAGATTTTATTGCCTTAATATACTAATGCCTAATTTTTTTTTGAGAGAGAATACTAATGCCTACTTTGATGATTTGATCCCCGGTAAATTTATTTTTTTTTTGGGTAAATTTCATTTTACCTCTTTATACTTTCATTGAATATTATTTTACCCTCTTATAATTTCAATTGTATCACTTTACTCTCTTACTAGTGCTTTACCCGTGCGATGCACGGCGAGTGTAATGTCGGACAATATAAAGTTTATTGTGTTTTACGATATTGGATTTGTCGGGTCCGGCCGTATAGATTGGATGTCTATAAAATTTATTATATATTAATAAAAATAGAAAATATACAAACATCGTCTCGAACAAATTAATAACTACAAATTTTGAAAAACTTCTTTGTACACAACATTTTGCGTCTGTTTGTTATTTTGATTCATCTTCGCCACATACTAATATTTTTAGTCCCTTCTGATTGGTGACTCGGGAAACAGCAACGTATAATTGACCATGACTGAATACTGGATTCTTCAAATACAGACCAACATTTGAGGGAGATTGACCTTCGCTCTTGTTTATGGTCATTGCATAAGAAACGATCAGAGGAAACTGTCTACGTTGAAACTTGAAAGGAATTCTAAGGTCCGACTGTGTTAGTGTCATTCGCAGTATCAACACCTTATGACCTGCATGCGTTCCAATGAGAATTTTAGCTTCAAGTACATGTCTAGTGAGCCTCGTAATCACCAATCTAGTCTCGTTACACAATCCAGTCGGGTGGTCCATGTTCCTCAAGAGCATAACTGGAGTCCCAACCTTCAAATGCAGCTCCTGATTAGGAACGCCGGAACATTTTATATCATTCAAAAATTCTGGCATATGCAGATTATGCAAGAAGTCAACATTAGCATCAGATTTACTTGTGCTATCTGAGCTCAAATAAGTCTGCCCCTCTGATGAATTTAAAGACGTCATATATTGATTTATGGACTCAACAACATCAAGAGTCAGTGCGAGTATCGCCCTCTCTTTCAAATAAGTAGGATCATCAATGGCGTCTTTAAACATTGGATACATATTCTCTACAATTGTTGCAATCGGATCACCAGATGATTCCAAAAGAATCTCTTCAGATATATCAATAGTGGCACAACCATCATTAGATCCTCCGATTGTTCCATCTCCGATGCTTGCTATCCACTCTGAGAATTGGGCCAAATCCGCATAATCATCTGCCTGATTGAGGCTTTGAAGACGCATATTCTTAGTCAATCTCAGTACTGTACAATCTTTCCACAAGTACGATGCATTTATCGTGGCATTGACTACATCCTATCGACTTTCCTTAGGTATAACAGGAAATATATGTCTGAAGTCCCCCCCGAACACAATAGTTTTCCCTCCAAAAGGTAAATATTCATTCTGTGGGTTAACTAATTTTAAAAGAGATTTTAAAGTTTCATCCAGTGCTTGAAGGAAATACGTGTGCATCATTGGGGCTTCATCCCATATTATAAGTTTAGAACGAATAATCAACTCAGCAAGCGGACTCCCCTGTTTGATATTGCAAGTTGAGTCTTGATTTAGGATTACAGGAATAACAAAACGGGAATGTACAGTCCTTCCACCAGGCAACAATAGGTCCCGTTTAATATTGTATTCTTTGTGGGGTTTTGATAAGTCCCGTTTCATGGTCGTTCTCTCCCGCCTAGTGTGTGGTTTTTTTAGGGTTTCAAATATTCTTCATCCCGGCCATGGACGACGTGGTTGGAAAGTGGCGAAAACTATCAATTACAGACATAGAGGATGAAGAGATCGGGATCGGCGATTCCCTGGTTGACGAAGGAAAGCGCCTGATCCAAAAGGGCTTGGTAGGACGGCTTCTTACACGTCGCCCATATAATAAGAAGTTGTTTAAGGATACAATTATAAAACTATGGAGGGTGGAAGGTGGATTCAGAATTACAGATGTTGGCCTGGATACATATTTCTTCATTTTTTATGATCCCCGCGAAATTGAAAGGATTCTCATTATGGAACCGTAGACCTTTAACAGATCTTTAATTATTTTGAAGGAGTTTGAAGGCTTAAATGTTCGAGATCTGGGGTATTTTAGCTATACCAGATTTTGGGTCCAAGTATACAATATCCCAGATGTGGGTATGTTTGATAAGATTGGTATGGTGATCGGAGATGGCCTGGGAATCGCACTAGGAGTCGATGCGGATGAAAGTGGGAGATGCTTTTCATGCGGATCAGGGTGTCGATCGACATCTCAAAACCATTACGAAGAGGAGCCCCAATCCGTTTGGGATCATGAAGTGAGAGGGTCTGGGTCGATTTCAAGTACGAGCGAATTCCTGACTTCTGTTACGTATGTGGAATAATAGGCCATGGATTCGAGGAATGCAAACATACGGATGCGAGGGAGATTATTACATCTGGGAATTTCCCATATGGTAGATGGCTTAAAGGCGAGGTAGTTGAGAGACCCCGGTCTTTTTATCCTTCTGGGATGGAAAATGAGCAAAATCCTACATGTTCATCTCCAGAACATGGGTTGTCAAATGATGATGTCCATTTATCTAGCTCCCCGAACCGCCCTGATGGATCTGTGAGCAAATTCTCGTCCCCCCCTCGTGCACTTATTCTTGCAAACCCTCTGGAGTCGAAGAAGGATCCCCCGTTGCCTCTAGAAGCTAAACAGAGCCCACATCATGGAATGAACACACTTCAAGAAAAAACATCCTTATCGTTGGCTACGCGATCTATCTCCATGAGTCCTTCGAAAGTTATTTTTAGATCTAGTCAATTCTCACCTGGGGCTAGTTCCTCCGATCGCAAATGGAAAAATAAAGCCAGGAAAAAATCAAATGGTGTGAGAAAAGGAAATTCCCCTAGAAAACTAACCCCGGTGAAACGGAAAGACGGTCCTATTGATGGTTTGAATAATGTTTCTCCTAAACGTAGAGTTTCCTTCAATCCTAATGGTTTTGCGCTATCGGCGGAGGTTGCGGAGCAACCCCACCGGGCACAATGAAAATCTTATGTTGGAACACTCGTGGGTTGGGGAACTCACGAGCATTGAATAATTTGCAACTTCTAATTCGCAATGCATCCCCAGATATCGTCTTCTTGATGGAGACGAAGCTATTTGGTACGAAGGCGAGACAACTTAAGGATTCTATAGGTCTTCCTCACAGTCTGATGGTTGATAGCATAGGTAGAAGTGGTGGTTTAGCTTTACTGTGGCAGAATAACATTGATGTCACTATTAAAATGTGGGGGAATTCTTTCATTGATTCGATTATTGAGGTGGATGATTTTAAGTGGAGATTCACTGGGTTTTATGGAGACCCCGACCGTAATTGTTGATCTTCCTCTTGGTCCCTTCTTCGTCATCTCCAGACACAATTTAACCTTCCGTGGATTATCGGGGGAATTTCAACGAAGTTCTACTTCAATCGGAAAAGTATGGAGGCTTGGATATTAATTGCAGCTATGTGTCTTTATTTAGAGAAGTGATTGATGACTGCAATTTAACTGATATGGGTTTCGAGGGTCCGTGTTTCACTTGGCGGAAAAGCTTAAAAAATGAACATAATGTGTGGGAACGATTGGACAGATTTCTGGGGGCACAGGCGCGGATTAATTTATACAGCGGTTACAAAGTACAGAATTTGGACTTCTATGGCTCGGATCATAGAGCAATGGCTTTAATTACTAATTTTGAGCAATCACAAAAGATGAGTCATCGCCATCGGAGGCAACCTTTTCATTTCGATCCTATGTGGATGATGGCTGACTCTTTTGCGGAAAACCTCCAGCGCAGTTGGCATGAGAGTAAACGAATGGGAGAATCCTTCAAGAACCAATTGAAGTTATGCGGAGGTGAACTTAAATCCTGGAGCATTTATGAGTTTGGGAATATCAGAAAATGTATCGATGCTTTTCAAAGGGAGCTTTCTCGACTCAACAAGGCCCACCCTTCAACTATAAATTTTGAAAAAATTAAAAAGGTGGAACGGGATTTGGAGCGATCCTTGGCATACGAAGAATATTATTGGCATCAAAGATCTCGGATGGATTGGCTTAGAGGGGGTGACCGCAATACAAATTTTTTCATAGCAAAGCTTCTAATTGAAGGAGGACGAACTGGATCTCAAAGCTTAAACGAAGTGATGGAACATGAGTAGAGAATGATAATAACATCTCCCGAGAAATTGTAAGCTATTTTAGAAACATTTTTTCGTCGACAAATCCTCCCTGGGAAGATATAGAGCGGGTTTTGGAGACTATTGATAATCATATTGATCCTGACTCATTAGACAGCCTCGATGCCCCATTCTCTGAAGATGAAATCAAGACAGCTTTATTTGGGATGGACCCGTTGAAAGCTCCGGGACCTGATGGTTTCCACCCCATTTTTTTCCAAAAAAATTGGAAAACTATTGGTCCGGATTTGGTGAGGGTCACTTTGGGTATTTTGAACTCGGGTCACTCTGTTAGCGATTATAATGATACGTTCATTGTTCTTATTCCCAAAGTGGCAAAACCTTATCAAGTTACAGATTTCCGGCCAATTAGTTTGTGCAATGTCGTCTATAAGGTAGTAACCAAGGCCCTTGACAATCACGTTTAACACATGAGTGTTGTTCTAGTACTAAAGATAACAAAATCCTCACGAAGAACCATCCATGTCGGTACACAAATAAAATGGGGCGGAGAATCCCTAGTTAATTTGGGGATGTGGATTCCCCGATTCTCTAGAAGTGGGGATGGTGTTTATATCCCCCATCACATCCCCGACCTCGTTTAGATAAAACGGGGATCCCTGTTATCATCCCCATTCTCCGAATATATATATTATTAATATTAATTATATATTATAAAAACTAAACCCTTAAGTATTTATAATTTTAATTATTTTTATTCTTTATTTTAGAAATTAGAAATTTATGTGATATCATTCATTTTAATTATTGGTTATTTTAAATAATTTTTTATTAATAAATATGAAATGGGAAACCTGATTCTCCGCAGAGACGCCATTTCTTGAACGTGGATTCTCCATCTCCATACCAGATATCCAAAGTCGGGAATGCTATGAGGATGCTATTTGGGATAAGATTATGGGATGGGGATGATATGTCCAATACCAGCCCCGTTCCCGCCTGTTGTCATCCCTATCTAGTACCCAACTAATCACACAAGTACAATTGTATTTTGTAATGATTATTTTATATTGAAATCTATACCTCTCTCTATAAATAGTATGCTAAATATTTTTCTGCCTAACCCAACCTCCCAAAATAGTAAAATATAAATACAATGTGTAACAATTATTCTGATAATTCGTGAATTGTTATATATATAGTGAGGGGATCTTGTGAGACCACCCTCCTAGGTAAGACCATAGGACCAGATCTATACCATCAAAAAAAATAAATCAATGGCCATGATATGAACAAAAACAATATGTACTGCTCCATTCATATGAAAGTATACATTAGAAGGGGTAAAATAAGAATCCAAGAAACTAAATATGGTAACCGTCTCCTACAAATTAGGGACGTGATCTGTTATTGATCATGTCCCCATAATCACACGATTCACATTTTCTTTCTCTCCCTTCTTCACAACAACAATCTCTGCATCGCAAAAACAATATGTACTGCTCCATTCGAACCTGTAAATTATTCAAATTTGGCAACAGAATCATGCAACAATTAATGAAAAGTATACAATTTTACTAAACTAACTATACATTAAAATATTACTAAGTATACATAAATAATTGACTAAGTATACAATTACACTAAACTACTTGTACATTAAAATATTACTAAGCATACTTAAACATTTAACTAAGTATATAGTTACATTCAACTAACTATACATTGAAATATTACTAAGTATACAGAAACATTTAACTAAGTATACAATTATACTGAACTAAATACACTATTCCACTGAATTACTTATATAACTAAGTATACAATTCCATTGAACTAAGTATACAACTCCATAGAACTAAGTATACAAATTCACTAAACTACTCACTAAACTACTTATATAACTAAGAATACGATTCCACTGAACCAAATATACAAATCCACTGAACTAAATATACAATAAAATATGACTAAGTATACAAGTCCACTGAACTAAGTATACAATTCCACTAAACTAAATATATGATAACTATAAAAGTGATGCATTTTTTCTCCCTAAAAATCGGCCAACTGAAAAGGTAAGATTGTATTTGCCTTAAAAATATCAATTAAAGATATTAACCCCCCTATGTAATAAATTGATGATATAGAAAGTACAAATATACCCTTATTAGCCTAAAATAACTAGAATGATCTACACCATTTAAAATTTTAAATCAATAGTCCATAAGTGTTCCTATGGACTAACCTAAAGGAGTTGGTCTCATTTGAACCAATCCCTATATATATATATATATATGTGTGTGTGTGTGTGTGTGTGTGTGTTTATGTATAAGATTTAGATCCTATGAGTCCACCTATTTGGGGTGACTACATGAGGATAAATGCCAATCGGTGGGATCTGTTTTTTAGGGGTCCAGATTTAAATAATTTTTACAGTTTTTTTTATTTTTTTAAATGGCTAATAAGGGTACTTGGGTAATTTTGTGTACAATTGGACAAGTCAACCGGTGTGTTCTCATTTTCAATTGGTAAGTTTTGTTTTCTTTTGGATTTACTTTAGATATGGTAACTGCTTTTTTCTATTTAACACAATCCATATTTTTTTTAAGATTTTAGTTCTACAATTTTCTTCAACCGGTTTACTTATTTAAAGTTGGTGTGTTGCATATGTAGTAAATGTGAGTTACTTATTTAATGTGTCTGCTTTACTTATATAGTATAATTGTGTGTTGTTTATTTATTGTGATTGTGTTGCATGTGCAGTATAAATTTGTTGTGTTATGTTGTGTGTATTCACATTTAAGTGAGTGTGTTGCATATGTAGTATAACTTTGTTGCTTTTTTAATGTGACCGTGTTATATATGTAGTATAAATTTGTTGCAGCATATTGTGTCTATTCAGATTAATGTGAGAGTATTGCTTATGTAGTATAAGTTTGTTACTTTTTTTAATGTGTATAAATTTTGTTTTGCATATTGTTAGAGATTTTTCTAACCGCAAGTCTACGGTGTCAAGTTTTAATATAGAGAAGTAAGGTTGTCGAATCCACAGGGAATAATTATCAAATTATCGCTAAGTACTATATTATAGTAGTCTAACTTTATTTAGAAATTCAATAATTGATGGAGTTGATTCTACTAAAAATACTAAAAGTAAATTAAGACTATGAAAATATCAATGAGTTTATCCAAATGATTAAATGAATTCTAGAGGTATGATGAATCTAGTTATCCCTTATGTTGTCAATATGGTTTATCAATCATCAATTATCAATTTATAAGTCAAGATTTCTACAATAATCATTCCCTTTCTCAAGTGCCAATGATTTTAGATTCAATTGGAAAATCAATATCTCTATAAAAATCACCAATCAAAATCTCAATAAAAGTTATGAATCTTGATAAATGACTTCAAAGGATTCACAAATCTCTCAATTCTATGAAATCCTAGGTTATGCTATTCCAAGGTCATGTATTCAATTACCTCTCTCAAGTGTCAAATCAAATACACCAAACAATCTAAATTATTGATCAAGTAATTTAGAAGCAATAGATCCAAATAGCACAAATAAATTGATAGATCTAGATTGACAAACCACAATCTCAAAACATAAGTTCAAACATAGATTACATCAATCCTCTAGAATTATAGTGTTTAGCTCATGATTAAAGAAAATGAATCCATGAAAATACAACAATACATCTTACAAGATATGAAGAAATCAATGAAATAAGAACAAGAGTTGAGGGATCTTCTCTATTTCTAGATGATAGAAGCCTCCAATCTTCTTCTCCAAATTCTTCTCAAAATGCTCAAATTCTTCTTCCTTGTCTTGTAGTTGTTTTTACTGTCTCCCCAAGGGTTCCAAGATGCCCCAATTTCAAGCCCCAAGGATGGTATTTATAGTACACAAAAGTCCAAGAAGGGGGTAGGTGAACATAGGATTTTCCGCCCCCGGGCGCTGCGGCGCCCAGCAATTCTAGTGCCAGTTTATCGCACGGGCGCTGCGGCGCCCGCGCATGGGTGCTGCGGCGCCCAGCAATCTAGTCCATTTCGTCGCACGGGCACTGCGGTGCTCGCGCATGGGCGTTGCGGCGCCCAGGGCCTTCTCACAATTATTTCCGCCCGGGCGCTGCAGCGCCGGGCGTTGGGCGCTGCAGCGCCCACAAGCCATCGTTCAACCTGCATTCCCTGTCACGGGCGCTGCGGCGCTGCAGCGCCCGCCCGTCCTTGGCCAAAGTGCGATTTTTTTTTCCTTCTTTATACGCGATTTCTTCTTTCTTCAAGCCGTTTTTCATCGTTTTCTTCATTTCTCGGCTACCAAATCTGTATTGACTCTACATCGACTCTAATTGAAATAAATTGGACTCTAGCGACTCTAAAAACACCCAAAATAAAACCAAATTCTATTCTAAAAAACTCAAATAAGTTGGTAAAATACCAACTTAACAAATACCCCCAAACTTAAGCTATTGTTTGTCCTCAAACAATTATAACTCCAAAATGAAAGACAAACAGTACAACACAAGCAACTACAAAACTCCATAAACCAATAAAATTTGTCTAAAAACTCATTTCACTATCAATCAAGCATGCATTTTAACATTGTGATCAAAAGTGTTGAACATTCATGAAAATTCCGTTTACATTATTCAAATTGATTTACGCAATCAAACGTTAACAAGATGATCCACTTCTAAGTATCAAAAGATAATGAGTACCGGATTCCATAGGCTTGTTATTCACACTAATCTCCACTAATGTAGGCTAATATAACACATGGATCAATAGGACTTCCAAAGCTTGTAATGTGGCTTAGGGTCGGGTCGGAAAATTTTGGATTAAGTGGCTCAACACACCCAAACACACAATTACCTCTTCAAATCACCAATTACCAAACAAAATGGCTACCTTCACTTATGTTCAATTTTCAATTATTCTCCCTTTACGAGCCTCTATTTTCAACAATTTTTTTTTTCGAGACCCCCAAACTTGATCTTTTGCATATTTTAACACATGGGGTTTCATTATTTCTTTTTCTCGGCAACTTCATGCGATTGAACATCTACCTTACTTATCACATCCTCCTCAACCTTCAATCATTTTGTGTGTATGAGTGATGGATAATTAGGATTTTCACATGTAAGCTCAAGGTAAAAAAAATTAGTTGCCAAAGAACAGGTTTAATAGGCTCAAAAGGGGACACTAGTGAAATTATATCGTATAAAGGTAGTCATTTTGGCTCTAGCTTTTACTCAAAGATGGCCCAAATCATTTCCTTATGTTATTTCACCTAGGATTTCGCCTCAATTAGTGATCAAACAAGTTCTAGAATCCGGTGGGATCATACAAGCAACACTCGACTTCATTAATCATTTTCAAATAAGTTAACAGAATTATGCATAAATATGAAATCAATGAAGCAAAATATAGATCACCACTTAAAAGCATGCTTTCGTGACAGTTCAACTCGTGATCAACAAATCTACTTAGTCATGTAGTTCTATAGTTCAACAAACTACCCGACTCGACTTAACTCGATTTTTTTTTCTTTTTGTTTTTGAACACGACTCTGATACGACTGAAAAGACACGAATACAGATTACACCCCCCAAACTTAAATTGAACATTGTCCTCAATGGAGAGTGAGAAAACTTTCCTGATAGCCGGAGCTCCTAGGACTCCTCATCGGAGTCGTGTGGTGAAAAATGAGCAATAGGACCCGGTGGTGGTGGTATTGGGAACTGGAATTGCGGGTGTGTCTGGCTATATATCTGAGCAAGTACTTGTAAGTCCAAGCGGCTACGATAATCTAGAGGGGGGTGAATAGATTATCTCCATCTTTTCGATTTCGCCCTCTTTTTCGAACCGAATGCTCAAACAAAATAATGAAGGTGCGGAATGTAAACAACACACGTCGATTTAAAGAGGTTCAACCCACCTAGGGCCTAATCCTCTACCACCCCAGTATATCCGGGATGGATTTAAAAAAAAAAGATTTTATTAATCTACCAAAAATTAATACAACACCAACTTACAACAACACCTTGAAAAGCACCACACTCTTCTTCAACAACACCTTCAAGATTATCACAATCTCTTTTGAAGATCACCACAATCTTCCGACTTGAAGAGCACCGAACTCTCCAACACCACCTTTGGAGATTACCACAATCTCCCTTTGAAGATTACCACAATCTTCCTTCAACGGCACCTTTGAAGATCACCACAATCTTCAATCTTGAAGAATACCAAATTCTTCAACACCTCAAGAGCACCACACTCTTGAAACACCTATCACCTAGATCACCCAAGTGTATTCTTACCACAAGAATACTCACAAGGATATCTTGTGTTTGGTTGATGAATTACAATCAAGATTACACTTTGAAAAATATTACAACTCAAAAGTGCAAGTGTAATCAAGAATGAAAGCCTAGACCTCAAGATGTGAAAGTGATAGTACTTAGGCTATTACAACAAGAATGTTGAAATGAATAACAAAGATTATGTGCTTGTGATATCTCTTGTTGTTTGTATCAAGTCTTGTGTTTGATCCCTCAAGCTTTCATCTATTTATAGGAGAGCCTTCAAATTTGAATTCCAACATAGGCTCCTCCAAAGGCTCCTCCAACATAGGCTCCTTCATGGGCTCCTCCATGTTTTCTTTTGTCTACAAATAAGACAAAGAGATTAAAATAAATATGGTTGTCTCATAAGGATACAAAAATCAGATTATAGAACAATCCCACATTTTAAGGAAGAATGGTCTACTGGTCTTTTGCACAACGGTTATATTTTTCTTTGTCAAACTAAAGGGCGACCACATTGCGCACAATAGGGCGTTTGAAATAGTCTTGAAAAAAATACACGGGGCGACCGGTCGAGGGGGTGCTCGACCGGTCGACATCACCCCTAGCCGGTCGACCTCTCCAAAAATAGAACAGGGAGATTTTGCACACTTGCAGGTACCGGTCGACCCCTGGGCGACCGGTCGACCGGACCGGTCGACACCCAGGGCGACCGGTCGACCTGCTTGATTTTTCTTCCGTCTCATTTTCTGTTTCAAAAATCATCTTCAGGTACGGGTTGCCCTATAGGGCGACCGGTCGACCAAGAGACAGAAATATTGTCCAATTTTTGTCGAAAATAAAACTCAAGAAATACTCCAAAAATTCAGTAAAAACATTTTAATCCAATTGGGAGTATTAGGACAATATTTTAGAACCATTGTTTTGGTGTAAAAACACATTAACACAAAATCATCAAAAGTGTTGTCCAATTTATATCGAAAATAAACTTGTAGAAATACTCCGGAAAATATTAAAACCATTTAAATCATTTAGGAGTATTTGGACAACCTTTAAAAACATTCTTTTGGTATAAAAACAAAATCATCAAAATCATGATAAAACCATTTATCAAACAATCTCCCCCTTTTTGATGATTACAAACCAAAACAATTTTAACGAGGTCGTTTTTGAAAACAAAACAATTTTACCGGTTAAAAAGAGCTATCCGTTGTGAGCGACAACATTCCGTGCAAAATAAACACAAGGATGGGAGTAGAGATATTCAAGCACATATAGCAAATGCTCCCCCTATCAACATACACAACAAGAGTTATATAGAACCAACTTAAACATAAGCTAAAATATTAGATTTTCGATATTGAGCTTAAGTATCAAAAACTTAAAAGCTCCCCCTGTCAAAGATACATCATTAGAACCGTATATAAGTCCATACTACAACCAATGGACCATGATTCATACATAACCAAAATGCACCAAGTGGACAAAATATGATCCACAACTTATGGCTTTATGAACCCATAGCTTATAGCTTCTTTTCATTAAGCATATCTTAGCTTTTATGAGCTAATGAGCTTATAACCTGTTTCTCCACATGTTTCTCCCCCTTTGGAATCATCAAAAAGAATGTTAGCACGATAAATACATCATATATTCATATCAAAGTGCGCAACAAAACCGATGTATCGAGCTATTTGAATAGTGAAGCTTATAAACCAAATAGGAGGGAAAAGTCGAATCATACGACTTGTAGAAGCTTATGAAAAATCATTTCATTTGCAAAAACATGATCTCTATAAATATATGAGACTTTTGAAATCGAGAGAATCATGTAGGTGATGAATTTTTCATTGAAACGTTTTATCGAACACTTGGCGGGCGTCAAAATAGAAAATAATATATATAGCCCTTGTAAATGTAATCAAGCCAAGTTTTCATCACCAAATTCAATTTAACAAGTATCATTCATAACAATCATAAGCTCATCACAAAAATATATGAATTTCATCAAGAAAAATACATATAAGCCACAAACTTAAGGGTTCAACCCATTGAGCTAAAGAGAGTGAAATTCTTACCATTTAATCGGTAAATATGAGCATCAATGATGATAACTGAGTTAGGTAGTCCCCAAAATATATAATTCATGCATCAAAACTCATTTGAAGTGAATTGTGTGTGAAATTTGCAAAGGGGACAAAAATAGAGTTGAAAGGGCCAAAATGGCTAAGTAAAAGAACAGAGACGATTTAAGCCAAGAAATCACATTGGGCGACCGGTCAAGGGCTAGGGCGACCGGTCGAGCAGGTGGGTGACCGGTCGACCCTTGCCCTGGCAGCCCACTGCTTTTTTCTATTTTGCAAATTCCGAAGTTTGATCCAAAAAAAACCGATTTTTCGCCCCTAAGTTTTAAAACGTGCAAAATGCAAACGTAGACCTCATTCAATATACATTATGTCATAATCAAGCTCGAAATGAGGTAAAATACTCGGAGGTTAACGATCAAAAAGTCCGCGAGTTATCCTTGAGACGGAATTAAACACATCTCAAGTTTTTGTTAAAAATCACAATCCCTTAAAAAAATATATCGAATCTCAATATGTTTAGTTCGAACCAAATTTTGAATACGAAAATAACCGTATAATAGATACTGAACTTGTTATCCCGAAAAAATAAGAACGTTTTAAAGCTTTGGATACAACAAGTCATAAGAAGAAGTGTTTTTCAAATATTTGAAAATTTCTTTTAATGGCACTTCAATGAGATTCGTTGGGATAATTTTTGAAGTTGAGCATATAGACATAAGGTATATGGAATGTCGAGTCTATAGGAATAATACAAGAAGACATACCTCGAATTTGTTTGTCAACCGACATGCCTTTCTCAACCTTTGTCAATCTCTTCATTGATAGCCATAGAGGTTGGAATGATTCTTCCTTCTTCAATGCCTAACTCCTTCAAGAGTTCTTTTGAAATGTAACCATCTACTTGGCATTGAATGATTTGAAGTCCAAGCAAGAAATCATGCTCATTTCAAGTACACCTTGCATCAACTTAAAGAACCATATCTTGCACAAATATTCATTAGTAGCACCAAAAATATTCTCATAAATATGCACAAGTTTAAACAATATTGCCCTTTTTCACAAACAAAGAGAGTAGTATCAACTTTACCTTTTGTAAAATCATTTAGCAAAAATAGCTAAGTCTATCATACCATACACGGGGTACTTGTTTTAAACCATACAAGGCATTAAAAACAATCATTTGGCCTGGAAAAATTTTAAACTCCGATAGACTTATATTTGAATAAAACCATTTAGAAAGTTGGATTTAACATCCATTTGGTAAAGCTTGAAATTTTCTTTAAAACAAGAATGGGCAAGTAAAATGCAAATAGCTACTAAATGTGCTATGAGTGCAAATGTTACAACAAAATTAATTACCTTCTTCTTGAAAATACCTTCGAGCTACTAACCTCGCCTTAGTTCGACCAATGTTGCCTTGGTCATCGAGTTTGTTCCGGAATACCCTTTTTGTCTTCTTCATCACTATCATCATAGGCCATCCAATTGATCTAAGGTGTTCATAATAGAACATTTACATCCAAATATTTTGAGGTAACTAATATTTGGAGTACTTCATTTCTCATCTACACAACTTAACAAACTCATTACCGGCATCGCTTATATAAGCAAGAAAAAATAGTCCAAGTGTAAAAACATGCCTCAATCATCAATCACAAAAATATCTTGCATAAGAGCATAGTAGAAATAGACACTATATATATAGACCATGAAGCAATAAACACATACTATGCATTTAGAAGATCATCAAGAGTCTAATAAATCATGCAAGTTCAAATAAGCTTAAGAAAGCTACAAAAGGTCTCTTTTGAAATTTGAAAATCCTAAAGCATATAGTTGAGACCTTATTTAAAAGAAGTATTTGAACAAGAGTTGATACGGCAAATATGTGCAATCAAATATCGAATAGTGCCTTTCAAAAAAACCTAAAAATCCTCTTAATGGCACTTGTATGAAATACTATGAAAAACAAGCACATAGGCACATGGCAATACATATATCGAGTCTATAAGAGTAAGAATAACACAAGTAAACGTACCTCGATAATTTATGCCTTTCTTGACAAATAATGACGTAAATGGCCATTTGTGAAAATATGTAAATCCTACACAACTCTTAAAACATATCTAGCACAAATCATAATGATAAAAGTGTAGGCTAAGAGATATCACAAGTAAGCTCATGCCATAAAAATCCATAAAAGATGATAACACACTTTAGTCTACAAAAATGCACAAGAGTTTTAAAAACATCATATAAGGTCTTCTTTTTCAAAAATATTTTAAAAGCACAAGTATATATTGAAGACCTTAATTAAAAAATAAATATTTGAAAACTCATTTGCAATTAAGACACAAATAAAAGCATGCATAATAACAAAATAAAATGCATATTTAAATAGGGAGATACGGGTTACCAATTCGCCATTTCCATGGGTTGTGTCGTTCCCATTGTTGATGATATCTTCCCCGAGAAGTCACTTTGTTGATGATGACTTCTTTGATTGCTCCATTTCAAGGTTTGTTGCTTTCCCATTGTTGAAAGTCTCTTCTTCTTTGAAAATCATCTTGTTGATGATGTCTTTGCCATTTCAAGGATTGTGTTCTTCCCATTTTTGATTATACCCTCTTCTTGAAATTGGCTTTGTCGAAAATAGTTTCTCCTTCTTTGATCAAATGAAGCGGTCATTTGATGTCTTCTTGGCGGTATAAATTTTCTTGATCATTATTTCACGGGTACCTAATATGACATTGTTTTGTGGTACCCTTATGTGTTTCGGGTCCTTTGGGATTAGTCTTGAGACTTTTAGGTCTCCAACAATAATTGGAGCTATTTCTAGCCCGACAAGTATTTACCGTATGACCCTTTTTACCGCAATAAAAGCATGTAATAATTCTAGGAGCATAATGACCAACGTGCTTAGAGACTTGATTCCTTTTCATGTGATTGACACCCTTAGGCTTATGATCAAGTTCTAGTTTCGAATTATCACAACAATCAATAATATTGGTCATCTTATCGGTACTCAAGTTGGATTTAGATAAATCATTTTTCAAGCAATTTATATCCTCAACAAGAGTACTATTTTCTTTCTCAAGGTTTCTAACCTTGTCAAAAGTGGTGGTGTGAGCACATGATAGTGATTCATAGGAAGTAAATAAACTATCCTTATCATTCTTTAAAACAATGAATTCCTTTTTCAAATTTTTGTATTTAACAAGTAAGTTTTGGAATTCATCTTGTAGCTCATCATAATCATTTTGCAAATCACTATAATCATTTTGAATAGCAATATCATAGGAAGTAGAGGGTTTAAGACATACCTCATTTTCTTCTTCGATGCCCATAAAACAATATTCAACTTCTTCATAGTTGGAAGTTGTAAGAGGCTTGTTCCTTAGATTTGAGCTTGTATCCCTTTGAGAAGTAGATGCTTTTGTTTGACTCCTTTCATTTGCAAATACTCCATAGATGGCTTCTAATTTTTGCCATACTTCATGTGCCGATCGAATTCCTACAAAATGTTCATATTCCAAATTAGTAAATGAACAATACAAGATATTTAGAGCCTTACCGTTTAAGGAGATGATTTTCTTCTCTTCATCATTGAGCTTTTTGAAGCCTTTTGAGGTGTGTGGTGTATCGTTCATCGAAATGGATTCTCCATTAATGACGGTGTTCCAAATGTCGAACCCGCAACCTTGTAGATAGCATTCCATTCTTTCTTTCCAAAAATTAAAATTCTTGGAATCAAATAGTGGTGGCTTGGTGGTGGAGGTGCCGGAAAGATGAGCTTCGTTCGTAGCCGTCGATCGTTTCTCTTCACTCGCGATGTGAAACGAGCTTGCCAAAGAGTTTGGCTCTGATACCACTTGTAAGTCCAAGCGGCTACGATAATCTAGAGGGGGGGTGAATAGATTATCTCCATCTTTTCGATTTCGCCCTCTTTTTCGAACCGAATGCTCAAACAAAATAATGAAGGTGCGGAATGTAAACAACACACGTCGATTTAAAGAGGTTCAACCCACCTAGGGCCTAATCCTCTACCACCCCAGTATATCCGGGATGGATTTTAAAAAAAAAGATTTTATTAATCTACCAAAAATTAATACAACACCAACTTACAACAACACCTTGAAGAGCACCACACTCTTCTTCAACAACACCTTCAAGATTATCACAATCTCTTTTGAAGATCACCACAATCTTCCGACTTGAAGAGCACCGAACTCTCCAACACCACCTTTGGAGATTACCACAATCTCCCTTTGAAGATTACCACAATCTTCCTTCAACGGCACCTTTGAAGATCACCACAATCTTCAATCTTGAAGAATACCAAATTCTTCAACACCTCAAGAGCACCACACTCTTGAAACACCTATCACCTAGATCACCCAAGTGTATTCTTACCACAAGAATACTCACAAGGATATCTTGTGTTTGGTTGATGAATTACAATCAAGATTACACTTTGAAAAATATTACAACTCAAAAGTGCAAGTGTAATCAAGAATGAAAGCCTAGACCTCAAGATGTGAAAGTGATAGTACTTTAGGCTATTACAACAAGAATGTTGAAATGAATAACAAAGATTATGTGCTTGTGATATCTCTTGTTGTTTGTATCAAGTCTTGTGTTTGATCCCTCAAGCTTTCATCTATTTATAGGAGAGCCTTCAAATTTGAATTCCAACATAGGCTCCTCCAAAGGCTCCTCCAACATAGGCTCCTTCATGGGCTCCTCCATGTTTTCTTTTGTCTACAAATAAGACAAAGTGATTAAAATAAATATGGTTGTCTCATAAGGATACAAAAATCAGATTATAGAACAATCCCACATTTTAAGGAAGAATGGTCTGCCGCACAACGGTTATATTTTTTTGTCAAAACTAAAGGGCGACCGGTTGCGCACAATAGGGCGTTTGAAATAGTATTTGAAAAAATACACGGGCGGCCGGTCGGGGTGCTCGGCCGGTCGACATCACCCCTAGCCGGTCGACCTCTCCAAAAATAGAACAGGAGATTTTGCACACTTGCAGTGCACCGTCGACCCACTGGGCGGCCGGCCGACCGGGATCGACGACACCGGACGACCAGTCGACCTCGACATGATTTTTCTTCCGTCTCATTTTCTTTTCAAAAATCATCTTCAGTGTACGGGTTGCCCTATAGGGTGACCGTCGACCAAGAGACAGAAATATTGTCCAATTTTTGTCGAAAATAAAACTCAAGAAATACTCCAAAAATTCAGTAAAAACATTTTAATCCAATTGGGAGTATTAGGACAATATTTTAGAACCATTGTTTTGGTGTAAAAACACATTAACACAAAATCATCAAAAGTGTTGTCCAATTTATATCGAAAATAAACTTGTAGAAATACTCCGGAAAATATTAAAACCATTTAAATCATTTAGGAGTATTTGGACAACCTTTAAAAACATTCTTTTGGTATAAAAACAAAATCATCAAAATCATGATAAAACCATTTATCAAACAGTACTCGGTTGTGCTCATTCTCATATTCTTCTCGTGCCGCTCTGTGGCGTTGCTCAGCTACAAAAGCCCTTCTCAATTCTCGTACTTTGCGAACTAGTGCGTCTGAAGAGCTGTTATGTGAGCGTCTAGAACGAGAACGTCTTGCCGCTGAACTGGATGGAGCGTCAATATTCTGTGGTTGGGCATGAGTATCATGTTCAATAGCTGGTAGAGCAAATTCGGGATGAAGAATATATCCCGCACCCTTCGGATTAGGCACACCGCCTGCCCACTCGTCATAAGAAGCAATAGTAGCCGAATCTATGGGTCCCTTAGGATTTTCCAATGGCTCGGAGCTATCCCATGTAACACCCTCCTCTTTACATAACCCACAAATTAAACTCGGTAAGATTAGTCCCCCTGTTTTGGGTTGTAGCATTTTGTTATGAAGGGACGTTGCAATAATTACCGCTGGGTCGAATTGTATGTCAGTAACTATGGCATATAGAAGATGAGCTCGTTCCTTAGTTACATCACTAACATGCTTGGTTGGTATCAAGTTGTTGCATATGAAGTGGTACCAAGCTCGCCCATATCGACTAAGACTCGTGTGCGGAAAAGCAGTAGCACCTCCCACTACTTTTATATGACGTACCACAGTTCCAGGCCGGCATAAGGTATTACAAATCTCCTCCATACTTGGTGGTTGTGAGATAAATTCAACGTACGGTGAGTGATCCACCTCCGGGAGTCCATAATATTCTCTTATCGCTATTGAATGAGTGTATACCTTGTTTACTTCACGTACGAAAACCTCTGAGTTATAGCCATTTTTGGTCTTTGCATTTGCATAAAACTCTCTGACTATATTCGGTGCGAATGGTCTAGGTTGTGCACAAAGTTTTTTCCATTGCTTCTGATGTATCATTTGTGCAAGTTCACCATCATTTGGCCCCAGTTGTAACCCCCGTTCCGCGGTTATGCTCTTTGTGCTTAATTTCTCATAAAAAAGATTTTGTGCCTCTAAGCTTACGAAACGACTAGTATCATATTCCTCGGAGGTACTCGCCACCTTTTTGCCCTTGCTTGCATTCTTTGTTCTTGGCATTGTAATTGATTTGAAAATCACCTGAAAAATGACACAAGCAACATATCACATAGGACGCACAATACGAGTTAGGGGTTAAGAATTTTGCAACAACTCAAGAATTATGCATCTTTGTCATCAATTCATGATTAAATAACCTTTAGTACACAATGATGACAAGAATCAAATGCCTAGGTGTAATATTTTTCATTGAGGCATTTAAACAAACACCTTGTAGGCATATATGCAAAGAAGAGATGAACACCAAATTTGAAATTCAATTCATGCCCATTTTTCAACACCAATCAATTCAAGCACAATATTATTCATATATCATCACAATTTATCAAGAACTTATCAAGAATTTCGAAATTATAATGATAATGAAAATTCCCACATTTTGAACCCAAGCTTGAAAATTTGAAGAAAATTGGTGTACAATTGAAGCTGACTTACCCAATTGATGAAGAAGATGAAGATGATGATTAAGTTGCTCAAATGCCCACTTGAATGGTCTATAAGTGAAAGCAAGGTGGGAATTTTGTAGAAAAGATCAAGAAGAGGCGTGAGTGGGTGTATTTGTGTTTTGCAAACTAATTAAGGCTGAATTAGCCTTTTATTTCACCCAACAAGTCGGGCGCTGCAGCGCTAGGGACCGGGCGCTGTAGCGCCCGCCCGTATTTTTATTTTTATTTATTTATTTATTTAATTAAAAATTTCAATTTAATCAAAAATTTAAAATCACACACAAATTAATTCACACAAAAATCACACCAAAATTCAAATAAATACACACCAAACTAAAAGAAAATAAAATCACACAAAAATTCGATCACACGAAAATTACTTGGGTTGCCTCCCAAGAAGCGCTAAATTTATAGTCGTTAGCCGGACTCAACTATTCGGACTCAAGAAATTTCATCACCAAGTGGAAGATTTAAAACCTTCCTTGCTTCGTTCCCAAAATATTGTTTCAATCGTTGTCCGTTTACTTGGAACGAATTTCCATCGTTTCCTCTCAACTCGACGGCACCATAGGGAAATACACGTTCAACCACAAATGGTCCGGACCATCGCGACTTGAGTTTACCTGGAAAGAGTTTCAATCGAGAATTGAACAATAACACCTGTTGGCCGGGTAAGAATTCACGTCGCAGAATCCTTTGATCATGCCATTTTTTCGTTTTTTCTTTATACATTTTGGCATTTTCATATGATTCTTGATGAAATTCTTCCATTTCGTTTAATTGAAGTAATCGTTTTTCACCGGCCTCTTTCAAGTTAAAATTCAATTTCTTAATTTCCCAATAAGCTCAATGCTCAAGTTCAACCGGCAAATGGCATGCTTTACCAAACACCAATCGATATGGTGACATGCCAATGAGTGTTTTATAAGCCGTGCGATAAGCCCACAAAGCATCATCGAGCTTTTGTGCCCAATCCTTTCGATTAAAACTCACCGTTTTTTCAAGAATTTGTTTCACTTCACGATTGGAAATTTCGGCTTGACCATTAGATTGAGGATGGTAACCAAGCGCAATTTTATGGCGCACACCAAATTTAGCAAGAAGGTTATTAAATAATTTATTACAAAAAGGCGTACCTTCATCACTTACAATAGCTCGAGGTGTACCGAACCGAGTGAAAATATGCTTGTGCAAGAATTTGAGTACTACCTTAGCATCATTCGTTGGTGTTGCAATCGCCTCAACCCACTTGGAGACGTAATCAACCGCAAGCAAAATGTACAAATTTCCATAAGATGCGGGAAATGGCCCCATAAAGTCAATACCCCATACATCAAATAACTCCACCTCCATTATGTTTGTCAAAGGAAGCTCATGACGCCGTGAAATATTACCAACCCTTTGGCATCGATCACAAGTTTTCACAAAGGCATAACAATCCTTGAATAATGTTGGCCAATAAAAAACCAGTTGTAATACCTTTGCAAATTGTTCGGGTTGGCCCGAAATGTCCCCATAAGATGATGAATGACAATGTTGAAGAATCTCTCCAATTTCTTCCTTAGGAACACAACGGCGAATGATAGAATCCGCGCATCTCTTGAACGATAGAACGGATCATCCCACAAATAAGACTTAACATCATGTAGGAATTTTTCTTTTGGTGTGAAGTCAAGTCGTGGCAAAACTCCTCCCATGAGGTAATTAACAAAATCTGCGTACCAAGGTAATGATGTCTCGGACGCATAATTTGTTCATCGAAACGATTCTTTTATTGGACTCTCAATCACCTCGTGAGGTTGCTCAAGGCGGGATAGATGGTCGGCAACCACATTTTCACTTCCTTTTTTATCCCTAATCTCAATATCAAATTCTTGCAAGAGAAAAATCCATCGAATTAACCGAGGTTTTGCATCCTTTTTGGAGAAAAGATATCGGATTGCCGCATGATTCGTATAAACAATCACCTTTGTACCCACCAAGTAAGCCCGGAATTTATCAAATGCAAAAACTACCGCCAACATCTCTTTTTCTGTGGTGGAGTAGTTTTGTTGGGCGTTGTCTATGGTCCTGCTTGCGTAGTAAATAGCTTTAAAAATTCTGTCTCGCCTTTGACCAAGAACGGCACCCACTGCATAATCACTTGCATCGCATATGAGCTCAAATGGTTGAGTCCAATCCGGCACTATCATAATCGGAGCTGAAATGAGTGCCTTTTTTATCTGTTCAAATGCCTGCAAACACAACTCATTAAAGCAAAAGATAGCATCTTTTTCAAGGAGATTACAAAGTGGTTTAACAATTTTTGAAAAATCTTTTATGAATCTCCTATAAAATCCTGCATGCCCTAAAAAATTCTTATGCCTTTCACATTTGAAGGTGGGGTAGCTTTTCAATAGCCACAACCTTCGCCCGTCAACTTCCAAACTCCGTACAAGAAATACGATGTCCAAGTACAATCCCTTCTTTGACCATAAAGTGACATTTTTCCCAATTAAGTACAAGATTAGTTTCCTCACAACGTTGCAAAACCATCGATAAGTTATGCAAACAATGGTCAAAAGAAGTACCAAAAATAGAAAAATCGTCCATAAAAATTTCCATGATTTCCTCAACCATACCATGAAAAATCGCCATCATACACCTCTGAAAAGTAGCAGGTGCATTACATAATCCAAATGGCATCCTGCGAAATGCAAAAGTACCATATGGACATGTAAAAGTAGTCTTTTCTTGATCTTCGGGGGCAATGGCGATTTGATTGTATCCTGAATAACCATCAAGAAAACAATAATATTCGTAACACCTTAACCTTGTCCAACATTTGATCAATAAAGGGGAGGGGAAAATGATCCTTACGAGTAGCTTTATTCAATTTTCTATAGTCAATACATACTTGCCATCCTGTGACAGTTCGTGTAGAAATTAATTCATTGTTATCATTTTTCACAACTGTCATACCTCCCTTTTTAGGGACAACCTGTACCGGACTCACCCATGAACTATCAGAAATGGCATAAATAATACCTGCCTTTAGCCACTTTAAAACCTCATTTCTCACGACTTCTTTCATTGCGGGATTAAGTCGTCTTTGGTGTTCAATAGATGGTTTATAAGATTCTTCCATTAAAATTTTGTGCATTACAATGGAAGGACTTATACCTTTCAAATCAGAAATATACCAACCTAAGGCCGATTTATGTTCACGAAGCACACGCAACAACTTATCCAATTCGGATGAAGATAATGAAGCGAAAAACAATTACCGGGTAAGTTTTATCTTTTCCCAAAAATGCATATTGAAGATGTTACGGAAGTTCCTTTAGTACTAAAGTACCTTTCGGAATATTTTCAATATTGGCATTTTCTAATGTTCCTTTTGTTTTCTTTTACAATTTCTTTAGCCTCAAGGGAAAGAATAAACTCAAGCAAATCAATATCATCACTATCTTCCTCATCACATTTCATTATTGAATTAATCAAACAATGTTCTAACGGATCTTTTAAATCTTGTTTTATAACTTCCGTTTGATCACATTGTTCGATTTTATCAATAAAATGACATGTGTGAGGTTCCTCTTGAAATTTCATTGCTTTATAAATGTTAAATAGTACCTCATCATCATTTACCCATAATGTTAACTCTCCTCATTGCACGTCAATTAAAGCTTGTCCCGTTGCTAGAAAAGGTCTCCCAAGAATCAATGGCATTTCATGATCTTCCTCCATATCCAACACCACAAAGTCCGCCGGAAATATGAATTTATCCACTTTGATCAACACATCTTCAATCACTCCTCTTGGGTAGGTGAGTGATCTATCGGCTAATTGCAATGTGATGGTGGATGGCATTATTTCTCCAAGGCCAAGTTTCCTGAAAACAGACAACGGCATAAGATTAATGCTAGCACCTAAATCACAAAGAGCTTTATTAAAATAAGAATCACCAATAGTGCAAGGGATAGTGAAACTCCCCGGATCTCTTAATTTTTGTGGTAGCTTTCTTTGAAAAATGGCACTACACTCTTCCGTGAGATTGACCGTCTCATATGCTTCCAACCTTCTCTTTCTCGACATCACATCCTTCATGAATTTTGCATAGTTTGGCATTTGCTCGAGTGCATCGGCAAAAGGGATGTTGATGTGAATTTTCTTGAATATTTCCAAAAACTTGGAAAATTGAGCATCCAATTTTTTCTTCTGAAATCTCTGTGGAAAAGGAAGAGCATTTGGCAACACATTATCAGAATTGGAAATTGGTTTTACCTCAATTTTTGCCTTTTCTGATTGCTTATCAATGCCCTCTTCATTTTGGAGTGTTTCAGAGCTTGCTTCTGGTTCTTTGGTGGCATGAACAGACATCTTTGGTTCATCATATTCCATCCCACTTCTCAACTTAATGGCCTTGCAATGCTCATGTGGGTTCACCTCGGTGTTACTTGGAAACGTATCAACTTTCTGTTGCGAATTAATAGCCGTGGCCAATTGAGCCACATGTGTCCCCAAAGATTTGAGATGACTTTCAATTGTTGTAACCCTTGAACCCAAATTTTCTATGTTAGAATCGGCCTTGTTCATCCTTGCTCTTGATTCTACAAGGAATGAACTAAGTAATTCCTCCAAAGATGGCTTTTGTTCTCCCACGTGTGTACTCGTACTTTCTTGATTCTGATATCCCGGAGGTGGTTGCAACACATTTCTCGTATTGCTATACGAGAAGTTTTCATGATTGTGAAGTCCCGGATGATAATGTGTCGGCAATTGATTCCCTCTATTGTTGAAACCCCGATTATTCACATAATTCGCTTGTTCCGTATTGGGATTCACAATTTCTTGACTTATCTCCATGACTGCCTCCGATTGTTGTTTTCCACCTGGACTTAGTGTAGCAATTTGCTTTGACAAGGCCAGAAATTTGAGAGGCCAATGCGGACATAGTATCAAGTTCAAGAACACCGCAACTTTTCTTGGCGTAGATCTTTCGACGGCCATTGATAACTATTGGCGCCATTTCTTCGAGTAAAAGCATGGCTTCACTTGGAGTTTTAGCCATCAATGTACCTCCCGCAAAGATCTATAATAGTTCTTGAATGACCATTCATACCATTGTAGAAATATTGAACCTTTTGCCAATCTGCGTACCCGTGTTGTGGACACCTCCTCAATAATTCTTTGAATCGCTCCCAAGCTTCGTAGAGTGGCTCAAAGTCGAGTTGATGAAATTGAGCAATCTCACTTTTCAGTTGAAGTGTCTTACTAGGTGGAAAGAATTTTGCCATGAATTTTTCAGTGAGATCATTCCAACTAGTGATACTTCCAGGTGGGAAGGTTTGAAGCCATTGTCTAGCTTTATCTCGAAGTGAAAATGGAAATAATCTCAACCGAATAGCTTCAGTGAGTTGATTCTACTAAAAATACTAAAAGTAAATTAAGACTATGAAAATATCAATGAGTTTATCCAAATGATTAAATGAATTCTAGAGGTATGATGAATCTAGTTATCCCTTATGTTGTCAATATGGTTTATCAATCATCAATTATCAATTTATAAGTCAAGATTTCTACAATAATCATTCCCTTTCTCAAGTGCCAATGATTTTAGATTCAATTGGGAAATCAATATCTCTATAAAAATCACCAATCAAAATCTCAATAAAAGCTATGAATCTTGATAAATGACTTCAAAGGATTCACAAATCTCTCAATTCTATGAAATCCTAGGTTATGCTATTCCAAGGTCATGTATTCAATTACCTCTCTCAAGTGTCAAATCAAATATACCAAACAATCTAAATTATTGATCAAGTAATTTAGAAGCAATAGATCCAAATAGCACAAATAAATTGATAGATCTAGATTGACAAACCACAATCTCAAAACATAAGTTCAAATATAGATTACATCAATCCTCTAGAATTATAGTGTTTAGCTCATGATTAAAGAAAATGAATCCATGAAAATACAACAATACATCTTACAAGATATGAAGAAATCAATGAAATAAGAACAAGAGTTGAGGATCTTCTCTATTTCTAGATGATAGAAGCCTCCAATCTTCTTCTCCAAATTCTTCTCAAAATGCTCAAATTCTTCTTCCTTGTCTTGTAGCTGTTTTTATTGTCTTCCCAAGGGTTCCAAGATGCCCCAATTTCAAGCCTCAAGGATGGTATTTATAGTACACAAAAGTCCAAGAAGGGGGTAGGTGAACATAGGATTTTTCCGCCCCAGGCGGCTGCGGCGCTCGCGCATGGCGCTGCGGCGCCCAGAATCTAGTCCATTTAAATCGCACGGCCGCGGCGCCAGGCCTTCTCGCACTTATTTCGCCCGGCTGCAGGCCGGGGCGTTAAGCCGCGCGCGCCCACAAGCCATCGTTCAACCTGCATTCCCTGTCACGGGCGCTGCAGCGCCCGCCCGTCCTTAGCCAAAGTGCGATTTTTTTTCCTTCTTTATACGCGATTTCTTCTTTCTTCAAGCCGTTTTTCATCGTTTTCTTCATTTCTCGGCTACCAAATCTGTATTGACTCTACATCGACTCTAATTGAAATAAATTGGACTCTAGCGACTCTAAAAACACCCAAAATAAAACCAAATTCTATTCTAAAAAACTCAAATAAGTTGGTAAAATACCAACTTAACACATATTTAATAAGATTGTGTTGCATATGTAGTATAAATTTATTGCTTTACGTTGTGTGTATTCACATTAAAGGGAGTGCGTTGCATATGTAGTATAAATTTGCTACGTATTTCATAGGTCTGTGTTGCTTATGTAATATAAATTTGTGTTGCTTATTTAATATGACTGTGTTGCATATGTAGCATGTGTTGTCATGATATTATAGATACAACATGATGCTTCAATGTTAATCCCGAATTGGCTTTTCATGGGATTTGAAGAGAAACTCTTGACCACTTTTACTAATCTTAATTTTTATGAGATTTGAAGAAACGCTCCCATTGGCTTTGGAGAGACACTCTAGATTGTTAGTCCAAGTGGCTACAAAAATCTAGTGGGGGTGAATAGATTTTCCCGATTTTCCGATTTATGCCCTCTTTTTTAAAGAAGATGAAGAAGAAAATAAAAGTGCAGAAAAATAAATCAACACTCAATGATTTATAGTGCTTTAACCCACCTAGAGCCTACGTTCACTACCACCCGGTATGTCCGAGTGGATTTGAAAGAAAGTAATTTTATTAATCAAATACCAATAATTACAACTTCACCTTAAAGAGCACCAAACTCTTCTTACAACAACAACCTAGAAGAGCACCAAACTCTTCTTACAACTATGAAAAACACCAAACTCTTCAACACCTAGTGTAATCAACCAATTGTGTTCTTGTCAAAAGAACACTCAACAAGTATGTCTTCTTTTGAATGATTTTATCAATCAAGATTATAACTGAAATGAAAGTATACAATTTTGAAAGTGCAAGTGTAATCAAGAAAGAAAATATAATAAGCAAGATGTTAAAGTGTAGTGCTTAGGCTATTACAATAAGAGCATGAAATGAAGGCTTTAGAAGTTTGTTGAATTTTTCTTATTGTGATGTAGAATGATGTATTGTGTTGATCCTTCAATCTTCTTCATCTATTTATAGAAGAGATCCATGATTTGAATTCCGTAATAGGCTCATCTAATTTGAATTTTGTCTACAAAAAGAAGATCACAACATCCACAAAATAATGGTAAAAAATGATAAAATGATAAAGGTAAATATTGTTTTCTATTGCAGGTTCAAAATCACCTGATTTTGAACAGGACGACCGGTAGGTCGAGCGGTCGCAACGTTGTAAAAATTAAATTTTAATATCCTTCAGAACAATCTGACACAGATTGCCCAAGGGGTCAACCGATCGACAAAGGGGGTCGATCGGTCACCCATATTGGGCGACCTGTGTCTACTTTAAGTCGAGTTAGAGGAGTTCAAAAAATAGATGCAAAAGTAATAGGAGTGTATTTGTGGTATGTTTACCAAAAAGGGGATATTTTATGTAATATCCCCAAAATAAATTGGGTTTCAAGGCTTGCTTAAAAAATGATGAAATATTTAATAGAGGGTTTTGGCTTTAGTATCTATATATATAACTAGTAATCTCGCACGTGCGTTGCACGTGTATTATTATTTTAATATTATTAATTTATATTGAAAGTATCTACTAACATGAGTTGACATTTATTACTTTATTTTAAGAATAATATTCATATAAAGTAAACAAAAATAAAAATTTACAAATCAAATTTATATTTTCAATTATAGTCTTAAATGTCAAATTCAGCTTGCTTAGAATTATCTCAGTATTTTTATATCTCTATATTACTATTAGATTTACCCCTCTCTTTCTTACACACACTCTAATCGAGGAGTTTATTCGTAGATGGTATCTACTATAATTTAATTGAATTCGATAGTATATATATGATTGATATTTTAAGCAACTAAATAAGGAAAAAAATATGATATTCCATTTATTAAGTAATTAATAAGGAATGAAACTGACATAAATAGGGATAATTTCACTTTTCATACCCAAAGTTTACTGTCATTTCGATTTTGATACCCATTGTTTCTACTTAATCAATATCGATACCCAAAGTTGGCGACGTTAATCAAAATCCATACAAACCGTGAAATGGCCGTCCAGAACAAACGGTACACCCACTATAGCAGGTAAGGAGTTGCTGAATTAAGTCAAAATCCCTAATTTTTCAATTCCCCTTATGAATGTTGGTTTCAGCCCTAAAAATTCAGCTCCAAGCTCATCAAATAGTTGGAATTCACGAAAAAATGTAGCCCGGATGGAAGACGTTTACTGCCAACATGGAAGTAAGGTAGTGTTGAAGACTTCTTGGACCAAAAATAACCCGGGTCGAAGATTTTGGGCATGCCCAAATTATGAGGTAAACTTTGTGATTGATTTTTTTTGTGATTAATTTTGGTAAATTTTGGATACATGTATTGAATTTTGTGAATTTTGTGATTAATTTTGTTCAACCAGTGAATTTTGGTAAATTTTGTTTATGAGGTAAATTTTGTTAAATTTTTTGTATGAGGTAAATTTTGTTCAACCAGTGAATTTTGTGATTAATGTTTTTTTTTTACAGAAAGGTGAAAATTGTGGATTTTTTGAATGGTTGGATGATGAAGTATGCTCAAGGGCCAAACAAGTTATCCCTGGATTTTGGGCAAAATTAAACAAACGAGAGGATGAAATGACTCAAATGCAGATCAAAGAGAGTAAATTGGAAGCTGATTTGGTGATGGCAAGTAGCAGACTTGAAATTATGAAGCAAGAAGTGAATAACTTGAAGAAGGAAGTTAATGAACTGAAGAAGAAGAATAATAAGAAATATAGATGTGTGTTGAATGTATTTGCTTTTGGAATTGTATTTATGTTGTGTCTGATTGTTGTATTATTTTTGTAAATGGAGCAAGACCTTTTGGACTTGAATGAATGAAGTGAATTATCTCCCTGTTATGATATATGCTCAATTGACAATTGTTAACCAAATGTAATGACTAACCATATCCAAATGACAAAAGTTATATTAGAAAGAAACCCAGAAATCACTAGCAATTAGGATTCCAAGTACAATCCAACACAAATACAAATCACAAGTTCACAGATACAAACCAACACAATACAAATAATCTCAAATACAAGTTCAAAAATACAAATACAATCATTTGGTACAAATAGAACAGAACACAACACAGACATAAATCCACTCATTTGGCCTTCTCTGTCTCTTTGCCAGTTGTCTTCCCACTTGATGAAGTCCTTGCAGCTGCACTTCCAACAAATCCTCTAAGGTTTGGAATGGTTATGTAGTTAACTCCTCCCCTCACAATAATAGGATTTGCAACTCTTGATGATTGGCTCACATGTTCCAAAAATAGCAAAAGACCATTAGTTCATAAAAATTATGAGTGCAATTAATCATAAAAACATGACAATACTTACATTAAAAGATTTGACTCTGTTTGTGCCCCCTCAGTTGAACTCCCATAGTGGTTGAGCCTCTCTTTCTCTTAACCTGTAAAAGTGAAAACTTATATTAAAAACTCAAATTACAAACTTAAATTTTAAACAAGATAACAAAGCAATTCTTACAGGCAATTTGGAACATCCTGACTGCTTTGCTGTGGAGGGTTGACTGCTTTCTGCTGTGCTAGAGAAAGCAACAGGCTGTGAACCAGTCAAAGGTGTTTCATGCATAGGATTCACAGGGTTTGGAGCAGATTCTCGCAATGCGAGAAGAATTATTTTTCCTGCAAGTCCTAGAATTATGTCCAATTACTCCACATTTGCCACACTTAAGAGATTTTTGACATCTCTTTAATTTGGATGTATTGCTAGAAGATGCAGGTGGCTCATCAGGTTGTCTTCTCCTTAATATTTTGGGTCTACCAGGCTTATTTTCATAAATTGGAGGCAATGGGGCTGGTAAGTCACACTTAGGCCATAACTCAGAGCCATTTACACCCAATATTGCATGCTCATAAACCCTCTGATATGTGTTAAGGTTATAACATTCATTAACATAAGCCTCAGGTTCCTCATTCCTACACCAAATGGCTGAACATGCATGTCTATAAGGAATGCCTGTCAAGTCCCATCTTCTGCAACTGCAACTTTGCATAGAAACATCAACAGTGTGCTGATCAAATGGTCCATTAATTTGAAAATGCCAATCATCACTTTTGAATGGGATACACTCAGCAGCTTCTTTAAGGTTTTTAGCTAAGATTTTTTGTATCTTAGGACATATCAAACATTCCCACTTCTTAGCCTTATCCCTACTCACTTGCATCCTAGTCATCATTATGCATCTTATGGTCTCAAGCATAGTAATCACTGGTTTGTCTCTTGTAGGGAGAATCAGAGCATTAAAACTCTCACACATGTTATTAAGAAGGATTTGTATGATTACTAAAAAGAGACCTGGACCATTGATTTGGGGGTTTTCCCACTAGCCACTTATATGCTTCCTCATCTAAATCTTTCAAAGCTTGCATTTTTGCCTTAAATTCTTCAACTCATGTTGCCCTAGTTGCTGCCCATAGAGCATTCTTTATTGATTGTCCTGAAAATCCATCCCTTTTGAGGTTACTGTGTAAATGTCTAACACATAACATATTCTCAGCTTCAGGGAATAATTCCTCAAATGCAGGTATAAGACCCTTTTGCTTGTCACTCATAAAAGTCCATTCCCACTGATTTTCAAAGCCTAAATCATTTTCTAGCAATGACAAGAACCAGAGCCATGAATCCTTATTTTCATTCTCAACTATTGCATAAGCTGTTGGAAACATTTGGTTATTGGGATCAACCCCAACTGCTATCAACAATTGGCCACCTTGAGGCCCCTTCAGAAAACACCCATCCACTCCTATCACTTTTCTACAAAATTTAAAACCTTTCTTACAAGCATCAAAGCATATATACAACCTCAAAAACCTAGGCTGCTCAGACTCAACATCACAGTCAGACAACTTCAACACCACACTTGAACCTGGATTGCTTCTTAACAACTCTAGACAATAATCCCTTATTTTGCTAAATTGATCAGTCACAGACCCCTCGATAAGCTGTTTTGCTTTCAATTTGGCTCTATAGGCTTGTTGCTTGGAAACATTGGCCTTAAGTATACTGCATATCTCATTCCTAAATTCATTGGTTCCTAATTTAGGATTGTCTTTGAATTTTTTCATGAAAGTCTTCCCAATCCAACCACTCTTGATGCTAGGGTTGTTATAGTTCCAAGAACAATTAGAGTGCTTTGGGTTATACCCTTTTAATTGCCATGAGTGATCATTTTGCATTGGGGCAGCATATGCATACCACCCACAACCCTCTTTTCTATAGACTGCTCTCAACCTTCTTTTGTCATTCCTATCAAAATTAATCCCCATCCCCCTTCTCACACAAAAGGTTTGAATTACATCCTTAGCTTCTGCCTTTGAACTGAAAACCATACCCAATTTTAAATCAGGATTCTTATCAGTTTTGGGGTTATGCTTTGGATATTTCATCCCAGTTTCCTCATCAGAGCCTAACACACTATCAAAATCATCACTATCTTGAGGATCATCTTCACCATCCGCCTCCATACTAGCAAGAACATCATCACTTATATTTACATTTTGAAATGATTTCCCTTTTCCAATACCATCAAACTCAACACTAGGATCAACATATTCATCAAATAACATATCATCCCCCTCCATATCATAATC
This sequence comes from Rehmannia glutinosa, assembly GCA_016081115.2. NCBI lineage: Eukaryota > Viridiplantae > Streptophyta > Magnoliopsida > Lamiales > Orobanchaceae > Rehmannia > Rehmannia glutinosa. The sequence continues at coordinate 29,341,394 of CM071935.1, read as the reverse complement.
AGAATCATTAAAATCATCAAAATCTAAGCAATCAGAAGAGTCATCATTATTGACACTTGGATTATGTTCTTGCTCATTATCAAGAAATGAGAATCAAGCATTAAGTCATCATCAGTTTGCAGATTTGAATAAAAGAATCCTGTGTTAACAATGGAATCTAAATGTTCTAAGAACATTTCTACCTCTCTCTTGTTATGCCCTATGGAATTAACTATCCCATATGCCTCTCTATCATAGTCAATAACCTTACTACCCACATGTAAATTGTGCCCAAATTGATACCACACCTTAACTTTTTCACTATTATTACCTAATTGTTCAATAAAGTCTTTCAACTCAATCATCCCAAACATTTCCCCATCTACCCTATCAAAATAATCAACTGAACCTCCCATATAATGTTTAACATGTTCATATTTCAGTACACCAGTATAATTAATCTTTAAAGTAAATAGAGTGGCATCATTTACAGGATCTACAACAAAAGAAAAACAAAAAAAAAATCACATTTTTGCCTCACACATTACAAAACAGAAACAAAAACAAAAAAGAACGAATTTTTGAATGACATACCATAATTGGGCTTTGAATCATCCTTACTTCGTCTGGCCATCGAAGATGCTCAAATTTCCAGAAGTCCGTTCCTCCAACTTGCGATTTTGCAAAATTAGGGTTCTGAAAAATTGAACTCAGACACTAAATTGATGTTGTATGGGAATATGTGACTCAATTGAAGTCAAAATCTGGAAGAATTTTGATGAACTTTGTGATTGATTTTGGAAATTAAGGGTTTCAGATTTCGGGGTTATCGATTTTGGGGGATAATTTGGGTTTCATGAACAGTGACCGATTCATTAGGTTTTCTACACTTTTTTTACCTACTACAGTGGGTGGACCATTTGTTTTGGACGGCCGTTTCACGGTTTGTAGGATTTTGATTAACGTCGCCAACTTTGGGTATCAATATTGATTAAGTAGAAACAATCGGTACCAAAATCGAAATGACAGTAAACTTTGGGTATGAAAAGTGAAATTATCCCACATAAATATCTATTAAGATAAAAGGTAATTAACATCTACAAATATATTGTATTATCAAGGCACGCCAGTAAGGGAAAAATAATTGAAAAAATAGTATTGACAAAATTAGTATCATTTAGGCGGGAAAACATTAGAACCAAACTTCTGCTATTACATATATATATAAATATAGATAACAAACCTCTTTCTAAATCTAATTTCCCGCATAAACACCACTTGCTAAAAACATATAAAGCTGTTTATTTGTTAAAAAAATAAACATAGCTGGCGCTAGTGTTCTAAAAAACACTAGGCGCTAGTCGGGCGGCAGACTGGGGCCTAGCGCTTAGGCGGAGCCTGGGCGAGGTTAAGCGGGACTTGAGCGGGGTTAGACGGGGCCTAATTCGAAAAATAACGTAGGCGGAGAAGGGGAGCCTAGCGCCTAGGCGGGGACTAATCGGAGCTAGGCGGGGTCTTTTAGAATAGTGTCTGGCGCATAAATTTGGAATCGATTGGATAACTGCACCAATTTGATATATAATTGAATCAAAATTAACATATATTGACTTTTCAATTCTGTTTTAATTATATAAAAATTTTACTTTCCGTTACTACCGAATAATAATAAGGAAAAGTTATGAAGTGTTGGCCAAGTAAAGTATATAAGGTAATACAATTACATTGATAATTTAACTATTATGATTGAATAATATAAAGATTGTACAAATACTGGAAACTTAATACACACCATACTTTAAAATTAACTATAAAGTTGGCGACAATACAGTATCACAAATTTACTAAAATATTTTTAAGAAATCTTATTTTTGCTATAAATAATATAATTGGTTGCCTATATATATGTCGTACTAGTTCATTACGAACTTACGCATTCACCAAAGCAAAAGAAAAACACTGCTCAAACAAATAAGTTATATCAAATTAAGCTATCAAAGGCACCCATAATTATACTCATTCGTGATTTAAAAATGACTAAGACATAATGGGTTGTAAAGCTTTCGTCTCGAGCGACTCTACGAAAAACCTGCATACAATGACAAAGCTACCCAGACTCGCTGGCGCCCATGAAAAACCTGCATTCAACAACTCAATGGCACCCACGATTACTCACATATGATTTAGCTGTTACGTTTTTTGCATTATACATAATAGTTGTTTTTTTATGGTTTTTCAGGAGTCGGACTTCCTATCAAAGGTACAAGGAGACGAACTTGGATAGTTGGAGGTCTAGATTATTTATTTTTTACAATTAAAATATTTTATTTAATAAATAAATTCCAAAAATGATAATGAGTTTGTCAAGTTTTGTATAGGAACATACTCTTCTGAAGATGAGGTGAATACATCAAACAAGACTGCTGACTTAAAAGGCCAAGCTACGGAACCTATTGGTCTAGATTATTTATATTTTACATATTAAAATATTTTATTTAATAAATAAATTTTAAAATGATATGAGTTTGTCAAGTTTTGTATAGAAATATACTCCTCTGAAGATGAGGTGAATACACCAAATTTTAAAATCGGATTTTTGGTGCAAAATTCGGACAGAAACTGAACTGGTGTTTAGGCACCGGTCGACGGAGAGGTCGACCATGTGCAGGGACCGGTCGCCCTACACGTCGACCGGTCGCCCTCATGGTTTTCAGAAATATAATGTTTTTGTCCTTCAAACTGTCATTTTTGGTCTTTCTCTTCCAAAATCAAACCTCTTTGCAAATTTCACACACAATTCACTCAAAATGATTTCTTACTTATAAATTCTATATTTTGAGTTTATGAAACTTATATTTCATCATTATTATCTGACTTCTCTGATTAAATTGTAAGAATTCTTTTTTTTAATCTCAATTGGGTTGAACCATTGAGAAAGTGCTTGTATCTTGATATTTTGATGAAATTCGTATTGGTATGATGTATATGATGATTGTTGATGGATGAATGTTGTAATATTGCATTTGGTGATTAAAAGTTTTGGCTTAATTGAATTACAAAGGCGTTTTATATCTCTTGTTTTATTCGACTCACGCCAAGTGTTCGACAAAATATTTCTATGAAAAATTTATCACCTGCATGACTCTCTCGGTCTCAAAAGTCTTATGAGTTTATAGAGATCATGTTTTTATCAATCAAATTAGCTTTTGCAAGTCAAATGATCAACTTTTCCTTAGCTTTTGGAATTTAAGCTACAATGTTCAAAGCGTTCGATAAATCGATTAAATTGCGCACTTTGATATGATTATATGATGTTTTTATCGTGCTAACATTCTTTTTGATGATTTCAAAGGGGGAGAAACAGGAAAAACGCTCATACGCTCAAAATATCGGAAATAAGCTTGCAAAAAAGCTATAAGCTATGGCTCTTAAAAGCCAAAAGCTGTGAATGACACTTAGTCCATTTGGTGTATTATGGACTTTTATGCTTGTCTAATGATGTCTCTTTGACAGGGGGAGCTTCTAAGCTCATGAAATTCAAGCTTATATTGTAAAAGCTAAAGGTTTTAGCTTGTAGTTATTTGCTTCTACTTATTTTTGTTATGCATGTTGATAGGGGAAGCTTATATAAATTATTTTTGTAAAATCTTTGCTCCTATCCTTGTGTTTTTACTTATGATAAATGTTGCTTGTAATAGATTGATGTTTTAGACCGGAAAAATGTGTTTTGTTTTAATATCGATTTCCTAAAAATTGTTTTGGTTTGTAATCATCAAAAAGGGAGAGTTTGTTAGAAAAGTATTTTTATCAAGATTTTGATGATTTTGTTTAAATGAATTTTTACACCAAAACAATGTTTTTAAATGTTGTCCAAATACTCCCAAATGATTTAAAATATTTTTACTAATTTCTGGAGTATTTTTTTGATGTTTATGTTTGACAAAAAATTAGACAACACTTCTGTTTTGAGGCCAATCGGTCGCCCTATAGGGCATCCTGTATCTGAAAATGATTTTTAAAATAGAAATGAGGAGTTTGAAAAACTCCACGAGGTCGACCAGTCGAACAAGAGGTTGACCGGTACCTGAAATGAGTTAAAACTGAAACAGACTTTCTGACTTTGAAAATATAGGGAGGGGGACCGGTCCCCAGGGGGGCCGACCGGTCGAACCCTATGGCAACCGGTCGGACCCCACCTGGTCCGGTCGCCCTCCCCTACATCTGATATCTGCATCTCACGATCTACTTTTTATAACGTTCGAAATTTCAATATAGCGACCGGTCGCGCTATGTTATTTTTGACAGCAGATTCCAACCGTTGAACATCCATTACATCAATATTTAGTTTATCAATTTTGTACATTATTTCTACATCTTGTGATCTTCTTTTTGTAGACAAAAGTGAAGAAAGAGGAGCCTATGTTTGTGAAGACTCTCCTATAAATAGAAGATGATTTTAAAGACACAAGACACAACACACAAACAAACAATACAACAAGAAATCTGCAAAATTCCCAAAGCTTTCATTTTTACATTCTTGTTGTAATAGCCTAAGTTCTTGCACTTGCAAAATCTTGAGGTCTAGGCTTTTTATTCTTGATTACACTAGCACTCAAAATTTGTATACTTCATTTATTGACTTGTAATCTTGAATTTTTCTATCATCCAAAACAAGATATCCTTATTAGTTTTCTTGTGGTAAGAACACACTTAGGTGATCTTAGGTGTTGAAGAGTGTGGTACTCTTCATAGGTGTTGAAGGAAGATTGTGGTAATCTCCTTGAAGGTGTTGTAAGAAGATTGTGGTAATCTTCAAAGGTGGTGTTGTAATAATTGTGGTTATTGTTAATAAAATTCTTTTTCTTTTTCGAAACTCATCCCGGATATACTGGGGTGGTAGAGCACGTAGTCCCTAGGTGGGGTGAAGCTCTTTAAATCAACGTGTGTTGTTTAATTTCCGCATTTACATTCTTGTCTTTGCTTGATCATCGAAAAAGAGTGTGATTTGCGAAAAATCGGCATAATCTATTCACCCCCCCTCTAGATAATCGTAGCCACTTGGACTTACAAAAAGCTTGGGCTTTTTTGTTTGAAAGAAAATCAATTAGGCTTATGAATATTATAATAAATTTTGCAACACAATTTCAACTATAAATTGTATTTATTAAAATAGTAGAAAAATATTAGACTAAATTGTTCGCTAAGTTAAATTAACAAATTATTAAAATTCTAATTCAAACAAATAGAATTTAATATAATAATAAATTAATCCAATAATGAAATGAAACTCTTATCCTAGTTAATAAATCGTAAAGTTAAATAAATATTTAAAAATTATCCTTACTCAATAGATATAACTAAATTAATTGATATAAAATACCAGAACATAATAATAGAATTAATCGTCTTAAAAGTTTGAGTTAATTAAGTGTAGGGTGTCACAAACCATCCAATCAATTCACGTTTTAATATAAGTATAGATAATATATAGAAAAACATAGTATAAGTGTAGTATATATATTTAGATATTGATAAAGAAAGTTTTTTAAATATATTTATTTGGTTCTTGAATTTATCATAAGTATTGTATTGATTTTAAATTTTTATAATCTTTTAGGAGGGTAATTTTTAACTCGCAATCAAATTAATATACATTGAATGACTTCGAAATTTTTTTTTCAAATTTTGTTAATAGGAAATATATATCAATTTTAGCTCTATCACACTTAATTTTTCTTTTAATTGCTATTTTATATCATTCTAATTTTTTGTCATTAAATCATACATTTTCAATGATAATGTAAATTGAAATCATATATATCTTAATAAAGAATAATAACTTTAAAACCAAAGTTTATGATGTGAGATATAAATATTATTTTGTATAAGTTATATTGCTATCCATATTTGAGTCTAAAAGGACATTTGTTTTATCGCAAAGAAAATGCTCCATCTTTCATCTTCTTGTTCTTTGTTAATTTTTTTTGTATTTTCGTCCATTAATATTTTAGGCGATGAAAAACAAAATGCACAAGAAAATAACTAAAATAAAAAAAGATATTACTCTTTCTTATACCTCCACATTAAATATTAAAAATTTATCTCGTTTGGTTAGAAAATATTGCTATCATCCAGGTTTAGCTTACTTTTTTTTTTAAGTAGGAGATTTTTATATTATTTTTTAATATACTTGCTTTAAAAGAATATTTATTTCGCTGTAAAAAACGTGTTCGGTCTTTCTTCATCATTTTTTTTGTCATTGTTTTTGTACTTTCCTCCTATTTTTCAGGCCATAAAAAATAAAAGAATGCACATGAATACATTTCAAACAAAACAAATACTTCTCTTATTTTATATGCTCTTTGTTATACCTCCATATTAAAAATTATAATTTTAACTCATGATGAGTTTAGATATATTTCATCATCAAGGTTTAGTTTATTTCTTGACTTTTTTATTTGAGCATGAGATTGTTATATTATTTTAAATATATTTTTTTATTTAAATTTATTATGATAATGATGGGATGTCTTATTAAAAAACATCCTCAAAATTATTAGATATATATTTGAGTCTAAATTAAAGATATAAAATGTTAATGGTTACATTCATTAAAAATTTAGAGATAGATTTGATAGTTCAATAGTATTTGCATTACAACCATAAAAGAAATTCGTGGATCATGTATTTTGCCCTCTTTTTTATTTAATCAAAACTTCTATGATTAGAATGTTTTTTTTTTCTTTTTGTTTCCATTGTAATTTCATACTTTATTTTCCTCTAAAATTATTATAAATATATTTTAATTATTTAAAAAAACAAAAATAATTATAAATATACAACTTTGCATAACACTCAACTTTAAACCGTTAAAAGTCTATTATACGAAGCCTCCTATATATGCTTATAACTTATCGTTGGAAAAGTTTTCGGAATGTAGTTTAATATAAAACTGGTATTCTTTTAAAATTCAAGATACGCTAAAAGTTACAATTGAGGAAAATATAAGAAAAATTTGGGATATAAAAGGTCACTTGTCTTGTAACTAAACAAAACTAAATAAATACCAAATGACTTCATTACTCATAAAATTAGCTATGTTAAAGGAATACTTTTTGTCCCATCAAAATAGATATAGATATAGATATATATAGATATAGATAATTACTCCTTCACCTTGTTACTTGCTAATAATAGTGTCCACTTGTGTTCAAACAATTGCAATTATGCATTATATACGAATAAGACTTTCAATTGATTTTAAAACTTTTAGCAACACATAGTTATTTTCTCACCAATAGCAATAATTTATTTCTTGATCAATTCTGAAATCATGAAATGCTAAAGTGCCACAACAACAATTTTTGTCGTACAAAATAATTGTAACAACAAAAATCGTAGAAATTCGATAAAGATTTATATAAAAACATTTCATGCAATAATTTGAAATTCAAAAACTTTGATAGAGTGTGCCAAATTAGTTTCCCTGAGTGGCAACTGCAATAAGAGGAAGAACTCTATGGACAGTAACTCCAAGGGTTTCACTCATGTCCAAATCTTTTGCTTGTGCTCCATTAGGCAATTCCCAGTTAAATTTATGCATAAGATTTACTAACACAAGCTCAATTGTAGCAATAGAAAATGTAATCCCAGGACATCTCCTTCTCCCAGACCCGAATGGAATCAACTCAAAATCCAGGCCCTTATAGTCTATCGAAGAGTTTAAGAACCTTTCTGGCTGAAACTTTTCTGGTTCTTCCCAAGATATAGGGTCCCTGCTTATGGCCAAAGCATTAGTCATCACCAATGTTCCTGCTAAAACATTGTAACCTTTTATATTCACATCTGCCCGTGCTACTCTAGGTACTAATAAGGGGATTGGTGGGTGATAACGAAGAGTTTCCTTGATCACGGCTTTCAAGTAATGCATTTTTTCAATGTCAACATTTGTAATATCATGTTTGTCTTTAACAATTTCTCTTACTTCGTTTTGAAGTTTTTCCATCACTTTACAGTGTCGTAATAGTTCTGTCATCACCCATTCCAGAACTGTGGACGTAGTATCAGTCCCAGCCGCAAACACATCCTGAAGAATGGATTGAAACATGAAAGGAAGGTTTGAAATATTTTACAATATTATCTTGGACATTAAAAGTTAATAGTAAATCGAATGCCAGCAGGGTTTGTTTTCTTTAGGTGTATATGATAATTCATGCAAAAGAACTTAGCTTTTAATTTGGACTAGAGTAGTTTTATTCTAAAAAAAAACTATATATATGTAGATTATTGATCTTTTTATCTTGCACAAGATTACTTATAGGGTGGCGCTATTGACATCCCCAAAATTGTTAAGTACACCCTCTTCATATAATTTCAAAAATGTCATTAGTTTAAAAGACTATGATACCCTTATTTAAATAAATAAGTTCTAATACATTTTATCTTCCTCACACTCACCCACATTGTTGTAAAAAGCTGATTTTTTTTAAACTCTATATTTTCAAACACTCACATTGTTGCAAATATGGACGACAAAAATTAATTTTGTCGAATAATATAAGTATATCCTTAATTTGCAACTTAAAAGTGTGTTATTTTTCTATTTTTACAGTTGAAAATTTATTGTTGAATAACAAAAGTGCGATACTTGGCACGGTCGTAATTATTTTTCGATCGTGCCACTTGGCATGATGGCACGATCGTAGTTACTTTTCGATCGTGCCTTATGGTACGATCGAGTATACCACCGTGTCACCCATCGTGCCATCCATCGTCTTCTTACCCAAACTTAGACAAAAACTAGAAAAAAAATATTATGTAACTCTAGAATTCAAACAAATACAGTTACCCAACACTTATACCCAACAATTATCTAAACTAATCTAACTATAAATGTGAAATTAAAGTAAAATATTAAATTCAAAATTAAAATAAATTAAAAAATGTGTAATCCAAAAGATTGGTGGAATTTCTTCCGTCGCCGTCGTCGCGCCTTGGGTTTATCATTTGGGTGTATTTGGGAGGGAAAATAAGTGCAAGGGTAAAATTGGAAAAAATTGGGGGTGTATTTAACAATTGTGTCACATTTAAAAAAAGTGGGGATGGTGTACTTAGAAGGTGGGTGTACTCGTCAAAAAAGGGGTGCCAATAGCGCCACCCTTACTATATGGTTGAGTTCTTATGAAGTTTGAGGAGAAAATACATGGATAAATGATCTTATAATAATAACTAAGGGTGGCAATGCTAACATGTACAAAAATACATGGTAATGGGTGAGGCGAGTAAGACGGTTGTGAGTTTGGTAACGAGTTTAATAAGATGCGACTCGTGTAACTAATGTATAAGCTCTAGCACTAGTGTTTGTTCATTGGAAATCACCTCTTACTCTCCTTTAGTCATACTAGCTACCTTCTGAAGGGTTTACCTGCTAGACAGGGGTATATGTTGGGGTGTGTATGAGTTTAAGCCGAGACGGGTTGATATCGGTCTAGGTCTTTTGTATGCTAAATTAGGCAGACAAAGCTTAATGAAAAAACTTGTTCGGAGAATGGATTAGATACGTTAATTAAGCACTTACCAAAAGTAAGGCTTTGATGCTGTCTCTGTCAATCGAAAAACCACAAGTGCTTTCAGTCTGAAACTGAAGTAAAATATCAAGAAAATTTTCTTCATGATTCTTTGGAATTTCCATGTGTTGTTGAATCACACCCTCTAGGAAATCATCCAGTCCTTTGGCAACCTTATCAACTCTCCTATCGAAACCATTAATGCGAGTAATCCAATTAAGCCACGGAATGAAATCCCCAATACTTATAGTCCCCAACAGGTCCATGAATTCTGTCATCAACATCAAAAATTTCTTGCCATTTTCTGTATCGCTGTACTTCATGCCAAAAGCTGATCTACAAATTCCATCGTTGGTGAACTCAGAAAACATCTGAGTTAAATTCACTGGACCTGATGAAGAAGATTCTTGTATCCTTTTCACGAAAAGGGCAGTTTCTTCTTCCCTGATGGAACTGAAAGATTGAACCCTTTTGTTACTGAGCAGCTGGAGAACAAAAATGCTCTTCACCTGCCTCCAGTATTCTCCATAAGGGGCAACTGATACATTTTTATAGTTGTAAAGAAGTTTCTTGTAAGCCTTGTATTTTGGCCTGTCTGCGAAAGTTATATCATGACTTCTCATAATTTCGCAGGCTGCATCTGCCGATGATACAATAAGCACAGGGACACTGCCAAAGTGAAGAAGCATTAGTGGGCCATGTTTTTGGGCCAAGGAGTGGAGATTCCGGTGAGGCAATGAGCCCAATTGATGGAGATTTCCTAGTATTGGCAGCTTTGGTGGTGAAGGGGGTATGTTTTTATTTCCAGCTGGTTTAAACATCCATTTTTTATTGACCCATAACAAGAATACAGATATAACAGCTGGAAATATGAAAGATTGCAATTCGTTCATTTCATCCATTTTTTCTTTTTTTTTTTTTTTGTAGGCTAAGTTTGGACAACGGTTCTTCTTATGTTTAGCTTTTGTTTGTTATGCCTTCGATAAATTCAATAGACGTATCACCTGTGTATGACTAGGAGATTTGACAGTTGGCGTGAAACCCACCAGGCCAGCTAATTTATTAAATTGAAAAGTACTGTGGGAGAGATTAAAACGTGACCTCCAAATAAAATCAATAAAAGGGAGGAGAATCTTGAGGGATTACTGCCACAACATTATTAAACTTTTTGAAAACAAGAAACAATTATAAAGTAGTAAAGCGAATAACTTGACGTATACGTAGGTTATCCCACAATGTCTCTATCTTACTATTTAAATTTTGACAAAATATGAGATGGAGGAGACACTTGGAAAGAGATAGCTCAGAGAAAAAAAAATAGAAAAATTGTTTCACATTGCTTGCAGATGCAACCGTTATTATTTAAAAGGGTTAATTACAAAAAGTACCCTTGAGGTTTGACCTAATTACAAAAAAACCCAGCTAACTTTCAAAATTACAAAAAATACCCTTAAAGTTTTATTTTATTTAATATTTATGTATAAAAATATTACAGTTTACCCGTTAATTTTAACACTCAATCAAACCTGAGGGGTACTTTTCGTAATTTCGAAAGTTAGCTGGATTTTTTTGTAATGAGGTCAAACTTCAAGGGTACTTATTATAATTATCCCTTATTTAAAATGATAAAGAAACATATTTATGACATCGCTATAACAATTACAAGAAAAATCATATTTCTGATGTCAATACAAAATGATAGGGAAAATTGCAATTTTGGTCCCATAACTTTGGGAGGGTGTCAAAATTAGTCCCACTCGATTTTATTTTTTCAAAAACACCCTATAATTTATAAATTGTATCAAAACTAGTCCCACTCGATTTTAGTTTTTCAAAAACACCCTGTAATTTACAAATTGTATCAATTTGAGGACAAATCCCACCGCCGATTCGAATTTTTGCCGGAATTCATCACATGATAAGCATGTGACCTGAAATTTTGGGGATTTCTCACCTTCTTTGACACGGTGGAAATAAAATGTCAGCATGAAAAGAGATTTGGGGGGGAAAAAACTCATCACCGAGATTTTGAGGGAAAAAAAACTCGTCAACACCCTGTAATTGGGCATGTTTTTTTTTTTGATGAAAATGTGAAAAATTATCAAACACTTAATGGAGGACCATTTCTACAGATATGATGTTGGGAAAAATTGGATCCCACATTCATCCCCTAGGGACAAGCAGAAATAACCGAGAAATAAAATGGAAATAACAAGAGACCACAACACAAGAATTTACGTGGAAACTCCAAAACCGGAGAAAAACCACGGGCCCACCGAGAAAGAAATTCCACTATGTGAAACATTTTTACAATCACACAGACATTCTCTCTCCCGACCCCAGTAACCCCACACTCTTACAAACCTTTGACTAACTCACACCTCTCTCCCAACTCTCCATACTAGAGAATACAAGAAAGGAATTTAACTAGAGTCAAACCACAAAGGTTAAAGTGTATTTGACTGGTGCACTTGATAACACCACACATGGGTTCCTTAAATAACCTTAAGGTTCCCACCCCTTTTGTTCCACAACCAATGTGGGATACAAAAGCCCTTCTTTTATTTTTGACACCAAAACTCAACAAACTCCACCTTGGCAAAATAAAAGAAGCCCCATTGCCTTCACCGACAATCATGATTCTCAACCCGGGAACCATCATTCTCAAACCAGAGAACCCTACTCCACCATATGAGTAGACCACTTAGAATACACCATTCTAAGAATTTCCTCGGCACATGTCGAAAAACCCGCTGAAATTTATGGTGTAACTCCCAGCTTTTGGCTCTCCTAAAAGTCCTTCAGCCATCGACATAACACACACCTTGTATCCATGCCAAACTGATACCCGTGTGTAAAATTCCACCACACACCTTGCATCCATGTCAAACCAATGCCCGTGTGAAATTCCACCACACCTTGCATCCATGACAAGACAATGCCCGTGCGCAAATTTGTGGTTTGACTCTAGTTAAATTCCTTTCTTGTATTCTCTAGTATGGAGAGTTGGGAGAGAGGTGTGAGTTAGTCAAAGGTTTGTAAGAGTGTGGGGTTACTGGGGTCGGGAGAGAGAATGTCTGTGTGATTGTAAAAATGTTTCACATAGTGGAATTTCTTTCTCGGTGGGCCCGTGGTTTTTCTCCGGTTTTGGAGTTTCCACGTAAATTCTTGTGTTGTGGTCTCTTGTTATTTCCATTTTATTTCTCGGTTATTTCTGCTTGTCCCTAGGGGATGAATGTGGGATCCTTAAATAACCTTAAGGTTCCCACCCCTTTTGTTCCACAACCAATGTGGGATACAAAAGCCCTTCTTTTATTTTTGACACCAAAACTCAACAAACTCCACCTTGGCAAAATAAAAGAAGCCCCATTGCCTTCACCGACAATCATGATTCTCAACCCGGGAACCATCATTCTCAAACCAGAGAACCCTACTCCACCATATGAGTAGACCACTTAGAATACACCATTCTAAGAATTTCCTCGGCACATGTCGAAAAACCCGCTGAAATTTATGGTGTAACTCCCAGCTTTTGGCTCTCCTAAAAGTCCTTCAGCCATCGACATAACACACACTTGATCCATGCCAAATCGATACCCGTGTGTAAAATTCCACCACACACCTTGCATCCATGTCAAACCAATGCCCGTGTGAAATTCCACCACACCTTGCATCCATGACAAGACAATGCCCGTGCGCAAATTTCTGGACCCGCTAACATAAACACATCCTCTTTCATGACAACTCACATGCCAAAAGGACACATTTTCTCATCAGAGAAAACCTCACTGCCATAATGTTAGCCCGGATTAGGAGCTATTTGCCAGATCAACTCCACCTCCACCTTGAAAGTTAACCTTCAAAGCCTTGTGTAACCCAGATCGTACCGGCACATCATTGACTTATACTTGCCATAAGCCAAACTTGACCCTTCCATTAAATTTCTCCACCTGCTTGAACCACCCTAGCCTGATGAACAACCGCCTCCAAATGAGACCCCGGACACCGCTCAAGAAATCTTTTACGATGTGGAAGGTCGACATCGCTGCGACCCACGAGCATACTCGGAATTTCAAGAGACCCAACCCGGGCTCTGATACCACTTGTTGGGAAAAATTGGATCCCACATTCATCCCCTAGGGACAAGCAGAAATAACCGAGAAATAAAATGGAAATAACAAGAGACCACAACACAAGAATTTACGTGGAAACTCCAAAACCGGAAAAAACCACGGGCCACCGAGAAAGAAATTCCACTATGTGAAACATTTTTACAATCACACGGACATTCTCTCTCCCGACCCCAAGAACCCCACACTCTTACAAACCTTTGACTAACTCACACCTCTCTCCCAACTCTCCATACTAGAGAATACAAGAAAGGAATTTAACTAGAGTCAAACCACAAAGGTTAAAGTGTATTTGACTGGTGCACTTGATAACACCACACATGGGTTCCTTAAATAACCTTAAGGTTCCCACCCCTTTTGTTCCACAACCAATGTGGGATACAAAAGCCCTTCTTTTATTTTTGACACCAAAACTCAACATATGATTCACCCGATTCTAACCTATATTTATCAGCTTAATTAACTCATTAGATCAATCCAATACTTTACAAAGTTAAAAGTACCTAATTAAAGAACTTAAGGCCCTCCTTCTACACATGCGAGAATGATTATAAAGCGAGAATTTGAACTAGAAAAGTCCATTGGGCCAGTTTTGAGTGCCACATAAATTTTAATTTGTTGTTTAATTTAAATAAGGTTTAAGATGGAAGTAACTAAGAAGTGCCAAATGGAGGTTTTTAACCTTCACCGAGTGCGTGCACTTGATAAATCAAAATCTCGGCGGCAAGAATCGCTTAAGGAAAATCTCAGAATTTTTTTGTCTATAAAGAGGGAAAAATTAGTGAGTCTTCCTTTGTGAAGTGGAAATTTTCTCTCTCTAGAGAGAGAACTCTAGTTTTCTTTTTTTGTTTTTGCTGCATGTCCTTCCGCCTCCTTTCTCATCGTGCACTCTTGGTGAGCTAGATGAACTTCCATGGTGGTCCATTAATACATAAGCCTTTGTGTACTTGTCTGGTTTTAATGTCAGGATGCATCTTTTGTGTTTTCTTTTATGCTTTTTATGTGTGCATGCTTCAAGTGGTATTACAATATTATTATTTTGACTAGTGCTCTTATTTATTTATTTTCCACCTACCATTGTTGACTCCATTACTGTGCTTTTTGTTTGTTTCTTTGAACTTGGTTGTTTTTACTTTTCTCTTCCCAGCCATTTGCCTCACACGTGTTCCCCCCACCCCCTTTCCTTGTTCTTTTTATTTTTGTTTTTTTCCTCTTTCCAGGTGTTAAGATCTGAGGCACTGAGTTGTTGATCTAAGGGTTGAGGTCTTCCGGGTATAAATGGATCGAGATATCACTAATAGTTTTTCATTGTCTAAAGCTGAAAACGAGGAGATACAGTTGGAAGATGGTGATATTATCAGTAGGAGAAATGAATGCCAGAAAAGTCTTATTAGTAAAATTTTTGGATAAAAAAAAACGAATTTCACAGGCTTTAAAAATACTATGAGTAACATCTGGCAAACCAAAGAGACTTTTTCAATCTGTGAAATTGGGTACAATTTATATCAATTCGTCTTTTTGAATCAGGAAGATAAAACCAAGGTGCTCAAAGGTAAAACATGGAGTTTTGATAGTCAGTACTTGATTCTAAAAGAATGGACTGAGGATTTATTAGTGAACCAAGAGGTGTTTAAGAAAGTTGAACTTTGGATCCAATTGTGGAATATTCCCTTCCACTAGCTTTGTACTGATACGGGTAGAAAAATTGGAAAAATATTTAGAAAAATGGTTGATATTACAATACCTGATTCTGGGAGTATTAAAGGCAAACACATTAAGATCCTTGTGGAGGTTAACCTTGAGGAACCCTTAATGCGAGGGACGAAGATTACATTAGGAGAAGAATCGTATTGGGTGGACTTCAAATACGAAAATCTTCAAACATTCTGCCTTTACTGTGGAGTTATTGGTCATTTGGAGAGGGGATGCCACAAGAGGAACGAGGATTTGGAAAACAACTACTTTAGGGATGGGCAATATGGGGATTGGCTTCGTGCTATTGATGTTGGAATTCCCAGGGTAGGTTACAATCAGTTTCGCACTCAATACTCTTCCAAACACTAGGAACAAGTTGAAGAAAAGGGTACCAGCAGTGAGGATAATTTACCGCTGGGAGACCACAAGCTGGGCAAGGACAATATCAATCTAGATGATGGTCATAACGATTATGTTTCCCCTAATGAGACTGGCCCTATATTGTACCGGGATCAGAGAGAGGACAGAACATGCATTGGCAACAAAGAGAATGTTAAACCATGTGATGATCTTAGTCAATCTGTTAGTGTAATTAATGAGGCAGAGAGTCAAGACAGGATATGGGGATTGAGGACAAGCAATGTAAGTTGAGTGAGAAACCAGAGAGCTTTGCGCGATCTCCCTTCTCTGAGATACAAAATGGGCGTACTCAAAGGATTGACACAGTGAAGGATGGAGGTAAAAAACAGGGGCTGAAAATCATCAAGAAATATGGGGATAAAAGACCCATACCTAAGCCTATGGACATTCTGGTTGATGAAGAGGGAGGTAATAGTGGAAAAAAAAAGCTTCAATTTAATGGATGACACAATAGAGAGGGAGCTGGAGGGTAATAAAAAGCTTAAAGTCTTCAAGAGGACGGATGTCGACTTTTTGAATCCTGAAAAGGTGGAGGTGGCCAGCCTTAATTGGGCCCAAAGTTATCCATGAAGATATGCTCATGGAACTGTAGAGGATTGGGAGGACCCTCTACGATTCCTCAATTCAAGGAGTCTCTTCGGCTCCATCTCCCAGATTTGGTTTTTTTATGTGAAACGAAAAAAAAGAAAGCATTCATTAGGACAGTTTGTAACAAGCTGTAGGTCCCAAGGGGTGTAAGTGTAAGGTTTAGAAGGGGGGGTTGAATAAACCTTACCCAATTTTCGATTTAGTCCTTTTAAATCTACAGAGTTCTACACAGCTGTTTGTCCTTGATGGACAATCGAATTAGTCACTCGAGAGTTAATCGCTCAACAGAACTCAAAAATGAGTAATAGAGTAACTTTCGGTTGTTGGCTATAATTTGACTCAATGTGTTTTGTTTTCATTGGAAGACTTGACACCCTTAAGTTTGATTAAGCAAGTTTTTACACTTGATTTAGTACTTATAAATTATCAAATGGATAGCAAATTTATCGTGAGATATAAGCGATTAAAAGTGCGAATTTAAATCTTTGAAATGTAAATGACACAATAAAATTTTTATAGAGGTTCGAAGATGGGGTAATTCTTCTACTCCTCTCTTCTCCAACTCCTGGAGGAATCCACTAGGTAATGATCGGTTTACAAAGTGGTAATGTCCAGGATACAAGTCTTGATCACAACAAATTGACTTGATCCTTTGGGACTCGATCCGAGACGCCTTGATCACTCGGTGGCTTCTCGTGCGACTCGGCTTCTTCTTCACAGGCAAAACGCTTGCTACTACTGACTCACTTGCTTAAGCACTTTGGATTTGATCACGAAGCCCTCCAAAAGCTTAAGACTTGGTTCACGCCTTGAACCTTTCTACAATCCTTCCCGAATGTAGACCCCTTTTTTTCGATATTTTCCTCTTCAACTGATTGAAGTTCTCTTTCCTTCACGGGTAAGTGTAGGATTGATGTACTTGAAATGTAGGCTTGAGGATTGAGAATGTTTCGATTTTGATAAGCTTGTATATCTCACGTGTGTGTCATTCATCCTTCTTCTCAAACAAACTCCTCGGCCTTTTAAGTGAACTTTCAAAAATTTGCCCGTTGAAGAGATAGGCTCATTTTTGAAAGTCACTTTGCGATCGTTGGCTTGCGCTTCTTGGAATTGCCATTTCCTCGTATGAATTGTTTTATCACCTTTTCGAGTTCGACACGGTGTAGTGCTTCCCATTGGTTCATTTCTTTTGCACGCTTCGGGGACTGAGCACTCCAAGAAAGGTGGTATGGAGATATTACTTGTTTAAGTAAATCTCTTGATTTACTCGTACAACGGTTCTTTTTGATTATCTCGACTTGACGCATTTCCTTGCTTTCCCCAGGTGACTTAGTCGACTTCCAATCATGGATGACTCTTCTCATCACTTCAACTTGAGACTTGGCTTCTCTTGAGTTGACTTGACTGATGTTCCACTCACCGCATCTCGGCCTTCTTCAATCGAGTTCTGTCATTCTTCTTTTTGCCGTACTCATTGTCTCTCGTGAGTTTTCCTTCAAGTCTTGATTGTCTTCTTGCATGTTAGGGCGTAGGCGACTTAACTCGGCTTGGCCACTCTAATTGTTACAATACACTTTACTGACAAGAATTGGGGTGCCAACTTTCTATTCTAAGTTTTACATGGCATTCATCAAAATCTAAACAATAAAATTCCTAACAATTTCCCCCTTTTTGATGATGCCAAAACTTAAATTATTCAAAGATGCAAACATCAATGATACATACGAGATAGTGTATTGACATAGAATGTATCGCAGAATCAATTCTTTTTATTGATCATATCATTCTTGTTCCTCAACACAATCAAGTTTACAAGGTGTATCGAGCACATAATTGTCCATACTGAAAATAAAGAATTTATAACTTTATTACGTAAGACTTACATTGTATGTATTTACATAATAAAGTACGAAGGGGTGGACAAAGAACACTTCATCTTCTTCGTTGTCTCCTTCTTTCGTCTTGATCGATCTTCTTCTCTTCTTCTCTTCTTCTCGTCATCACCGCCTTCTTTTTCTTCTCATATGCTTTTCTTGCAGACTTCATCTATTCTTATTCTTTCCTGTCTCTCCCGCCATAGCCGAGTTTGTCTTTTGTTTTCTTCTTCTATTCTTTTTGCATACTCGGCGTTAGTTTTAGCCACTCGCAAATTTGCCACTTGGTCAAGCCCCAAAGTGAAGATCCCTCCTTTCTTCCCTGGATCTACGTATTCTATGTTCTTGGGCGGGGCTGGGTCCAAGCTTCTTCCTCCACCACTGCTTCTTCCTCTACCTCTGGCGTATCTTCGAGTCTTCTTCTTTCTTCTTTCGGTGAGTGCCCAGCGGAGTGACCAGCAGAGGATCTTAGGTTGTCTGTTTGCTCGTCGAACTTCTTCGCATAATGTGAGACCCTTTTCCCAAGATAGGTCCCAAGCTTGAGCCATGGACATGTTTGCAAAGTATCCCTCGAGTTCGAGCGTTTTGAATTCATCGATCAACGTGGCTCTGTCCCGACATCCGAGATGGCATAGGTGTCTCTGTCAACCGGAATGCCTCCATGTTCTTTCAAGATGTTCATCACCCTGGCATCCATTCTTCCTTCCACTTCCTTCATCCCCGCTTCAATTGATTTTCTCTTCTCGGCCATAGATACAAAGAGAGTGTTGGAGTGGCGAGTCACCGGGAGTTTGCTTTGCTTATAATGTTAGCCGTGTGACAGACCTTGTTGGGGGTTTGTGCAATCATCAATGTCACATCCGTTGATCCTTCCCCCTCAACATGTTTTCCTTTCTTCTCGTTTCAAGACTTCCTCACCGATTTTCCGACTCACCGCTCCTTTCTTTCTTTTCTACGATTTTTCCCGACTCACCGCTCCTTTCTTTTCGGCTTGATTTTGCTACTTTAAGGTATTCTTCTTCCCCCTTTTTGGCATCATCAAAGGATAGAGGAACCCCAGGGAACATCTTTGGCAAGCATGAAGTCGAAGTCTTCGATGGTTGAGTTACGCTTTAAGTCTGCAACTGCGTTGTATGCGGCACGGAATTCAGATCTAGTAGCGTTGGATTCTCAAAATCGCTTCATCTCGGCCATGAGAAGGCTGAATTTTCTTGTCATGTGTTCTTCCAAACGCCGTAGATCATGTGTATGTTGTTCACGCAGGCGGCTTGATCTCGGCGGTGTGAGCTTCATGCATATGCTCAATGTGCTCTCTCGGCTTTGTCTTTGCATCGCATTTTCGGCTCTCCACACACCAGGACTTATTGAACAATTGTGCGAAAGTATCTCACTTTCCACACGCATTGTTTCTTCTTTGTTGCCACCATTCCCTTATCCGAATCAAGTATGCCTCTTAAATCACCGTAAGGGTGGCATCTCTGTTGTCCAATCGCATGTCCAAAGAGGCTGATGCCTCTCCATCCTTTCAATCTCGGAAAGAGTGCCTTGAACACTTCTCGAGCTTGATTCTTCATTGCGGTGATGGCCATCAAAGATCGGGTCATAATTCGGCTGGAACAATGGTGTCTGTTGGAAGAACAGAGGCTGATGCAGTGATAGCGTGCTGTTCGTTTTCCGATTCTTCGTGGAGTTCGTATCTCCAAAAAAGGAAAGATTCTACAAAAGAATCATCACCGCCAACCGGGATCGTTCGATGATGAGCGGTGCGCGTGATGTTCTTTTAGGAATCGATCTGCTGCAGACTTGAGGAGCCTGTGCGATGAGTCATTGTTCACTGGGTTCTTGTTGTGGAGTAGACCTACTGGCCGAGCTCAATTGTCTTAACAACCGTTGGTCTCAAATGATTTCTCCATTTCATGGCGGTCCTCGGCCTTTATCGAGCGTCATCGGACGATGATGAGATTTCCATAGGTGGCTCATCATCAAAATTAAAGGTTTGACGAGTAGTCTTGGGATCGACTTGCTCGTGCTTGGAACATCCGCACCGAGTCTTTTGGATTTGTCATGGGGATGACTCGGCTTCTTCTTCGCCTTCGATCCCGAGAAAAGTGACATCGTGGTTGTCCTGGGAATCATGAAGTGCGCTCGATCTCCTTCTCGGATGGGTCAATGATACCAGGAGGGATGTTCTCTACTTGGTTTGCTTTACCCCGGAAGTCTCAACCTCCCGTGGGCCTTCATTTCCTCCAAAGAGTCTCTCTATCTGCGAGAGTCTTGTCCTCCCTTTCGACAAAGTGTCACCGTCTTAGGGTCTTCTACGATGGCATCCATTGGAGTCTCAACCCCATGGATTGCACTTTCATCGCCAGTGTTAACTCCTAGGGTTGTTCCTTCCTCGTGCCTCGACCATTGCATCGCGGGCGTCATTAGCCTTCGAGCGGTTGGCACCTCGGCTAAGACATCTCAATCTGCCTCGAGCTTCGTTGATGGCAACTTGTTGTTCTTCTTGTGATTGTAATTTCTCTTCTTCGCCTCCTTGCTTCTTTGTCGAGTCATCTGCGCAAAGATCCTCCGACCTTGCTGCGGTGGAGGAGTTTCCCCTCGGCTAGCGCACCACCGAGTGACTTGGAGTGGGGTCACTCGTCTCCATACTCCCGGTTGTTTCAATTGATGGTTCAGCCGTTGGGGCGGTGTGGTAGCACACCTTCAATAGGGGTTGGCTCGACCGAGTTCCCACTAGCCCGGTTTCATCGCCATCTCCTTATCGCTTTCCTTCCGAGTGAGTGGGGAAGTGGTAGCAACAACGATAACTTTTTTTGAACCACTCCCATTAGATCGATTTCGGTGTGTTCGAGGACTCTCCTGGTCCCTCCATTAATCTTTGCTCGTGAAGGGTTCTTGATTCGTGCAATGCTTGCTGCATTTGCAACTCTTCTCGTAGCGGGCGACATTTTCTCGGTTCCTCGTCACTATCGGAGAAGACATCAAGAGGATGTGTGTGTTACGTGGTGCGGAGATAGGGCGGTCTTGCCTTCTCTCGTGCTTCGGCTTCTTCGACTTTGCTTTTCTCTCTCCTTGTCCTTGTATATCTGCAGAATGTCCATGCATTTGTCTTCATCCGTGAGCCGAGCACATGAGTTAATCCAAGGAAATTTAGCGATTCCTCTTCTTCTTCTATGAACTCGGCCGTTGAACTGTTCCTTGACTTGCTCAACTTCCATTTTCTCCACTCACGCACGATTTTGGATGTCTGGGTAAGGTGGAGATAGGATCATTACATCATTATCCGCTTGGGCTGGTTCTTCTTGTGCTTCACCGTGTGAGCTACAAATGTGTCTTGGGTTGCCTCTGTTGATCGCCTTGGCGAGACTTGGCTGTTTCATCAACTACATCGGAGACTCTACTTCTCCGAGTAGTCTCGGTATTTGTGCTAGCCGAGTAATCGACTCGATTGGTTTCTCCTGTTCGACCGCTTGACAAGTCTTCTTCGTCTCTGGTTTGTACCAAGGGATTTACGTTCGGAGGCGGTGTCCTCGAGTCTTGGCGGCCGGGGCCGGTGTGCTTGTGTTTGTTTACGAGAGCCGGCCGTCTAGGCTTGTCGATTCTCCTCCTTTTGACGATCGGAGAAGGTATTTGGGAGTCCTTCGATCGGCTAGCTGCTGCGGGGCGGAGACACGGCTTCTTTGAGGGCACGTGACTCTGCTGCGCAGGGGGGAGCATGTTTGGTTTTCTTTCTTTGCGGGGCAGCGATCTTCTTAGCAGTGCAGGGCGCTTTTCTTCTTGGGAGGAGAGGAAGCATTTGTGTCTTCGGGTCACCGATTCCCCACCGTGTCGGCTCTCTTGGCGTAAGCTCGCTTCGAGCACCGAGAGGGTTAGCTCAACATCCTCTTGTTAACATGGAAAGCCTTCCCATGTCTAAGAGGTACTCCTTTCACCTCCAATAGCCGCCAATCACCAGGCCATATCCCGAGGATCCTCCAAATGTGCCATCTTCTTTGAAGGACTTGTTCCCCACGTTCGCGAGAGTCTGCTGTAGATAAACTCAGGCCAGTTTATCTTCTTTTCTTCGATGATTGCAGCCATCATAGTCGGCTTTGCCTTTGTGATTGGTCAAAGTCCGCCAAATTTGATGTCGATACATTTGGCAACTATGTCCAACAATTTGTGATAATCCTCCTTCAGCCAGATCTCTTGTTTGCCGTGTATATAATTTTATCGGCAAAAAGTCGGACTTGGCTATCTCTTTCCATGCGTCATCCAAGTTGACATCGCCTTCCTTAATCTCGATTGCTCCTTACCTGGCGGTAGTGAGCAATATTCACCAAATCCTTGGCGGTGATAGTCACCGCTTTCCGTGAATGATGACTTGATTCCTTCATCGTGAATCTCGGCATTCACGTAGAATTGTGCGACTTCCTCCACGTAGGTCATCGGATATTCTAGTGTTAGAAACGGTTTTAGTCCTGGCGTTTCCAACTTCTCCGCGATTTTCTTTACCAGGGTGTCGTTCGGACCCCTTCGCTTCACCATTCCGTCGAAATCCACCGTCGAACCGGTGTGGATTTGCTTTCCCAACTTGGTAAAGTCATAAGTTGGTGCCATTTCTCGAAATTATTTCAAGGAAAAACTCGAAAAATGATTTGGAGATTGATAGGGTTTCGAGTATTTTGCCTTTGCTTTTGAGAGAATGAGATGAACAGTTTTTAGAAGTGTGAGAGAGAAAGCGGACGAAAATGTTTTAAATATGGTTTATGAAAGGGCGTGCGAGGCGGTTTTGAATTGTGATCAAAATCAACGGCTTGGATTTCGCGACGCATATTGAGCGATTCATGTCTCGTATTTAATGCGGCAAAGATTTATATCCAATCATAGGCTTGGTGTGCGGCTTTATGTCGTACACATCATCATTATCTTTGACGTGTTTCTTAAAACATTCCCGCTAAGTCAAAACGATTGCGTTTTTGTCACTTTGCTCATAAGTTATTCACTTTATCTCTTAGGCCGATTTAACTCACGATTCTCACATTTCTCTTAGTGACTCAAATTATCACCGACTTGGTATAGTGACTTTCCGATCTGGTGATTCTTGAAATTTTTTTTCATTTTTGATTCTTTTTCACCTCCTTTCTGCTCCATTTCTTTTCTTTGATTCTTCCGTGTCTCGGCTTAGTTCAATTAGCCCCAACTCATGTTTGAGTTCTTCAAATCTTGACTCACATAATGGTTTTGTGAAGATGTCGGCTAGTTGTTTATCGGTTGAGATATATTCCAGATGATGTCCTTCTTTTCAACATGGTCTCTTATGAAGTGATATCGACATCAATATGTTTTGTTCTTGAGTGCAACACGATTTTGAGTGATTGCAATTGCACTTGTTTATCACACATGATTGGAATTTCTTTTTCTTCAACTTCATAATCTCTCACTTTCTTTGTCTCATCCATAGGACTTGGCACAACAATGCCCGCAGACTATGTATTCGCCTCTTTGTAGAGGTGGCTATTGAATTTTGCTTCTTGCTAAACCAGAAACCATCTGTTTCCTAGCATTTGACATGTGCCTGAAGTACTCTTCCTGTCCACTCTGCATCCAAAGATAGTCGAGAATCAATAGCCAATTAGCTTGAATCCACCTTCCTTTGGATACCATAGCCTACTTCTTGGCTTCTTTTTAAGTATCTCAATATTCTCTTAGTTCGTCATATGGCTCTCTTTTTGGAGCAGATTGAAATCTTGCACATACACCTACAAAGAAAAGGTGATGTCCGGCACGCTTCTTTGTGAGATAGAGCAATGATCCAATAAGTGCTCTGTACCTTGTTTGATCTACTGAGGCTTGCCATCTCCGCATCCATGTCCATTTTGATGATGTGTTCATTGGAATTTTTACGAGAAGACTTCTCCTCCATACCAAACTTCTTCATTAAATCTCTCGGTGTATTTTGTTTGACTTATGAAGGTTCCATCCTTCAAATTGTTTCACTTGAAGCCCAAGGAAGAATGTCGGCTCTCCCATCATGCTCATTTCAAATTTACTTTGCATGAGGTTTGAAAATTTTTCACACACTCTTTGTTAGTGGATCCAAAAATGATGTCATCCACATATATTTGAACAAGCAAGATATACTCTTCTTGTCTTGAATTAAAAAAAGTGTTCTATCTACTTTTCCTTTTGTGAATCCATTTACGATTAGGAATTGTGACAGAGTATCATACCATGCTCTGGGTGCTTGCTTCAATCCATACAGGGCTTTCTTGAGTTTGTATACCTTGTCTCCAAGAGTCTTCTGCTCAAATCCTGGAGGTTGTTCAACATACACTTCTTCTTCCAATAAGCCATTTAGAAATGCACTTTTTACATCCATTTGATATACAATGAAATTCTTGTGAGCTGCATAGGCAAGAAACATCCTTATAGCTTCTAATCTTGCTACAGGAGCAAATGTTTCATCAAAATCTATTCCTTCTTCTTGGCAGTATCCTTTGGCTACCAATCTTGCTTTGTTTCTTACCACAGAACCTTCCTCGTTCATCTTATTTCTGAACACCCATTTGGTTCCAATAACATTTTGATGTATGGGTCTTTGCACTAATTCCCATACTTTATTTCTCTCAAACCGATTGACTCTTCTTGCATAGCTGAATCCAATGTGTGTCATCCAATGCTTGTGACACATCTTTGGGCTCAATTTGTGAGATGAAGCATGTGAACATGGCTTCTTGTTGGGTTCTAGATCTTGTCTTGACACCTTCTCTTATATCTCCAATGACAAGTTAAGTGGATGGTCTCTCGGCCATCTTACATCGAGTTGGAGTGAGTTAGGCTGGTTGATCGACTTGCGGTGTGTTCTTTGTGGTCGACTCTCTCGTAATCACTTAGCTGCAAATTTTCCACCGTTTTGAGATTCACTATCTCATCTTCTTCTCGAATTGATAATTCCAGCTTCAACTTCAAAGATAGGGACTCTTCAGTATGGTTGGATGATTCACTTATCACCGTGACTCTTCAATGTCTTCTCCATTTATATTTGGCTCATCGAATACTACATGAATGGATTCCTCTGTGACCATAGTTCTTTTGTTGAGTATTCTCAGTAGGCTTTGCTTTCACCGAGTATCCTGAAGATACCTTCATCGACTTTAGCATCGAAAGCCTTTAGATTGTCTTTGCCATTGTTGTGGATGAAGCATTTGCATCCAAATATTCTCAAATATGCAACATTTGGTTTTCTTCCATCCAGGATCTCATAGGAGTCTTTGTCACCGTCTATTTATCATACATCTGTTTTGGGTGTAGCAAGTCGTGTTGATTGCTTTTGACCAAAATCTTTTTGGTAACCCCGCTTGACTAACATGGTCCTTCTTTTTCTTTGAGGGTTCTTCCTTCTTTCGCAACTCCATTCTCACCGTGGAGTCCTTGCTGCGATAGTTCATGACCAATACCATTTTCAATACAATATCGAGTTATTATTCCATTTACAAACTCGGTTCCTGCATCGATCTTATTTTGATAATGGTTTGACTCTTCTCGTTTTGAATCCTCTTCATCGATTTTGTGGTAGTTTTTGTAGAGTTTCTTTCTTCTTACACATGAAAATTGTCCATGTGTATCTTGAGTAGTCATCTACTACCACCAAGGTGTATTTCTTTCCACTTATCTTTGGCAGTTCCACTGGGCCAAATAGATCCATATGAAGCGGTGTGCAATATTCTTGTTGAGGATGGGCATGTCTTTTCTTTAAATGACGACTTGATTTGTTTTCCCTTCGACATCGTCACATATACTCTCCTTCTTGATATCGAGTCCGGAAGTCCTTCCACAAGATGACTTCTTGCAAGTTTGTTGATCGTTTTGAAATTCGGATGACTCGGCTTTTTTGCCACCACATGACTTGATTCAATTTGTGCTCTTTGCAAGAAACAGTCTTTGGGTGTTGCGGTTGACCAATCCACTACATACATATTTTTCTGTCTACATCCTTGCAAAGACCACTTCATTTGATTCAATATCTTTGATTTGGCATATGCCCATGTTGAATCCAACATTGTAACCCTTGTCACAAAGTTGATCGATGCTTAGTAGATTGAAGTATAGTCCTTCAACATATGCAACATCTGTGATTTCTAATCCATTCCTCTTGATGGATCCATACCTCTTATTTCACCTGGAGCTTCATTTCCTCCAAATATGACTTTTGCTCCTTTAACTTCCTTGAATTTTGACAGATTTCTTTTATTTATCATCATATGTCCGGAATGACCACTATCCATGTACCGATTCCTTGCACTCGGCTATTCTTTGAACTGCAATCAAGGAATTTAAGTTTTAGGTACCCATGCTTGTCTCGGGTCCCGAGGGTTAGAGTTATAAGATGATCCAACCAACCTATAGCCAAATGATTTGACTCTAAGGGGTTGCCATCTATCGATGCCATAATCATAATTAATCCTGGCAAATTGCTTGGGGATTCTAGGTTCATACAAATGTCTCTTTTGTCTCAGTATGCCTGCATGTATGTTTTAGCAATTGCCTTCCTTGGGGTAATTGTGGTGTTTTTGAGTGTAGTGCCTAGGTGCATATGTGTGTTGATGAAAGCTCTTATGCTTTTGGAATGGCCTTTCTTTGAGTTCTGGCCTTTGCCATTTGGGCTTGTATTCCATAAGTCTAGTGATAGTTCACATTATTCCAATCACTTGGCTTGGATATTTTCTACCATTCCCATTATATGTATTTCTTTTATGGATTTTCTGGGTTTTTGGTAGCTCTGCTTCTTCTTTACTGAGTATTTTCTATTTGGAGTTTCTTGAGGACTCATTGAATCTCTTCTCACTTTGCCCTTTTAGCACACTCAATCGTAGTTTTTTCCTTTTCCTTTGTAACTAAGGCCGCTTTGCTTATTATTGTGCTTTGGAGCGAATGTGTGTGCAACATTTATAGTTTTGGATTTTTCGGACTCTTCATGACTTGAAGATCCTTTTTTCAAAATTACTCTTGAGGTTTGACATAGCATAGAGGAATTAAATCCTAAGCTTTGTCTTGTCTCCACATTCTCTTTGACTCATAATAAGATCATCCAATGATTTAGATGCCTTGGTGAATGAGACAATAACATTCTTGAGGTCATTCTCCTCTTTTCTATAGCACAATTTCTGCTATTAATTTAGCATTTTCAGCCTTTAAACTTTTATTCTCATCGGCTATTTGACTTAGAGTACTCGGCTCCTTAGTCGACTTTGAGTTTTGACTTTTGAGTAGGTCATTTTTTCCTCATTCAATAGGGTGTGTGAGGATTTAATGTGTTCAAAATCTTTCATCATTTTGCCTAATGAATCATAAAGATCGATGGGTGATGAAGTGTGTGTGTCACGATCACTATCACTAGTGTCCGAGTTTGTTGAGTTAGATTGTACCTCATCTTCTTGATCTTGTTCTTTGGCCATCAAGCGGATCGGGGCTTCTTCTTCGTAGTCACTTGAGTAGTCGGCTTCACTACTCTCGAGTCACTTTGTCTCTCTTGACTTGGGCATTTGTCTCAATGATCTCTGTAGCCATCATTGCCTTTTTCTTTTCTTGTCTTCTTTCTCTCAAGACCTTTCTTTCTTCTTCATCTCTCAGTCTTGCCGACTACGAGATATGAGCATCAATAGCATAGTGACCTGGTTGTCTGATTCCAACATAGATATTCAGCCTTTTGATCGACTCTTTCCATTCTTGAGTTGTCGGCCCTTTGATATTCAACTTTTTGATGATCTTTCTCTTGGTTGGCCTGTCTTCCTTGATTTTGAGGAGCCGAGTGTCTTCTGGAAGATTCACCCTTTCCTCTCTTGTAGTTCTTATTAAAGAACTTGTTGAATCTTTTAACCATCGGGGCTATTTCTTCCGGGTCAATGACTTCTTTGACCTCGGCTCTCTTCCCCATCTTTAACAATTAGAGCAAAATTTTGGGTGCAAATTGTCTCTTCCTCGGTCTTTTTCTTCTCACCAAACTCATAGGCTTTGAGGTCCGAGAATAAC
This sequence comes from Rehmannia glutinosa, assembly GCA_016081115.2. Taxonomy (NCBI): domain Eukaryota; kingdom Viridiplantae; phylum Streptophyta; class Magnoliopsida; order Lamiales; family Orobanchaceae; genus Rehmannia; species Rehmannia glutinosa. The sequence continues at coordinate 29,313,131 of CM071935.1, read as the reverse complement.
TCATGGTTGGATGTCTTTGATAGGTCCATGGAATGTCTCGGTGCCATGACCTTCATTTCCCATTCAATGGAAGACTTTTTAGGATTTTCATACACATTTCCTTCGTGTATATTCCTTTCCAAGTGCGAGATAGCTCATTTGTGATTTACGTGAACCGAGCATCCAGTTGATCCAGGTTTTCTCCGAGATCATTTTGAAGTTCTCAAATTTTTGTACAGCCACCGATAGTTTGTTTTCTTTGATTTGCTCACGAGCCTTCACAAATCAATGTCGACTTGTCCCAGCATTTCCTTAGCCGTTTTGCAAGATTTGACTTTATTGAACATGGCCTTGTCCAAGGTTTTGTACAGATGTCCTTGGCTACATTGTCCAGGTTGTACCTTTTCTCATCATTTGTCCACTCGATTCTTGGTTTTTCAACCATGACTGTGCGGGAGCGACATCTTCTTCTCCTTCAACGCAACTCTTCGTGCAATTTGTGTTCACCTTTAATATTTGCGAAAGCCCATCTTCTATCACTATCCACATCTCATCATGTAATCTTTGATAGATGAGCACGCATACGAATTTTCCAATCATCAAATTCTTCAATAGTGAACATAGGAATGCGTGTTAGATTTGCTTCCATGATAATAATTTTTAATGATAGAAAAGAATTTTGAAATCTTAAGTACTAAAGCGGACTTTGAAAAGTTTGGAGATCTAGTTCGAAGAACCGGTGCGGAGGGTTCAATGAACCAACCGCTCCGATACCACTTGTAGGTCCCAAGGGGTGTAAGTGTAAGGTTTAGAAGGGGGTTGAATAAACCTTACCCAATTTTCGATTTAGTCCTTTTAAATCTCTGAGTTCTACACAATTGTGTCCTTGATGGATAATAATTAGTCACTCAAGAGAGTTAATCGCTCAATGACTTCGGTTGAAATACATTAATAGAGTAACTCACTGTTGGCTATAATTTGACTCAACCGTGGTTTTGTTTTTATTGGAAGACTTGACACCCTTAAGTTTGATTAAGCAAGTTTTTCTGACTTGATTTAGTACTTATAAATTACCAAATGGATAGCAAATTTATCGTGAGATATAAGCGATTAAAAGTGCGAGAATTTAAATGATGAAATGTAAATGACACAATAAAATTTTTATAGAGGTTCGAAGATGGGGTAATTCTTCTACTCCTCTCTTCTCCAACTCTGGAGGAATCCACTAGGTAATGATCGGTTTACAAAGTGGTAACAGATCCGAGATACAAGTCTTGATCACAACAGGCCTTGATCCTTTGGGACTCGATGCGGAGACGCCTTGATCACTCACCGGTGGCTTCTCGTGCGACTCGGCTTCTTCACAGGCGTTGCGCTTGCTACTCTGACTCACTTGCTTAAGCACTTTGGATTTGATCACGAAGCCCTCCAAAAGCTTAAGACTTGGTTCACCTTGAACCTTTCTACAATCCTTCCCGAATGTAGACCCCTTGTTTTCAGTATTTTCCTCTTCAACTGATTGAAGTTCTCTTTCCTTCACGGGTAAGTGTAGGATTGATGTACTTGAAATGTAGGCTTGAGGATTGAGAATGTTTCGATTTTGATAAGCTTGTATATCTCACGTGTGTGTCATTCATCCTTCTTCTCAAACAAACTCCTCGGCCTTTTATAGTGAACTTTCAAAAATTTGCCCGTTGAAGAGATAGGCTCATTTTTGAAAGTCACTTTGCGATCGTTGGCTTGCGATTCTTGGAATTGCCATTTCCTCGTATGAATTGTTTTATCACCTTTTCGAGTTCGACACGGTGTAGTGCTTCCCATTGGTTCATTTCTTTTGCACGCTTGAGGGACTGAGCACTCCAAGAAAGGTGGTATGGAGATATTACTTGTTTAAGTAAATCTCTTGATTTACGTAAACGGTTCTTTTTACGATTATCTCGACTTGATTTGCATTTCCTTGCTTTCCCCAGGTGACTTAGAGTCGCTTCCAATCATGGATGACTCTTCATCACTTCAACTTGAGACTTGGCTTCTCTTGAGTTGACTTGATTGATGTTCCACTCACCGTCTCATCTGCTTCTTCTTGATCGAGTTCTGTCATCTTCTTTGCCGTACTCACTGTCTCTCGTGAGTTTTCCTTCAAGTCTTGATTGTCTTCTTGCATGTTAGGGCGTAGGCGACTTAACTCGGCTTGGCCACTCTAATTGTTACAATACACTTTACAGCAAGAATTGGGGTGCCAACTTTCTATTCTAAGTTTTACATGGCATTCATCAAAATCTAAACAATAAAATTCCTAACACAAGCTTAAGCTGAAGGATAGATGGTTTTGTTTGGACCCTGTGGGCAAAAGTGGGGGCTTGGCAATTTTCTGGTCTTGCAGAGTCAGTGTGGTTAATATTATTAGCTCTCATTTCTGCCTTGAGATCGAATTTTCTCTGGAGGATCACCCGGATACTATGTGGGCCATTTTTATCTATGCTAGCATGGACAAGAGTACTAGGAGGGATCAATGGCAGTTTCTGGTCTCAGCCAAAGTGAAATGGGGTGATTGTTGGATGATGGGGGGATTTCAACGATATTACTGACCCGGGGGAGGAAAAAAAGGGGACAGGCTTCGGAGTTTGACTAGTTGCCAGGATTTTAAGTCTTTCATTGGAGATATAAAAATGGAAGAAATTCAATTTCAAGGACACCAGTTCACTTGGGCCAATAACAGAGAGGGTGAAGGCTTTGTTGAGGAAATGATTGATAGAATGTTTGGATCTCCTAGTTGGCTCATTAAATTCCCGGATGCTAGAGTTCAACATATGGAGAAACAAGCGTCGGATCATTACTTACTCTTGCTTGAGACTGAACCCCCTAGAAAAATTGGGAAAAAAAGATTCTTTTTCGATAAAGATGGCTTCATTGGCAAGGTTTTGATATGGTGGTGGAGAATGCTTGGAATTCTGACATTAAAGGGACCCCCCTTTACCAAGTGCAACAGAATTGGGAGATGTAGATTGGCTCTTATTAATTGGAGCAAGGAGAGAAGAACAAACTCAGCCAAGGTTATTCAGAAGTGTAAAGACAGACTCTCTGAAATTAAGAAGAATGATTGTTCTGATAACTGGAATGAGTGGGGAAAATTGAGAATCGTGCTTGACCGGGCTTATAAGGAAGAAGAAGGGTATTGGAGCCAAAAAGCTAGAATTGAATTGTTGAAAGAGGGGGATAAGAACTCCAAATTTTTTCATGCGTGTACAGTCCAAAGAAGAAAAGGCAATTGTATTGAAAACCTTGTCAGAAATAATAGCACTATCTGCTCTACGCATGATGAAATTGAAAAAGAGGTGGAAGATTACTATCACTCTCTGTTTGAGTCCTCTAATCCTGATTTTGATCCATTTATACTTGAGGGGATTCCTCAATCCATTTCGGCCTCAATGAATCGCATTCTTACATGCCAAATGGAGGAGGGAGAAATTAAAAAGGCCCTTTTTGACCTCAGCCCCAACAAAGCTCCTGGTCTGGATGGTATGAGCCCTCTTTTTTTTCAATATTGTTGGCATTTTATCTCTAAATTGTGCATTGCGGTGAAAGATTTTTTCAGTTGTGGTAAAATGCTTTGTAGCACTAATCACACTATTATCACTCTTATTCCTAAAATTAAAAATCCAACTTCCATCGCACATTATAGGCCTATCAGTCTATGTGGGGTGATTTATAAAGTGATCTCCAAAATCATTGTTAACATGATGAAACATGTTCTGCATCATTGTGTGAGTGTGAACCAATCTGCTTTCATTCCTGGTAGACAAATCATTGATAATGTTGTTCTGACACATGAATGCATACATCATTTGAAAAGCATTAGAAAAGGTCAAAAGGCATTTATGGCTCTTAAACTGGACATGTCAAAGGCTTATGATAGAGTGGAATGGAGGTTCCTCGCTTCAGTGCTTACTAAAATGGGTTTTGATTGTGTGTTTGTGAATTGGATCTTTAACTGTATTAATTCCTCTTCTTTTTTCTTCAATATCAATGGTCAGGTGCTAGGGTATTGTGTTCCATCTAGAGGTATTAGGCAAGGGGATCCCCTATCCTTTTATCTTACTATCTGAGGTGCTTTCTAATCTTATAAAACAAGCCCAACTCTGTCATTTATTTCGTGGAATTCAAATCAGTAGAGGGGGACCAATTCTAACTCACCTCTTTTTTGTGGATGACTCTATTCTGTTTTGTGAAGCTTCACCCTTTCAAGCCTTGAGTGTTAGGACCATTTTAGATAGATTTTGTAAGGCTTCCGGTCAACAAGTTAATTTGGAGAAATCTGCTATCTTATTCAGTAGGAATGTTGAGGGAGGGGTTAATACGGACATTTGTGCATTGTTAAATGGAATTACTGAGTGTCAGCAATCTAGATATCTAGGCATACCAATGGTGATTGGGAGGTCTAAGAAAGAAATCTTCCAATTTGTGATTGATTGTGTGCATAAGAGAGTGAATAGTTGAAGGAACGTGTTTCTCTAGTGCTGGAAAGGAGGTCCTCTTAAAAGCTGTTATTAATGCCATGCCTAATTATGTGATGTCATGCTTCAAACTTCCTGTTCACATCTGTAAGGAAATTTGTAGTATTTCTTCTAAATTCTGGTGGGGTGTTTCTGATAACGGGGGGAAAAAAATTTTGTGGGTGGCTTGGGACAAAATGACTCTACAAAAAGCTGAGGGGGGTTTAGGATTTCAAGATCTGGTGCTTTTTAATGAAGCTTTGATTTCTAAACAATTGTGGAGATTGATCTCTCAACCCAATCTCCTCATTAGTAAGGTGCTTAGGGCTAAGTATTTTGGGAAAAAAGGGTTGTTGGAATGTGAACCTAAGAGTGGGGACTCTTGGTTGTGGAAAAGCTGGCTAAAATCCAGAAAAGCTCTGAAGTTTGGTCTTAGACAACAAGTAGGCAATGGAAAAGCTGTGAGAATCTGGGATTCCCCTTGGATCCCTCAAACTGTCTCTTTTAAACCTTGTTGTATTAAGCCTGCTAACTGTGAGCTTACTTGGGTGAAGGATCTTATGACTTCTGATGGGAAGAGCTGGGATGTTAATGTGCTTAACCAAGTTTTCTGTGCAGCAGATGTTTCTAATATTTTGCAGGTTCCTATCAATCAAGAGGGAGGTTATGACAAATGGGTGTGGCATTGGGATGGCAAGGGACTTTTTTCAGTCAAGTCAGCTTATAGCTTACTGCTAAAAGCTAAACAAAATGATATGGATAGACATGAACCAAGCACAAGGTCTGTTTCTGCTGCTGCTTTTTGGAAAAGTTGTTGGAAGCTAGAGGTCAAAAGTAAAATGAAGCACTTCTTGTGGAAAGTCCTCCACAATTGTTTGCCAACCGCCCTGCTGCTGTCTCAAAGGGGTATGTTGATGGACCCTCGTTGTCCTATGTGTGGGGAATTTGAAGAAACGATGGAACACCTCTTCTTCCTTTGTGACCGTGTGAAGACAATCTGGAAATTATCACCTGTATGTTGGAACAATACTAGCCACCCTGATTTCAAACTGACATGGTGGTGGGAGACATGATGTGCAAACCTTAGAGGTGTCTGTTTACAAGATAGGCTGCAGTTTCAGTTTTTTTGCTGTGGGGAGTGTGGAAGACAATGAACTTGTGGGTTTTCAATCAATGTGCTTGGAATGAAAGGGACACTGTTAGGTATGCCCTTCATGAATGGCAAGAGTTTAAATCCTTGGCTACCTCCAACAGTGAGCTGATTAAGCAACCTAAGGACCCTCATGTGACTGTTACTGAACCTGTGGCAAATATATTAACAGTAGGATTTCATCTTTTGGTTATCAGTGTTGTTAATGACTGTGAACTGGGAACTGCATTTGGAGGGTGGTTTGTGGATGAGCAAGGCATGGTTCTAAAAGCTTGGGCATCTTCTAGGGATCTCATTGGAAATCCAGTGGAAGCGGCCTTAATTGATATTCGTCTTACTCTTTGTGCGGCTTTGGATGTTGGTGCTATCAAAGTTAATGTAATGGTAGATGACAAGGATATTGCGAGCAACCTCAACAAACGACTTCCTTTTGTTGGTGAAGGTGCGAAAATAGCCGAAGACATCTTCCTTTTATGTTTTCTTTTTAATCATGTGGTTTTTTTGGTGCAAGATTCCAATTGCATTATTAAATGTAATAGGCTTGCTAGACTTGCGTTTGATGGAAATCCGAATTTGAATTGGGTTGACCAATTCCCCATTTGGCTAGTGAATTAGTCATGTTGGTATTGTAGCCCGTTGGCTATGCGTAGTTGTAATCTCTCATGATGAGTTTTTCCTCGTATTAATGAAATGCTATCGTTCGACAAAAAAAAATAGGGAAAAATTAGAAAATGTGAGTGGAAACCAAAATGATTGATTTTTTCATTGGAATGCACTATTCTCGACTCTCTCACTTGTCATTCTCTTTTTGACTATTAACTCACATTTCTTTCAACCAACCATATTTTAGGTTGTGATTGGTTATATTTTCATTCCATTCATTTTCATTTTCTAAGAGAATAGTAGTGAAATTTTTTTAAAAAGTGAAAGTTGGATGTATAGAAAAAAAATGATGATTATGTTGATGTGATAACGAATCTTTTAGAGATGTTGATTGTTTGTGAAAAATTTTGTGGAAATAATAGTGTAAAATATAATGTAAGAAAATTGAAAATAAAAAATTAATCCAAAAATAGGCAATATGGATCTCATTTTATGCCTTTTGTTAACAAGAATAAGAGAAAGATAATAAAATAAGTGATAAATTAAAGAAATTTTTGGAATTCTTTATATAAATAGGGAGAGGAGAGAGAAATAAATAGTATAATTTGGTATTGAAAAATGTGAAAGATAAAGAGAAAAATGAATTGATTTTTGGAAGGAAGTGAGATTTTTTTTTTTTTGAAAATTTTTCATTTTTTCTGAAACAACCACACATTCTAAAATTTTCACTCCAAAATGAAAAATTTGGAAATGTTTTCACAACCAAGCACAACCTTATATTCTTTAGGCTGCGATTGGATATGGGCGAGAAACGAAAATTTTCACTAGTGAGCATAAAAACTTGTGAGCACGTGAATGGAAATGAGATTGTTAGGATTTTCACTAAATTTCACTGTTTCAACCCTCTACTTCTTCACTGTAATTTACTGTTGCAACTCCACATGTCATTTCAGTCTTTTCAATTCATTGTCATTTCAGTCCTTTTTTTTATTTATGTTTTTGACCAAGTTATTTAAGTTTTTTTTAATTTGGTTCTCTTTGTTTAAGCTAAGCACATTTTGTATGCATCACATTAATTATTTGTTCAGTAGATGTGCAATGGTGATTAAATAAATTAGGCAAATATTTTATAATTAATTATGATAATATGAATTTCCGTGCATTAACGAGTGTCAATTTAGGTTTAGTCCAGGTTCACGGGTTTGGGTTCGTGGGTTCAGGAGTCAAAATAAGCCAATCCAGACCAAACTCATTTAATTATTCGCACCATAATCTTGAATCCGGACCAAACCTGTTTATTTTACAGGTAACCTGGATCTAACATGTTTAAACGGTTTAATAAAATTACTTTTATGCACATTTAATAATAACAACATACATAGTTAATGAGGTTTTAGCATTTAAGTTTTAAAGACATATATTGTTTTTTGGTTTTTATTACAATTAGTTATTTACTAAGTTTTCTTTTAAATTCATAAATGGGTTAGATGGGTTAAATGAGTCATAACGGTTGACCCGAACCCAACCTGTTAAATGCTTGGACCCAATTTTAGACGAAATCAAAATTGGGTCAAACTTGAAAACAAAACATGTTTTTCCTGTCAAAAATAACTTGTCATTTTGAGCGACACTTTTCATGCATAAGATTCATAAGGATGGGAGCAAAGATTTTTCAAAATATTTTGTAAAAACTCCTCCTAGCAACATGCACAAAAGAGTAAGTATAGAAGCAAACAACTAAAAGCTAAAAGCTCAGCTTTTACACTTTGAGCTTGAATATCAAGTGCTTAGAAGCTCCCCCTGTCAAAAAGAAATCATTAGTCACAAATAAAAGTCCATTATGCATCCATTGGACTAAGTTTCATTCTCAGCTTTTGACTTTTTCATCCACATCTTATAGCTTTTTTCGCGAAAATTTTCTAACTTCTTTGAGCTTATGAGCTTACTTCATGTTCTCCCTCTTTGTAATAATCAAAAAGACTATTAGCATGATAAAAACATCATACAAACATATCAAAGTGCACATTTTTAATCGAAGTATCGAGCTTTGAGCATAAGGCTTAAAATTCCAACTAATAAGGGAAACTTTGAGAAGATGGTTTGTAAAAGCTCACTTGATTGATAAAACATGATCTCTATAAATATATAAGAAATTTGAAATCAAGAGATTCATGTAAGGATGAAATTTTCATTGAAATATTTTGTCGAACACTTGGCGTGCTTAATATAAAAATAAAGATGTATATAACACTTGTAAATATAATCAAGCCCAGAAATTCATCACCAAATGTAATTCTGGAATCATAATTCATCAACATTCAATATATACATCACAATGATACAACAAATACATCAATCCATCAAATAAAAAGTATTTTCTCAAGGTTTCAACCCAATTGAGATTAAAAAAGGAATTAAACTCACCAAATAATTGGAGAAGTTGAGTAATTTGGATGGTATACTCATAATATAAGTCCAACAATATAGAATTTTCAAGAAAGAAATCATTTTGAGTGAATTGTTTGTGAAATTTGCAAAGAAGTGCGAAATAGGTGAAAAACGAGTAAAATAGACGAGGTCTTGGACATAATCGAATTTAACCAAGAAATTGTCTTGTTCAAATGGTTGAAGGGGGTGGTCGACCGGTTCATGCCTTGGTCGACCAGTCGACCCCCTTGGTCATCCGGTCCCTGAAGCGCATTTTCTAGTTCTGTCCGAATTTTGAGTTAAAAATCCAATTTTTCACCCCTAAGTTTTAAAATGCACACAATGCAATCATAGACCTAATTTGATATGCATTATGCCCAAACGGGCTCGAATTGACGCACAAAACTTGGCGGCTAAAGGTTTTATGAAATATCTGCGAGTTAATCTTGAGACGGAACGAAACACATCTCGATTTTTCGTTTGAAAACGCAATCCCATAGAAATTGATGATGAACCTCAATATGTTTTGTTCGGTTATGATGAATCAGATTTTGAGCAATATTTATAGCGGACGTGTTATCACAAAAAAATATGAATATTTTCAAAATAACATTTGTAATCAACTAAGGTTTGTTTCATCCAAAGTAGTTGAGGTACAACACAAGGCGGAAATGTATTCGGATCCCGTTGATAAGGATACACAATTTTGCTTTTTCGAAAACCAAGATAAGAGGCAATCGCCTAAAAGTTGACATGATCCGGAAGTACCTTTGCGATCGTCAATATTTCCCGCATAGTCCAATTCACTAGATCCTTTAAGAGAATTTTTTTTGTTCTTTGGATAAAACAAGCCATATGAAATAGGGCCGTTCAAATATCGAAAAAAAATTTTAACGACACTCATAGGAGATTCTTTGGGATTATTTTGAAAACGAGCACATATACATACAACATGAAAAATATCGGGTCTACTTGCGATTAAGTAAAGTAAACTACAATCACACCTTAATATTTTGATTCATCAACCAACTTACCTTTTTCATCCTTGTCGAGCTGGACATTGGTTGCCATTGGAGTAGTGACGGTTCTTCCTTCTTCAGTTCTGAACTTTTTTAGAAGTTCTTTTATATACTTTGATTGTGATATATAGATGTCTTCTTGGAATTGTTTTATTTGGAGTCCAAGAAAGAAATTGATCTTGTGATAATCCATTTCTTTAATTAATAATTTGATTAGAGGTTAGTATAGGGGTTATGTTAGGGGTTAGTTAGGTGTTAGTTTAGGGGTTATTTTAGAGTATTTAGGGTTTAATATTAATTACTATAAATATGTATAACTTCATACTCAAATTTTACACCAAATTTCAAATAATTATAAGGTAATGATATTTTTTTACTTATTATTAAAGTTTCCTATGTATATATATAAACCCAATTAACAAGCATCTTTCAATATTTTATTTTTATAAATTATTTCATTAATTAGTTTGATTTATTAAAATCACATATTAATTATATAATTTTATTTAATGTAGAAAACGAAGGGGTCGAGGATTAGGACTTTTTTTGTTCATTTTTGTACATCGAATATATGCGATTATTAAGGTAGGGATTTTTGTAGTATTTGTCTTTATTTAATATTCCGTGATTATACTTCATTGATTGCAATATATGTCAAGAGGAAATAAATTCATATAAGCTAGAGGCCATGAAAAGGTTTCGGGATCAAACATATCTTCGGGATGAACCCGCAATGCTATATGCAATAACTGGCTAGTCAGAGGAAAAAACAAATTAATGAATTTATTGTTGTAATTATGTGAATGCTTTGTGTTATATTAAATATTGATAGATATAATCATATTGAGCGAGATGAAGCTCGCGTCTATTATTATCATGACTTTCAGGTTGAGGAATCCGGCTGAAAATATGATGTTGTGGACGGTGGAATAAATCATGTTATATTTATATATTAAATAAATATGATCAGACTAAATTTTGGGTTTATATCTTTAATTCTTTTTTCGGTTTATGCTTGGGATAATTATTGGATATTTAATTTTTAAGATGTAATATTATTATTATTACAATAATAATTATTATTATCATTATATTTTTTTCATAAGAATTAAAAATTCTAAATCAACTTTTTGATAATTATTGGGATCACATTAATTTATAAATTTGTGTTTTCTTATTTTAAAGTACTTTAGTTTCATAAAATTGAGTCGTTACAAGTGATATCAGAGCAGGTCTACAATTTTGAAAATTAAAATGTATAGTTTTTTCTTAAGAAAAAAAATAAAAGTCAAACTTTATATAAGATAAAACGGTATAATAATATCCACCTCCATCATATCTTGTCGGTCTCCTGGAGGTATGATAATTATTAATGCCAGTTACATTATACAATTGTACCAGTATGCTCATTTATGCCATGATGTATTTTATAATAATTCCATGTTATTATATTCTGCTTTAGAAACATAATACCAGTTTATATGTTACATGACTTATGGTTGCAAATATAAAAATATAAAAATTGACTTATGGTTGCGAATGGACATATATATAGATGGCAGGAACTCGCACTCGCCACACTACAAGAAAGAACAATAATAATAATAACTAAGGTCCGAACCATCCCATTAACTAACTCAATCATTATTTCAACTATCAAATTGAGGAGGGGGTAACATTGGAGAATATATAGTTAAAATTCACCAATTGTGGTATAATGTGAGGAATGTCATCGGGGCTCCAAATGAACGCGTTGCCTTCCATAGAGTGATTGATAGCTTACCCTCATTTTAGAACATCAAGGCTGAAAAGCTTTATGCCTCATTATTGGAGTATGACGGGCATGACGATCGATCCAAAATTAACTATGAGACATTCATTGCCAGGTTATACGGTAAATTGATTTGAGTTTTAAAACAATGAGGCTATGGCAAAAGATGAGGAACTAGAAGGAAACCTGGAAGAAGACCCAAAAGAAGATCCGGAAGAAGATCTAGAGGAAGATGAAGACATGGATCAGTAGAGATAGACGGGTCTATGTATTGCAATAATTGATAAATAAATCCTTATTATATTTAAAGCTTAGTTGTCCTTTAATTGATACTTATTTATTTGACCATTATTTTATGCTATTTAGATTTTAAGTTAGATATTTCATGCAAAATCCATTAATAACTTGGGATAAATAATAATAATACATTGCGTATGACCTTAGGAATATGGCTCCCCATCGTGGAAATCAAGTCAACGGTGAGAACTCCACTAACACATGAAATCAAACCACTGCTACTGCTGGACATATAATTGTTGAGTTCCTCAGAGGTGTGCAGAACAATGGGGACAACAATAACGAATGAGTCGTGGAACAATTCTGCCACTATAGTCCACCCACATTCAACGGACATGATGGCCCGACAATATTAGAAGAATGATTTCGATCGCTAGAGAGAATTTTTTGACTTATTGGTTGTACAGATGAACAGGGAGTCGTATGTCCTGCCTTCCAACTCACCGAAGATGTTGATTATTGGTGGGAAGGGTATTGGAGGACTAAGACTGAGGAAGAGAGGAATGCTTTAATATGGGATGAGTTCAAAGTGATTATAATGGAAAAGTTTTTCCTATATTCATATTGGGACAAGAAGGAGACAAAATTCCTTAACTTTAAACAAAGAAACATGATTGTCACAGAGTATGAGAGAGAATTCAATCAACTAAGTCGGTTTTCTCCACGCCTAGTGGATAGTGATTTGAAAAAGGCTCTGTGGTTCAGAAGGGGACTTCGAGCACAACTATCAGGAATATTATTTGCTCAAGGAGATTTGGGAGTAGTCGGTGATGGTGAGAAGGGATCATGAGGTGGAGGCAAGTTTTGTTGGGGACGAAGATGAGCAAAAGTTGGTTGTTTTACCTGAGAAAAGAAAATGGGATGGGGAAAAACATAATAAAAATGAAAATCAAAATAAACAAATAAAGACTAATGGAAATGAACGCCCAACTACGCAAGCAGACAGGCCAACTTGCCTAAAATGCAAGAAGAATCATTTTGGAGAATGTTTAGCTGGACAAGGAAAATGTTTCAAGTGCAAGAAGCCATGGCATGAAGTCTCTAATTGTCCTCTCTTGAAAGCTGAGCGGGAAAGAAGAGAACAAACATCTGGAGGTAGAGCTCGAATGTATGCTATGACTCAGGAAAAAGCTGATCAAAACCTGAGTACAATTTCAGGTATGCTAACCATCTCTGGAATACCTGCTCTTGTGCTTTTTGACAGAGGGCCCACACATTCGTTTTTATCTGCCAAATACCATGCTATATTAGGACATAAGAGAGCTAGAGTAAGTGAACCCCTTGAGGTTAGCTTGCCATCTGGAAATTCGATAACAACTACTCAGTGAATAAGGATGTTGAAATGAATATAGGGGGGAAATATCTTAAAGCTTATCTATACATAATTAAGATGAAGGATTTTGACGTAATCTTAGGTATGAATTGGCTTAGTAGATATCAGGAGGACATTAAGTGTCATGAGAAAGAGATAATATTCGAACTGCCAGGAAATGATGAGAAAAAATTCTATGGGATTAAATCTAAGGCAGTACCACGAGTGATATCGGCAATGAAGGCAAGATAGATGTTGAAAAACGAAAATTGTCATGGATATCTAGTGAGTTTAGATACCTCGACAGCCAAAGTGACACCTAATGATGTACCAACTGTGCAAGAATTTTTTGATGTATTCCCAAAAGATTTGCCGGGAATTCCTCTAGATCGCCAGTGTGATACCCGAGCCTTTCACTACTCACTAGGCCAATATAGTTCATGCATTATATGTTTTTTATTTGTCGCTTACATGGCATTTGTGCTTCATCATCTAAATCATTTTATATGACTTGATAAATTTCACAATTTTAGAACCCTTATATAATATATAGTTGTCGGACTATTAGAAGCTAGCTATTAAGTTACACGTGGTAGTTATTCAAAGAATTATAAGATTACACGTGGTAAATTTAGGGATGAAACGTGGCAACAATGTGTGCATCGAGAAATCTAAAATGCGAACAAATTAATTGAACGAATTAAAGTAATATATGATCGAGAACTTGGTAGCAAGATGATATATTAATTGAGGTTAATAGTTTTATTATAATAATAATAATAGTAATAATAATAAGAAGAATAATAAATATGAGAATGTGGGTTAAAATAGTAATTTGTAAAGTAGATAGGACTTTAGATGTAAATACCAAAGAAATAAATATGCATGCATTAATATATATATATATACACGTAATTAATAAATATATATAATGTGTTAGTGTGCTGCTATTCATATAATGTAGTATATACAATTATATGATACACAATATAATGTATTAATATTATATTATATAAGCGTTTGATGAGTGCATCTGTTCTAAAGCCTCTTAAAACATATGTATAATATCATATATACACTCAAATTACGGTTATATAACTTAACTATGAAGAATAGTTAAATGTAGATGATATGTTGATGGGAAATTTTTTTAACTACCCACATAGGATAGGGAAACCTCTTTTTTACCCACCCATTTAAAATACCTATTTTTCTACCCAAAATGACCAAAACACCCCCAAAATTCAAAATCAGTGAATAAGGTAACCAAAACACCCCCCCCTCCCACTTTCCACCTTGCCAAAAAATCCCAAAACAATAGCAAAAAAGACACCCATATCGTGAGAAGCAAAGCGTGAGATGGATAGTGGAGATGTACCCTCTGCCGCCACCGCCGCCGCCGTACCTGCCGGTGTTGAAGACCGATCATCTATCAAAGACAACCCCTCCGTCGAAGATCCCTCAAGTTCTCCCCGCCGTGACGATGCCGTCGCCTCCACCTCCGCCGCCGTCGATGCCGCCCTTGAGGTTAGATTTTATTCTTATTGGCTTTTTTTTGGGTTAATTTTTTATTTAGGTTTTGGTTTGGAGAATACATTGTTGATTTAGGGGATTATACGAGTTTTGATTTAGGTTAGGTTAAATTAGATTTCGATTTTAGTGTTTTAGGGCTGACTGGTACTGTGGCGAAGGCATTTGGGGAAGACGGAGGGTTTTGGGAAAGACGAAAAAACAGTGGTTATCATGTTATAATTATAACGTGATATGTCTTAGCACATTATAAGTATAACGTGATATGTCTTATCACGTTATAAATATAACGTGATAAGGACATATCACGTTATAAATATAACGCGATAGGTCTTTATCATGTTATATTTATAACGTGATAAGACATATCACGTTATAACTATGTCACGTTTTAGGGCTGATTGGTACTGTGGCGAAGGTGTTTGGGGAAGACGGAGGGTTTGGGGGAAGACGAAAGAACAGTGGCTATCACGTTATAGTTATAACGTGACATATCACGTTGTCTTTTATAACGTGATATGTCTTTATCACGTTATAATTATAACGTGATAATTCATATCACGTTATAACTATATCATGATATAATTATATATCACGTTATAATTATATAACGTGATTTGGATTATCACGTTATAATTATAACGTGATATATAATTATACGACGTTATAATTATATAACGTTTTTATATCACGTTATATAAGTATAACGCGCTATGGATTATCACGTTATATAATTATAACGTGTTCGTGTTATAATTATATAACGTCATATAATTATAACGTGATATGGGATTATCACGTTATATAATTATAACGTAATATAATTATATCACGTTATAATTATATAACGTGATATGAATTATGACGTGATATGGAATACGAACAGTCACGTTATATATAGAGATAATTACGTTTTATATCGTGATATATATATATTTTTCAAGATATATCTTGTAACGGTATATATCATGTTATATGTTATTTTAGGTTGGACCTTCGTGGAGGCGGGAGGCTTATCGTGATTCCCGAGCTAATATTACTGGACACGTCAGAGCCAAAGTCCTGACTATTTTTGTCGTGGAGTTACAGAGGTTCTCAGGAGAGCATAACGTATATATGGAGTTCAGAAACTCCTATTTTGGGCACTTTGTTGATTTCGACACGCGATACAGTTGTAATGCTGCCGCCCATGCCCTTTTATGCCACGAGATACGTAGACCGGAGGCCTCCGACGACGAGTGTTGGTTCCATATAGGAGAGCACGACATCAGGTTCTCCCATCGCGAGTACGCTCTCTGTACTGGTCTACGGTTTGCCCCGACGTCGTTTGATATTACTGCGAACCACGACATACCAGAGGGGGGCGTGTATCAGAGATGTTTGACTCGTGAGCAGCGCATCACAGCAGCTCGTCTGCATGATCTTTTTGTCGAGGGTAGATTTCGTGAGTCACCGACTGATACGCTGAAGGTGGCGAAGATATTGGTTCTTTATTATCTGCTTATTGGTCTAGAGCAACGGACGATAGCAGTGGACCGGTGGGTTTGGGTGCTAGTAGAGGACACCTTGCAGTGGGAGAGCTTCCCATGGGGGAAGTATACTTATCAAATCTTGATGCACTATATACGGAGTTTGCCTCATACATTGTCGACTCCTGGTGATGAGACGAGGACACCTTCGTATCACTTCTATGGGGCCACATTTGCGTTTTTGGTACGTACACAATTTATGACTAATTTTCGTATTTTATATACGCATGATACTCTTGTTATTTGCTTATTAATTTGTTAATTGTTTTCTGACAGACATGGGCATTCGAGGTTATACCTTCTTTGGGTGAGGCCTATGGTACGAGAGTCTCGTCTGTCCGAGTACCTAGATGTCTTCGTTGGAGGTATAAAAAGAGACTACCAGACGAGGCAGATTTTTTGTTTGAGGAGGTATATAACTCGTATAATTCTTTGTTTTGTTTGTAAACTTGTATAATTATTTATAAATCGTTTTGCCATTCAGGGATCATTTTTGTGCCACGAGACATTGGCGCCGAGTGAGGAAGAGGAGCGTCAGCTGTATTGGACAGACATCGTTGACGATATCCTCTCTGGTCCTCCTCGATTTATCCCGAGAGAGAGCAGGTTCAGGAGGGTGGCTCGGGAAGTAGGGGTACTCGGGGTAGTTGGGGCACCCGAGGCGCGAGTAGAGGCATACTCCGGGGTGCGAGGAGGGGCATTCGTACATAGGATGTCACCGGCACATCCGTTCAAAGGCCTCAGAAGAGGCTTAGGACTGATCAGCCAGACAGTAATTCCGAGCACTTCACAGAGAATGAAGAGCAGTATGATACAACCGATCATTATGAGGAGCAGTATGATACTGGGTTGCAGGCGGATGAGGCCCCTGATGTTAGGGACTCATTGAGGACATTGATAGAGGAGCGTATTGCTGGGATAGGGAAACGTATGGATGATCACATAACTCACTTGGATCAGTGCCTTTCATTGTTTGGTGATCGCATTACACTTTTGGAGACCCGTGTTCACGAGCACGTTGGTGTACTGGGGCGGCAGTTTAATAATGTTGACGAGCTCGTTCGACGGCGATTTGATGAGGCTGAGGAGCACCTCACTCAGTTGGGTGGTCGTTTGGCTCATGAGCTTGGTGCGGTACCGCAGCTTATTGAGTCTGAGATTAGGCGCCAGTTCCCATTCATGGGTCAGTACGAGGAGTTCATGCACGCCAGTCAGGCCACCGCCAGCCAGACTATCATTCCTCCCCCTTCTCCCCCCGCTGCGACTATCACTCATCCCCCTCCTCCCGCCGCTGTGACTATTCAGCAGCGGCCTATTCGAGATAGGCAGCCATCCCATTTTCTTATCAGCCCATTCAAGCCCACAGATGTGCGTATTAGAGACGCTATTGCGGCGGATGAGTATCGTCGTTTCTTGGACTCCAGAGAGGAGTGAGTAAATAAGTCAATTTCAAACATTTTCTTTATTTTCTTATTTTCTTTCCTGTTAATTAACCAAATGCAATCTGAATGGCACGACAGGAGGAATGTGGGATTGATGTATACTGTTGGGCCGGGTTGGTTTCGGGAGCTTGAGGATGTCACGAAGGAGATGGAAAATGATGTAAGTCTTTTATAACATGTTATTACATAACGTGCTATATATTAACACGTTATGTACATAACGTGTTACATATAGCACGTTATGTATTATAACGTGTTAATATATAACACGTTATAATAACGTTATGTACATAACGTGTTATATATATGGCACGTTATCTATATAACGTGTTAATATATAACACGTTATGTATTATAACGTGTTAATATATAACACGATAATAACACGTTATGTATTATAACGTGATAATATATGGCACGTTATCTATATAACGTGTTAATATATTGAAATGGATGTTTAACATGTAAGTTTCTGAAACAGTATATCAATGCATACTTGGCTATTCTCCAGTCTGATCCCAAATTTCTTGGGTTTGTTCCTCATGCACAAATGGTTGGAAAATACACGATTATTGATACGTTCCTCCCGGTGAGTAAAATTAATTTTAAAAAAATCTTAGAATTTTTTGTGTCTAAATAATCAGTTTTTTTTGTTTTGAAGGATTATTGTGACGTCATATGGGACAAGTTGCATGGCAAAGACCCCTAGGACACCATTTATGACCCTTTGAAGATGGAGATTGTCCCACCCGAAGAATTTGACAACATGGTCCATATTATCAGAAGCGGTCCTCGGGGTTGGGGGAATCCGACAGACTGGAAAAATGTTAGGGAGGTAATGAAAATAAAATTTTGATTACTTTTTTAATTTATGGTTCTTTATTTTTTCTATTTACTGATTTGCAATATTTTGTTTTAGGTTTTGATGGTGTGCAATTTTAAGAGACATTTTGTTGCCTGCCGGTTGGATCCTCGGGGAGGGGTGATACATCTACACGACATTGTACGTTATAGATATACCCCTGAGATTAGGGCCTCGAGGGTCAAAGCGACACGACCACTACGTCGCATCCTCCCTGCATTGCTGCAACACGCATGCTTCTTTAGTAAGGGTCAGACTATTCGTCCCGAGTTTGAGATTCTCGAGCCCCCGATTAAGGATTGTTTTGAGCAGGCAGATTGTGTCAGTTGCGGGCCATTGGCGCTTGTCCAGATTGAGCCCCCCATTGTCCGGAAAATGAACAAGGCAACTGTTCATAAGACGATTGCCAAAATTAGGCAACGGATTGCATTTTCGATATTTAGGTATAGTACGGATAGTAGTACAATGGAAGTAGAGAAGTAGTACATTTGTATTTTGTATATATTTTTAATTAGTTGTAAGGCAGTCAGTAGTAGTACATTGTTTACAAATTATAACGTGTTAATGTATATCACGTTATATACATAACATGTTAACACATTAACACGTTATATATATAACGTGTTAATGTACAACACGTTATGTATATAACACGTTATATATATAACGTGTTAATGTGTTAACACGTTATGTATATAACATGTTATGTGTTAACACATTATGTATATAACGTGATATAACGCGTTAATGTATATAACGTGTTAATGTACAACACATTATGTATATAACGTGTTATGTGTTAACACGTTATATACATAACGTGTAATACATTAACACGTTATATATATAATGTGTTAATGATTACCTCATTCTTAAAAAATTAACACACAACAAGATAATGGGCAACAGAAGAGGAACTACAACACGTTCCTATAAGCCATACAAGCAAGATTAACATCTCCTCTAATTTTCATCATCCGGGCGTCTGGGACATTTTCTACGAGTATGATCAGTAGATTGGTATATTCCGCATTTTTTTACTACGCACCTTTGCGGAAGTACCCGGTTGTGTTACAGAGGCGCTACCGTCTTCGAGTGGAATCGACATGTTACATTTAACGGAATTGTGGCCAGCAACCCCACATCTTGAGCATACTTGACTCTTACGTGAACGGTTGCTCGATGACTCAACAACGGATTGAACTCTATTTTGTCTTGGTCGTCCGGCTTGTCTAGGATCATTTGGGGGATTCCATTCTGATTCTCGCACGTTTTCAGGTACAACCCACTCGCCCGGATCAGGAACTGGTAGCATTTCACCCGCCCACATTTGTTTAAGGTTTTCGGTTTTATAATAATGTGCAACGAATGAATAAATATTGAGGTTCGCCTTCCTAATTGTTGCAGATGCATGAGAGCAAGGCATCAACTCATATTCAAACTCTCTACAACTGCACGTTCTGAGGGACAAGTTGACCAAATAATTCTTCGTTCCATCTTTCACATTGTACTTGACACTGCTAAGACATTGGACATCCATCCTCGACCTGCCTCGACTGCAATACCTATTCTTTTGGTTGCTTCTTGTGTTAACTCTTCAACCCATTCATTAGCAGCAGTGCGTCGCTCAAAAAACCATTTTTCCATTATAGTACGTGCACACTCAAGCACAGAACAAACTGGTAACTTTGTGGCCCATAATAATCGATTATTGAAGCTCTCAGCTGAGTTGGATGTCATGAACCCATATCGCCGGACACAACACTTACATCGGGACCATCTTTTCTCCTCTGCACGTTCTAATTTTTTAAACACGTCGTTCTCACTAGTAATTTTGATGTGTGCAAGATATTTTTCATAGTCTTCCTGGCGGTAAGAATATGTTGCATTTCTAAACATTGCTACTACATGCTGACCGTACTGAGCCAAATTCTTGCTCAAATGATAAGTGCAAAGACCATGCACTGCTTCCGGATACACTACTTTTATTGCATTACTAATACTCTTATGTTGATCAGAGACAATCAAAAGATCAGGGGGCAAGCATAAGCTTCTCGCAACTGCCTCAAATACCATGTCCACGACTCGTCATTCTCAACGTCACCAATCCCAACTGCGAGGGGGAATATTTGTTCATTACCATCTTTTGTTACGGCAACGAACAATATTCCTCGATACTTGCCTTTAAGGTGTGTTCCATCAATAACAAAAACAGGCCGACCATGGTTCAAGAATCCAGTAATCAATGCATGCAGAGCAAAAAACACATACTGAAATCTATTAGCATGATCTACTTTCCACCTTGCTATAGATCCAGGATTTGTCAAAGCCAACATGTGTGTATAAGACGGAAGCATTTTGAATGATTTGTTTTTATCTCCAAATATCATTCCAAAAGCATGATGTTTTGCATTTAATGCAACATTATAACTCACTTTTAGTCCATGTCGAGATTCTAGCTCTACCATCATATCTCTTGGAACGAGACTAGAATGCTCCACTAGCAATCTAGATGCAAAATAATGACCAATTACTTTAGAATACACCTGTCTAGATGCATTTTCATTCACATTCACCCCACATCCCATGTGCTTGTCAAATTTTCTTACTCTCCACATATCACTTTTTCCATGTCCACGCATTCTAAAAGGACAACGTTAATACCTACAAATCACATTATAACGAGACCTATCTGAGCGTTCAACTCGGTACTCAACTTGATTTTCAAGGTGATACATGCCAACAGCCATCTCCAAATCAGCTTTGCTCATGTATGTTGCACCTTGCTGCAGTGTGCCACCTGACGCTTCCAATCTGCCAGGTTCATCACGCTGGGGTGACACGTGTGATGTTGCAACTGGGATCACCCAACCTTGTGGTAAACGAGTTGTTGTTGTTTCCCTATTGTATTCCCATTCAGTATCCTCAACCCGGACATTTGTGTGGATGTCTGGAATTTGACTTTGATTCTCTGTTGATACGCTGTTGTTTTGAACAACTCTTTCTTCAATTGGAGTATCTACAAAAATTTCTCTTCGTCTACGTCTCCACTCACAAAATTCTTCAAAATCAGCACGTTGGTGATCATCTTCAAAATGATTATTACCCTCATTATCATCAGCACCATCTCCATCAGTGGCGACATTATCATCTGCGAGATGATTATTACCTTCATCATCAGTAGTATTATTATTATCGCCCTCCTGATCTATTTCTATAAATCTTGATCTATCTTCACCCCAATCACAACCGAAATTAGGATAACAATCCTCTATACCATTGGGGACTTGTTCAATATTAGGTTCTGGAGCGCTTGGGCCGAGTTGTTCAACATTCGGTGTATGCGTAGAAGGGACATAATAGGGTTGGCCACATGTGATATTTTGTAAAGCCATTAGCTGCTTAAAACCTCCAACTGCGCCTTGCTCATTCCCAACTTGATTACGCCTAAACTGACTACCCACCACAACGTGCGAGGTTGTCTCAAAATTTTTTCTTTTTACGGTAACGAAAACAACGGGTAAATCGGTGTTTGCAAAAGCACGATCAATGTCACGATTATTTTTCAGCCTTAACTTTGCAATCTTATTTCCGGGAATATCCACAAAAGAGTACATTATACAGTCGTATATGGTCCTATCAGCTTCAACAATTCCATAGATCTCGTCCAATAAATTATCATAATGAATTTTACCCGGTTCAACACATATAGCTTCCTCTTCACCATTTTTATATTCCAAACCATCCCAATGTCCCCCAAATCGAACAAGAATATATCCAGAATTCATCTGTAGAAAATATCACGTTATTAAATTAAAATTTAAGGTTATAACACATTTTTATTACATATCACGTTATATGTATCACGTTATATATTATATATAACACGTGATATAGCATAACGTGATATAACGTGACATATATCACGTTATATAGCATAACGTGATATAACGTGACATATATCACGTTGCTACATAACGTGTTATATATATCATGTTATGCTATATAACGTGATATATATAACACGTTATGTGCGTTATGTGCTACATAACGTGTTATATATATCACGTTATATATCATAACGTGATATATATATCACGTTATGATATATAACGTGATATATGTCACGTTATATAGCATATATATCACGTCTAACTGGAATTATCTAAATCTGAATCATAAATTCATAAGTCTGAACGTAAAAAAAGTGGAAATTTTCAGAACTGGGAAGAAATGAAAAATCTTAAATCAAAAACATTAATCTGCATATATAACAACATGAACTAATATAACCAATAAAACAAATAAGCTACATTACCTTGATTTCATGATCTTCGACTGGTTTACAGATGGGTTGAGATATGGTGAAGACGAAAAGAACTAGAGAGAGAATACAATGTGGAGATTGGAAGAAGAAAGAAAGGGAAAATAAAGTTAGATCTACTTTTAATGAAGTGAAACTACTTTTGAGGGTAAATTGGTAAAATAATACCAAAAGTGGGTAGAAAAGATGATTTGTTATCTTATAGGTCAAAAAAGAGTTTGACTTATCCTATGTGGGTAATTCTAACAATTATCTCTATGTTGATTATGGATAGTAGTCATGATTTAATATTGAATACTAAGAACATGTTAAAGAAGAACTTTGACATGAAAGATATGAGAGTATCTAATGTTATATTAGGGATTAAAATCTCTAGAACTTCAGATGGAATTGTCTTGTCACAATCCCATTATGTCAAAAGCATACTTAGAAAGTTTAATGTTTTTGATAGTCCTCCGGCTAAGACACCTGTAGATCTAAGTCTACACTTGGCCAAGAATAGAGGTGAACCAGTTTCTCATCTGGAATATGCAAGGGTAATTGGCAGTGACAGGCAGTCTGATGTACTTAACGAATTGTACACGTCCAGATAATGTATATTCAGTGAGTAAGCTAAGTAGGTTCACAAGTAACCCGAGTACAGATCACTAGAAAGTCGTGACAAGGGTACTTAGATATTTAAAGTATAACCCGAGTACGGATCACTAGAAACCCTAACCTTATTCACAAGTAACACGAGTGGATATGTTTTAACAATAGGTGGAGGAGCGGTGTCATGGAAGTCTTCTAAGCAGACGTGCATAGCTCGATCCACTATGGAATCCGAGTTCATTGCTTTAGATAAAGCTGGAGAAGATATTATGTGTGAAAGATGTAAATTCTAGTGTTTGAATATGCTCAACGGTGTGGATTCTGTAAGTTGGTTACCATTAGTATTCAACCAATTCAAATTTACAACTATTCTCAATAATTGTGTCTTCTTGAGCTTTTTTTTTTCTTCTGCAGCTATTTCTTTTTTTTTTTTTTTTGCTTCTAGTCCTTCTGCAGCTATTTCAGGTTTATTAGTTGATAACAATGTACGAGTTTTGCAAGATAATTTGTCTATTTATAGCGGTTTTTAACTGAAGGCTCCAAGGGACTTTTTAGCTGCCCAATGCATTCATATTTAGTGAGTTGTATTTTTTATACAATCAACAATACAACTTTTATATATTGCAATCTATTTTATTTGAACTGGAAGCTGAAGAGTTTTTCGGGAATATAAAAATGAATATAAAATGACATTAAAAAATAAATATGTCTTCTATGTTTAATGACATGCATCCGGGTTCCAAGGGTGTTTGTTAGATCCCCAATGCATTCAAAATCAATGTATTGTATTTTCTATGCATGCAAATATTGTACTATAACTATTTTTTTGTTGCAACCAAAAGTTGAACAATTTATAAATATTAAAAAAATAATTAAATAAAAATAATGTGTTACTATATTTGGCAACGTAATTTTGGTGGGATTTTTCCTAAAATAAGACTTTCTTGATTTTATATATATATATATATATATATATATTTTTCATATAAATTATTATTCCACTCAATTTTAATTTAATGAATTATTAGTTGTATGGTGACGACCCATCTTACAAAAAGGACCGAATAGCCTTCACTACAAGAAAACAATCAAATTCCAACAAAATAATTCCAACGAAATAGAAAGATGTTGGAATTTTTGAATTCCAATGAAAATTTCAATGCTATATTATACCGTTGGAAATTCCAATGAAAATTCCAACGATAAACAAAACTGTTGGGATAAAATATTGGAATTCTTGTTGGAATTTAAAATTTCAACGGAAATTCCAACACCACAACAAACTGTTGGAAAATTCCAAATGTGATTCCAACAGTACTAATAAACCATTGGAAATACTGTTGGAGTTTTAAAAATTCCAACAGAAATTTTATCGCTAAAAAATACCATTGGAAAATTTCAACAAAAATTCCAATGGTAAATCAAATATTGGAATTAGTCTTTGGAATTTCTGTTGGAGTTTTTAAAGTTCGAATGGAAATTCCAATGATACAACATGTTGGAAAATTCCATTGGAAATTCCAATACCAATGGAAAATTTCAATAGAGGTTAAAAGATTTGAAAGTATTGTCCATATCAATAAAATATAGTTTCTCTTCTGGAGTCAATCATATTAAAACTACATAGTTAAATGTGCTTGATTTGGGACAAATTGATGATGGATGACCTACTGGAAAGTTAAAGATATTAGATAGTGAGATAAAATGATTGAATATTCCAATGGATATATACCATTGGACTAAATTCCAATAGTATAACTTCGTTGGAATAATTGTTGGAGTTTTCTCCAACGATTATATATATTTCAACGGTATAACTCTGTTGGAATTAGTGTTGAAAAAAATATTGGAGTTTTTTCCAATGGATAAATACCATTGGAAATATCGTTGGAATATTTTTCCATTGGAATTTTGCCATTCCAACGACCATTTTACCAATAATGCATTTTATGTTAGAATTTCCGTTGGAATCGATAATTCCAACAGTAATTGGTCAAATTCTAATAGATTTTTCCGTTGGAATTTATTTATTTTCTTGTAGTGCTTTTTGAAGGAACACATTACAACAATGAAAATGGATTGATAGGAGAAAAAGCTGAGAGTGTATATATGTAAGTGTAAAATTGATTTACTTCTTTTTTGTAAGTATTTATACTTACAATTTATTTAGTTGTTAACATATTTATTGATTTAGCGTGAAATGGTTCAACATCAAGATGAGATTCGAGAGTCTGAGTGCGCGGTAGATTTTGGGGATGATGGTCACAATGCGGATGATGTCGAGATCGTTGATAGAGTGTATGACCAAATCCTTGGACATCGTGCGGGCGGGTATATACATGGGCTTGGGAATGGTAAATCCTTGGACATCGTGCGGGTGGGTATATGTGTGGGCTTGGGAATGGGCCCAAACTTCCTTCCTCTTATGTGGGTGCATCATCATCTAGACCGACAAATGCGCAACTTAAGGAGAAGTTGGAGAACACTCAGAACGAGTTACAAAGCACTCAGAACGAATTACATAACACTCAAAATGAATTACAGAGCACTAAGACTAAATTGCAAACGGTTGAGTTAAAATTGGAAGCAATGTTTCGGGCATTTGATAGGATAGCTCCAGGAGTAATGGAATCGTTTCTCCAGCCGCATCCATCCTCCTCAGCTCAGCCACCTCCACCACCGAACTTCTAGTCGAGATAGTATTTTGGTTCTTTGATAAGCTCTTACTTTCTTTTGGATTCATTTGATGGATTAGTTGACTTTTGATAATGTGATGTTCTTAATTCACATTAGTCAGTCTTCTTTAGCAACTAATTAATTTTTAGTTATGTTATGAACTCTTCCAATTGAACTATTAGTCTTTCCTAAATGGGCAAGTGACAAGTTATGAAACATTGATTGTTCTTGGTATGTTTATCTATTAGTTGTTAGTTGCTGGAAGTTTTGAGCTTTCTAAAGGCTTTTTTTTTCCTGAATGTTCATTTGAATTTTCCTTTTGAAGGAAAATACTGGTCTTTGTTGCGATTATACTATTCTGTAAACAGGTATTAAAAAAGTTCAATTTATAATAGAAATAAACAAAAACAAAAAAAAAACTAAAATTATAGCGGCGAAAATCATCGCGAATGTTGTTTTTGTTTTTCTTAATTTCTTTGCATCCAAATTGCCGCAAAGCATGATTTTAAGCGACAAATATTGTCGCGAATGTTCTCTTTATTTATTTTAAAATTACTAATTAGCGGCAAACTTGCCGCTAAATCCTATATATTGCGGCGAAAATATTCGCATATGCCGCTAATATTTCAAAAAATTTAGTTATGTTGCGTCGAATATCCTAGTTTCGCCGCTAAAAGTTGTTTATGTTAACTGCAAATTTTTCAACTTCGTCGTTAAAGTTGTTTTGAAAGTAAAAAATGTTTAAATATATTTGCGGCGTTTCCTTGTTCTATTAGCGATGTAATATTTTGTTGCTAAGTTTTGGCAACACAAGAAATTTACTTTGTCGTCATATTTTTTCCCGATGGCTTAGGAGTGGCGAAATTTGCGGCGATTTATTTTTGCCGCAATACATGTTTAGCGACAAAATATTTGTAGGCAGCAGTGGAAATTTTTGTCGCTAAAAAACTACTTTGTTGTAGTACTAGTACTTGGAAACTGGAAGAGAATAAGTTACTCTTATTCTAATTTATTTCTGTAGGAGATTTGAAATTATAATATTTGTGTAAAACCATAGATCGGCTTAAATAGTGATTTATTAACCAAAAATCTAATTCCTTCAATTAAATACAAAAATAATAGTCTCGATACACTATTATTGCACAAATCAACAATAACTAATAACTAATTATCGATCCCTGAATCCAAATTTGTGAAAATAAAACTCGAATATTCAATATATTAGTAGGTGTCAAATTTTGACTTCAGTTCAGTTCCACCATATTAATTATTCGAACAACAAACACCGCTGCTTAACCTATTGAAATAGCAATTGATGGTTTATTTAATATAGATATCGAAACGGAAAAGAACAAAAACATAACAAACTTATCGTTTATTGAGTGATTACATAGGGTTCAGAAGAAGTACAACATTAATATCATTCATAATTCATTTATTCATTGATCATTATTTATTCTTGGAGTCGCTCGTACGTGGAATTAAGAGGTTTTTATTCTTGTCATTGTCGTCTCTAACACCTCAAATTACCACCAGGATCAACTCGGAGTTGATTACAATAGTTTCTGTAGTAATTAACACGAGCAGTGACAGTATTCGGGTTCGCCCCATTGCATTCAAGGGGACCGTTAATGGCCCGAATTGTGGACCCAAAGCCCTGTCCTGAAGTAATACGATCGTGACAATTTCTCATCCAAAACCAGAAAGCTGTCCGGAATGATATAATTGGATCTCGGGCCACAATTTCAGGGTTGTTCAATCCGTCGAATCCAATGCTTTGGCCCGCCGGGCCGTAGTTGTAGTTCCACGATAGTTGTAGTGGACCTCGCCCGTAGTAGCCTCTATTGGGTGCGCATGGATATTGTGTGTTACTCTCGTCGCAATAATCTCGAGATGAACCGCCTCTCTCTACTCTAGAGCACATATCTACGTACATTCGAAAATAACCATGTTAAGTGGATAAATTAATATATATATATATATATATATGTTACATTAATTATATTATTAGTTGTGGATATTTTTATTGCCTTCATTTCAAAATTACTGCTTTCCTTAAGTTAAACTATTATTAACTAATTTAATTAACATATATTATCCCTCCACGAGTATAAAGTTAGTGGGGATGAAAATGAGATAATTCCAATTTTAGTAACTAAACTATAGCCGGTTTTCACCTTTGGAACACTTCTTTTAGGGCATATCAATTTTGGAACCCCATATTTTACTTATTACAATTAGCAAAATAGTTAAGTTGGTTAGTCAACAACACCAATTAATTACCCATCTATTGAATCTCTGTGAGCGTCTAAAATATTTAATTATCTTTTTTTATTTTGATAACTCAGCTTCCAGGCTTACGTCTGACTATGTCTGAGGACAACAGCTCCGGCCCCTCATTGATGCCGCCAAGGTAAACCGCGGGATGTGCACGCACTGGTCAGTGTTCTGATGGGGTCTGCTGACATACAACCAGATCCTCCCAGGTAAAGAGAACAATTATGTTCAACCCTCAATCTAATAATAATGATCTCTCCCCGAATCGAACTCACACGGATGCTATTCAGTATGAGTTTCCACTAAATCTTCACCAGCTCGATATGCTCCGGGGAGCAATTTGATGGAGTAGAGATTTGAACTCCTGACCTCCACCCCATAATTACTTGTGGTGGCCAAGTGGACTAAGCCCCCTGATTAAAATATTTAATTATCTATCCCTTCTAAAAGTATCATATAGTTTGACACAGTATAACATTTTATAAGAGATTTATAAGTTCTAATTTTACAATATGGTCCTTACAAATAGCGGTCCAACCTTTGTAGTGCCATAACATACATTTAATGTGATGATAGTTTCAAAAGAAAAGAAAAAAGAAATTAACAAGTGAGATCTTATTTCGAAACGATACTGTAAATATGTATATGTACACATATATATAACAGTAGCTACTAAAGGCAAAGATAAAGAGACACTCTTCACAAAGCATAGACCAAGGACCACTTCTGCTCCATATCTATTATATCTATTGTTTTATTAATATACTAAATGAATGCCTTACATAAATATGATATTGTTGTCGTTACTGTACATCTAACACCCATCTAATGTATTGCAAGTAGGGCTGTGCACAGGACTTGGAGATCACTGGAACCGAACCGATACCCGAACCGAAAAATATCCGAACCGAAAATCTCCGTTGACTTTTTGACTTTCTCCGAACCGAACCGTCCCGAAAAATTTTCTGGTACGGTTCTGGAGATTTTTAAAATATCCGTACCGAGAACCATACCGAACCGTACCGTACCGTACCGAGCCGAAGATCCGAAGATAGAACCGATTTTTAAGAATTTTTTAATACATACATATATATTATTTTTATCTTATTTATATTTTGATATTGTGATACCCCACATTTAATTAACCTAGAAAATTATCTGATAGGATTAATTAATTATTATATTAAGTTTCTAAGAATTTTAATCATTTAACAAGTCTTTTGCCCGTGCAATGCACGAGGCGTGTTCCATCAAGGCACGTAAATTGCATGCATATAAGAGTTACAATATCAATGAATACAAAAAAGTAAAATACAACTCCTAACAAATCAAGTTAACTACATTTCAAAATTATAAATTTTGGAATACTTCTTTATACACAACATTATTCGTCTGTTTGATTTTATTTTACCGTCTTCACAAACTAATATTTTTCAAACTCTTACGATACATGACTCGTGAAACAACAATATATAATTGACCATGACTGAAAATTGAGTTCTTTATAGGATAATTAATGAAAATAATTAAGGAGATTAATTATTCTCATTATTTGCAACGTTTTAATAAAACATAACATCAACATGTATATTAAATTTCGTTATTGTCGATTCTTATATGTTATACTTTTAAAAGTTTTGTACATCCGAAATACAATAATTACACATCAATGATCCATAGTAAATTAAAAAACCATCAGCTTTAGATTTACAAAATTTTCGACATAAATTATTCAATGGTTAATTTTATTTTGGTATTGGCAGAATTGAATTGTAATCAATATAATCAAATAATTAATGGTTAATGAATGATGGATTGATGATGTTTCACTGATGGGGTGATGGAGGTATGTAAAAGTATATGTGTTATTAGAACACATATTTTTTATATAATTCTAGTTGGGATTGTATTATTTATTATGAATTTATAATTTGAGATTGTGTTGTCATTTATGATTGTAGTATTAATCTTGAGATTGCAGTAGAAAAGGAATGGACTACAATTATTTGGTGATTTTTACATTCATTTTTATATTTTTTCTTATTTTGTGTTTTTACTTTTGATTAATCTCCGTTTCACCGCTCCGTCTCAGACGTCTCGAACCGTCCCGTTAGAAATTGAGAATCCCACTACAAAACCGCATCAAAAAATTCGATGCGTTTGGTACGGAGATTTTTTCTCTACGGTTCGGTTCTGGAGATTGATTTTTAAAATCTCCGAACTTCGGGACGGTTCTGGAGATTTATGAATCTCTGAACCGTCCCGGACCGTGCACACCCCTAATTGCAAGACCAAATAAAATAGAAAATGAAATCACATGGAATTATTTATTCCAAATTATGTTTCATCTTGCTTACAAGTATCAATAATACACGCTAGATGAATTGTTTTTATGGCATTATTAATATACACTTGGCATATATGCACTGATTATAATTGAAATAGAAGATGAAATATAATTCGAATTCCAAAGGGAAAATGAAATAGGAGAACTAGAATGCCACTTATCACTCGTTGTTGTTAATAAATTTCTGTAAATTTCACGTTAAATGTCACTATTAATTTCCCACAAAGTATGGGACTATTATTTAACCCATCCTAAGTTCTACAATTTATTAGGTACATCGTTTATAGTTAGGTCGGGCGGGTGGATCGGCCGTGGGACTGGGCTGATTTTGACAGCTTCGATGCAATATATACTACCAGATTAACAATAATAAAAAGTATATGAAGCAACTTACGCCCAGTCTCATGCGTTACATGCGCGAAGAAGGCAGCAATCTCGCGTCTGGAATCGTCGGCGGATCCCACAGTCCCGAACCTGGGATACGAACCAAGCGCCTGCAGAAAAGCAGAGCGGGTATAGAATCCCCTTCCGGGGCAGCCGGACGGGGCCTGATTAGCTATCCCGTTAAAGAAGGCATCAGTCACGACATCCGTTGCCGCAGTAAGGGTCGCCGGTGCCGCAATAGCCGAACTGACTGCAGCACAAATTGGCGGCGCAGCCGCAGTTCTGGGCGGAAACCCATTTTCTGGGTGTAAATTGCTAGCACAGATTTTTTTGTGCTAAGGAAATTCATTTTTGGTGTTGGTATGGGAAGGCAAGGTAGAGAGTGATGGGTATTTATAGTGTACATGCATAATTTGTATATATAGCAGCTAGTGGCATTGGAAAATTTTGTTTTAATGGATAAATGCTTTTGACTTTGGACAAGGCCAACAAAACGTACGGATTTTCGGGTTTTGGGCTGCTTTTCTTAATATTACATTTTATCGTTTCATTTGGTGTAAAATATGTATTTAATTAATGTTATAGAAAGTTTAAAGTGGCATACTACTCATCAATGTTTATAAACATGTAATTAGTTGGCCTCATTTAAGATCTAAATAGATGGATGATATATTGTAAAATATATATAGGGTTTATTAGATGAGAAACAACCAATGAGGTTAGCTTAATTATGATATAAACTCAGTTATTTTTAAAATTATAAATACCTCTTGATATTTGTTTTAGCTTACAAATTAAAATTTCACATTCACAATGTCTCAAGAAGGGTATTTGTTAAATAAATACAAACTTCAATAACGTATTTGTAATTTTGAGAGATAAACAACTTTTTTTTTTGTAATTAGTGTAGCTTTGTAATTATCTCAAATAAATAATTAAATATGACAATATCAATAGAGGAAGTTTTGAGTATGTTTATACATAGAGTAATTATCGATCAACGAATTTTGAATCAAATTTGTGGTCCTGGGTTCAAATTCTCCATGGGCACATCTCAGTTAATTGACCAATATATCAGCATTATAGTCTTACTTCCAGCGGCAGGTTGGTGGTTCAAATCCCACTGGAAACCAGCGGCTTATTAATTAAGGAGAGGGGAGGGCTAGAAGGGGAACATCGTGATATTAGACCCCTTGTGCACGAAGTGTATATGTGTTGTTGGGAACATGGAGCTAGTTGAGACACATTGTGTGATTTACATTCTTTGAAGGCCTAGGGACAAGGAACATGCCCTTTTAAGTTTTATTCTTTTGAATTCTAACTCAATATGCTGAATAAATACTATAATTGTCAACATTTTGAAGAGATTTACACTTTCTAATCACCCATTTCCATTATTAAGGGAAGGTGCCATAAATCTAAATCTTACTACATAAGGAATAATTCATTCTGGTCGGTCCTGAAAATACCACCGCCCAATAATCCACACTCCGCCACACGACTGACCTGAGAACCTGCAGCACAACCGTTAGAAGGGGAGCCGGAAGGGATTTCCGGCGTACCCACTCCGACGCTCAAGTCAGTATCAGTTTTAGAGAGAAGAAATATTAAAAGTGCGATAAAGTATATTCATAGTCTAACCTGCGGCGCATCTTACTTGTGCCCTTTTTATAGGTTTTGGAATTAGGGTTGCGTAGGCATCAAGCCACACTAAACCCTAATTAACACACATGCCTAGGTTAATCGCCCGTATTGGGCCATAGGGTTGTTAAGCCCATCGGATCGGTGAGGCCTTAACTTGCCCAATCGAGCCCAAGCCCATTAGGTCGGTAGGCCCTTAACTCGCCCAATCGAGGGTCCAAGCTCATCGGGTTGGTAGGCCCTTAACTTGCCCAAATCGAGGGTCCAAGCCCATCGGTCGGTAGGCCCTTAACTCGCCCCAATCGAGGGTCCAAGCCCATCGTCGTCGGTAGGCCTTAACTCGCCCAATCGAGGTCCAAGCCCATCGGTCGGTAGGCCCTTAACTTGGCCCAATCGAGGGTCCAAGCCCATCAGGTCGGTAGGCCCTTAACTTGGCCCAATCGAGGGTCCAAGCCCATCAGGTCGGCCCACTAAGACCAGCTCTTTCATTAGGCTCATGGAAGTGGATTCGATGCCAATAGGTCAGCCCATAAGGCTACCCTTAGTTCAGGTCTTCCATCAAGCCTCAGAGGTCGGTCGGCCTAAATAGGCCCCCATCAATCAGTCCCCCCAATTATGTTCCGAAGTAATTTGTCTATTTCGGACATAATTGTTTCACACATTATACCAACCTCTCCACAGGCAATGCCTCTCCTCCGTTTTATTCTCCCGATCTTCATTTGAGGTCTCAATCTCCACAATTTTACCAATCCCGATGTGCTTTTAAGGATATGCATCCTTCAAATTTTCCCAACTCGATCTAAATTGAGGCTCTTTCCTTAAGATTCACACGTCCCGATCTGGATCAGAATTTTTCTTCCCTCAAAATATGCTCATCCCGATCTAAATTAGGGCTTTCTTCCTTCGAAATATGCTCATCCCGATCTAAATTAGGGTTTTCTTCCTTCGAAATATGCTCATCCCGATCTAAATTAGGGTTTTCTTCCTTCGAAATATGCTCATCCCGATCTAAATTAGGGTTTTCTTCCTTCGAAATATGCTCATCCCGATCTAAATTAGGGTTTTCCATCCCTTCATTTCCCACTCATTTATGTCACCAAGACGTCCTTTCAACTGACAGGCCGTCCTTGCCTCTTCCCGAGGTCCTATCTAAGCCGTTGGATAAGATTTGAATCAAGGGCGATGATCATCTTCCCGCTTCTTCTACACTTATAAGAGGGCAAGGTAAGGGGGGACCATTTCACTTTCTTAGCAAAAATCTCTCTCCCCCTCCTTAGGCGATTTCCGACGTGATTTAGGCGATTTCCGGCGACTTCTCCGACGGTGTTCCTCCACTCTTTCCTCGATTCCTAATACCTAGGTACATTTTCTCTCTTTTTCTTTTCAATTATTTTTCCATTTCAATAATGACCTCATCTTCCACTCATTCCGATCCTCACTTGACCGACCTAGTTAGATGGTCGGAAGAATTAGACACTAAACTTAGAGAACACCATCCCAGTCTATCTGATCCCGAGGCCACGGAATCAGACTCATCCTCTACTCTTTCCCCAATAGAAATTAGGGCATCTAATCCGTTGGCCGCTCCCGAGGTGGACAACGGATTTTCTCATTCAAATATGTGACCAATCCCTTTATAACTTACGCAGGAATGCATGCATTCCCTCACTTTTTAAATTGTCCCTCCCGAGCTATACAGATAGACCATTTCGACCTCCTCCTCAAGGTCTAGCTTTTTTCGTAGGTCAGTTAGATGGGGGACTTAGGTTTCCCGTCAACTCTTTCTTTTCCGATGTATCCTCTATGTACAAAATTCCCCTCAATCAGTTCACCCCGAACTCCTTTAGAATCATTGCTGGTTTCCTAATAATCACCAAGTTTTTGTCCATAGATCCTTCGACCGATATTTTCTTTGCTTTATTCCAAGTTAAATCTTCTACCCCCAAGGGCTTATTTTACATTACTGCCCGAAACGAGACCAACTTCCTAGGGAAGTACCCAACCTCCAACAAGTTTTGGAAAGATCGTTATTTTTTCATCACCTCGGCCGAGCCTTGGTCTTTTCCTCAAGAGTGGGTGTGGTCTTTGCCCCCACAACAAAAACATGACCCCAAAAGGCGGCCTCTCGACCTACAGGCTTTGATTCACAAGCTTACTGCTGTAAAATATGATCTTTCCAAAATCATCACTCCTTCTTTGCTCCACTACTCGGGAGTAAGTCCCGAGGTTGTTCCCTTAGAATGTGATATCGGTAATACTCTTACCTCCTCCTTCAACACTTAGTTTTTCATTTGCGCTTTTCTAACTCCTCTTTTTTTTTTTTTTTTTTTTTTTTTTTTTTTTATCATGTTATCCCGAGTCAGTGTAGCCCGTAAAGCGGCTCGCAAGAAGGTGAGCTCTTTAGCCCGACCTTCAACCTCCCGGTCGTGGAACCATCGTTGGTTTACCAGCTTCTGGGTCTCGATCTCCTCGTACCACACGGCCTGACTCTGCAGAAGATGTTCTAGCCGAGTTCTCAGATCCCAATAGTCGGCCCGTCTTAATAGGCTCTCGACGCGGATCCTCTGATACCGAGCTCCCTCCTCCCAAGAAGACTCGTGGGGGAACTATCTCGGGTGAGCGCGAGCTGATACGGAGTCCCATCGATACTCCAAACCAGACATGGATGACCGGGAATTCGATCCTCAAGAATACAAATCCCTTGCTGGCAGCTCAGTATATCCAGGGTCACTGCCCTTACCCCGACCGGGCCACTCTAGACAAGCTTTCCGATGTCGATCTGGTCAATTCTTTTTGTGAGGATCAGGCCCGAGCTCACGTCAGGCTATCTGCCCTCATTGCCCGAGCTCGATTAGGCTTTGCCAATCCTGCCTTGGTGAAGGAACTCGAGACCCTCAAGAAGGACAACAAGAAATTGAAGGCCAAGGAGGCCAAGTTGTTGGCCGAAGTGCGCGAATTAAAAGACAAGTTTCTTGGGGCTGAACGCTCTGTTGCCAATTCCGACCTCAAAATCCAGGAATTGGATAAAGAGAATGCTACTCTTAAGGCCGAGCTAAAAGACGGGCTTGTTCATGCTCGGGAGGAAGGCGTTGAGATCGGTCGTCGCGATTTTGTAAAGTCAGAAGAGGGTCGAGCTTTGATCGGCAAGGTTCGGGAGAAAGTTAAGAAATGTTTCCTGAGTTCAGAGGAATTCATTGACATCCTTTCCACGGGGGTGATCCAGCAGTACGAGTTTGCTTTCGATCAAGCTGAGCTTCAGCTTCGTGACAAGGGGATATCTGAATCTCTAGATCGGGAAGGACCCCGAGCTCTTATGCAAGACCCTGAGGGCTTTGTCTTTTCCAAGGTTGCCAATGAAGTCAATCTATCCTCAGATGAGGCTTTTGTCAATTCTCTAGATGATCCCTCCTAGTTGGCCGACCTCAAGGCCGCGCCGCCGATCAAGCAGTTGCGCCGAGTGCTGCATCCCCAACCTCGGGAATCCTCCTTCCGTTCTTAATCCCGAGCTACCCACTATTCAAGAAGTTTGGTCCACTGCGTCGGAATCGGGTGCAAACTAGCCATGAGCCCGAACTCAGCATTCAGGACTATGCATCAGAGGATCTTATTCTGCAGTAATTTTGTTTATCCCAATTTGGGATCTTTTGTAATCAGTTCTGTATTTTTGTAGCTATCCCGATCTGGGATTTCTTTTGTAATTTTCTTTCGTATTAATGCAAGTTTACTTTGGACCTTTTTTTTGTTTCCATTACGCCCGAAGTGTTTGAAGGATTGGCTCATGCCGAACTCCAAACACTTGCTCAAATTTTCTAATTTTTTGGAGGACAAGTATCCAAGCTCGGACTTGACTTGCCTCTGGGCTTATCGCGCCCGAGGTGTTTGGAGGATTGGCTCAGGCCGAACTCCAAACACTTGCTCGAATTTTTCATTTTTTTAGAGGACAAGTATCCAAGCTCGAGCTTGACTTGCCTCTGGGCTTATCGCGCCCGAGGTGTTTGGAGGATTGGCTCGGGCCGAACTCCAAATACTTGCTCGAATTTTTCATTTTTTTAGAGGACAAGTATCCAAGCTCGAGCTTGACTTGCCTCTGGGCTTATCGCGCCCGAGGTGTTTGGGGGATTGGCTCGGGCCGAACTCCAAACACTTGCTCGAATTTTTCATTTTTTTTTTTTTAAAGGACAAGTATCCAAGCTCGAGCTTGACTTGCCTCTGGGCTTATCGCGCCCGAGGTGTTTGGAGGGTTGGCTCGGGCCGAACTCCAAACACTTGCTCGAATTTTTTATTTTTTATTTTTTTTAGAGGACAAGTATCCAAGCTCGAACTTGACTTGCCTCTGGGCTAATCACGTCCGAAGTGTCTGGAGGGTTGGCTCGAGCCGAGCTCCAGATACTTAGTAGAATGTTTATCAATAATCTTTGTAGACTAGCGTTAGCGCTTTTCATTGAATTGTAAAAAGAAAAGAAATTACATCATTGCATCATTCAAACTCTTACGGATAATATTTCTTCAGATTGCTAACATTCCATGCCCGAGGTAACTTCTTTCCGTCTAACTCTTCTAACTCGTAAGCTCCTCCAGCCAGGACTTTGATCACCCGAAGTGGACCCTCCCAATTCGGGTCTAACTTTCCCTTGTTTTTACTCGCATCAGCCCTTCTCAAAACCAAATCTCCCATTTGAAAATTTCTCTTTATCACTTTACTATTGTATGCTGCCCTGATTCTATCTCTTGTCCTCTCCATCTGCAAAAAAGCCATCTCTCTTTTTTCATTGATCAAATCCAGAGCCTCGCGTGTCAATATCTCATTTTCCTTTTCCTCGAATGTTTGAATTCTATGCGTTTCCATCCCAATTTCCGCCGGTATCACTGCATCCATCCCATAAACTAAACTGAAAGGGCTCTCTCCCGTGGCCTCCTTTGGGTTTGTTCGGTAAGCCCACAACACCGAGCTCAACTCTTGCACCCAAGCTCCTCCAGCTCTTTCCAATCTAGTCTTGAGGCCTTGTACCAGTATTCGGTTAGTCACTTCCACTTGCCCATTAGCTTGTGGATGTGCTACCGATGTGAAATGCTGATTAATTTTCATCTCCTCACACCAAGCCTTGATACTAGTTCCACTGAACTGTGTTCCATTATCCGAAACAAGGATTCTAGGCACTCCAAATCGGCACACAATATTCTGCCAAATAAATTTCATCATCGCATCCTCAGTAATTCTAGCCAAAGCCTCGGCCTCCACCCATTTACTAAAATAGTCTATTGCCACCACTAGGAACTTACGCTGCCCCGATGCCGGGGGGAATGGCCCCACAATGTCAATTCCCCATTTAGCGAAAGGACATGCCGAACTCATGGTCATCAGTTCTTCAGCCGGCTGATGTATAAACGGCGCATGCACTTGACATTTCTCACAAGATTTTACCAATTTCTGAGCCTCATTCTTCAAATACGGCCAAAAGTATCCAGCCCTTAGCACCTTCCTGATCAGAATCCTAGCTCCCATGTGATTTCCACAGCATCCCTCATGTATTTCTCTCAACACATATTCTCCCTCTGTTTTACCCAGACACCTCAGCAGTGGCATCCCAAACCCTTTCTTAAACAAATTTTCTCCAATCAGACAAAAACGAGTTGCTTGAATTTTTACTCGAGAAGCTTCTCTCCTGTCTTTCGGGAGGATACCCTCTTTTAGGTATGACATGATGGGGACCCTCCAATCATCTTCCTCCTCCAGCACCCCTACCTCAAGATTTAAGGCGGAAGCCCTTGCAACAAGCAAAGTAATATGCCTCTCCAGAGCACACTCAGCCGAACTAGCTATCTTTGCCAAGAAGTCAGCTCTGGTATTTTCCTCCCGCGGTATTTGGCAAATCTGTATTTTTCCTATCATCTTCTCCAAACCCTTGTATGCATCCACATACTTCTTCATTCGCTCTTCCCGAACTTCAAACTCTCCCATAATTTGTTTATATACCAACTGAGAGTCCAAATGGATCAGCACATTCGTCGCACCCATTTCTATAGCCATCCTAATTCCTCGGATGAAAGCCTCATACTCGGCTTTGTTGTTGGAAAGTTTATAATCCAGTCTCACTGCGAAGTCACTCTCCACCCCCTCTGGACTTATCAACACGATGCCGACCCCACATCCCGAGCTGGCCACCGATCCGTCTACAAATAAAACCCATGCCCCTCCCTCACTTGGGGCTTTTGTCAGCTCTTGCACAAAGTCCGCCAAGGCTTGCGCTTTAATTGATGTCCTGCTCTGGAACTCTATCTCATACTCGCTGAGCTCAATGGCCCACTTTACTAGCCTACCCGCAACCTCTGGTTTACTCAGAACCGACTTCAAGGGGAAATTAGTTCTTACTACAATCTTATGCGAAAGAAAATAAGGCCTCAATCTTCTAGCCGTGGTTATAAGTGCTAATCCACCCTTCTCAATCTCGAGAATACCGAGCTCTGCGTTTCTCGACCTTGCTAACATAGTATACTGGCTTCTGAACCGACCCTTCTTCAGTCAATAACACTGTGCTAATCCCTTGCTCTCCCACCGAGATATAAAGATACAATGGCTCTCCCGGAATTGGCTTAGTCAGCAGGGATAACTTAGCCAAATATAATTTCAATTCCTCAAATGCCACCTGACATTCCTCATCCCAAGTAAATTTCCTAGACTTCCTCAACACTTTAAAAAATGGCAAACTCCGCTCCGCCGAGCGAGAGATGAACCTATTCAAAGCAAATTTTCCTGTCAAGCTCTGCACATCCTTCACATCCCGAGGTGGAGCCATCTCTCTGATTGCCCTCACTTTCTCGGGATTAGCTTCAATGCCCTTCTCAGTTACCATGTAGCCCAAAAATTTACCCGACCTGACCCCAAACGCACACTTCTTTGGGTTCAACTTCATTCGGTATTTTCTCAATGTTTCAAAAGTTTCTGCTAGATCTTTAGTGTGGCTCTCAGCCTTCACACTCTTCACTAACATGTCATCAACATATACTTCCATGTTTCGCCCCAACTGGTTTTGGAACATCTTATCTACTAATCTCTGGTAGGTTGCCCCCGCGTTTTTCAAACCGAAGGGCATAACGACATAACAAAATGTGCCAAAAGAAGTAATAAAACTTACCCGCTCGGTCTCTTCGCTAGCTTGATCTGGTGGTACCCTGTGAAGCATCCATCATGCTAAGTAATTCGCATCCGTCGAGTCGAGTCAACTAAATTGGTCTCTATCCGCTGACGGATAATAGTCCTTCGGACAAGCTTTATTCAAATCTCGGAAATCCACACACATCCTCCAATCATCTAGATTTTTGGGAACTAGTACGGTATTGGATAACCATTCTGGAAACTGTATTTCACGAACGTGCCCAGCCTCCAATAATTTTTCTACTTCCTTGCGCTGTCGCATCCTTCTTCTTAGGGCCGAAATTCCTTTTCTTCTCGCTTCACGTGCCGGTATGAGGGTTTATATTCAACTTGTGCTCAGCTATGTTAGATCAATACCCACCAATTCCTTAGCCGACCATGCGAATACATCAACGTTCCTCCTAAGAAACTCGATCAGCTCCTCCTTCAAGTCTTCCCTGAGACGACTCCCGATCTTGGCTACCTTACTAGGGTCACCACGCACCAACTCTATGGTTAACAATTCCTCATTTGGCATGACATGCTCCACCGGGTCCTCATCTAACTTGATGAGTTTCTCCTTGCCCTTTCCATCATCATAAGCCGTTCCTCTTTCTGCCATCTGAAGGCTCTCTACGTACAACCTCCTTGCCATGTACTGATCCCCTTCAACCTCTCCAACCTGGTCATCCACTGGAAATTTAATCTTCAAGTGATATACTGACACAACTGCTTGAAAAAGATTGAGGGAGGGTCTCCCAATCATCACATTATACGACGATGGTGCATCAACCACTAGAAATCGCACCATCCTAGTCTTCCTGTATGGTTCCTTACCTAAAGAGACGGGTAAAGTAACCATCCCCAACTACCGAATCGATCCTCCCGCATGAAACCGACTAAAGACGTATCCACCATCTCCAATTCCACTTGCAAGTCCATCTGCCTATAGCATTCGAAAAATAGTATGTCAGCAGAGCTACCTGTATCCACAAAGACTCTCTGAACATCGTAATTTGCTATGGTTGATGTGATAACGAGGGCATCGCTATGAGGGGTTGCAATGCCCCGGCTATCCTTCGGCCCAAATTGAATATTTGGCCCCACAGACACTTGCTCCACCCTCATCCGCTCATTAGCACGCTCAACAGCGGCGGCTCTCACATAGCTCTTCCTGGCCCGTCGCGAGTCTCCGCCAGACGGACTCCCGATAACCATCTGAATCACCCCCTTCCGCGGCGGCGGTGGAGGGAGATCCCGCTCCTCATCTGCCTTCTTCTCAGGCTCCTGCCTTTGCTGGTAATTATTATGACCCTTCCGATAATTACCCTTAGACCTCCTCTTATCCACATACACAAATTCCTTCAGGTGACCCGCCTGGATCAGTCTCTCTATCTCATCCTTCAAGTGGGTACACTGATCCGTGGTATGCCCATACTCATTGTGAAATCTGCAAAACTCTTTGCACTTCTCCTTCCTTGGCGTTTCAGCATAAGTTTTTGGCCACCTCAAATCTGGATGGCGCTCAATCGCAATAAAAACATCTCCCTGGGGAGCTACCAAGGGTGTATATTTTTCATACCTAGGCCTCCCTCCCATCATATCAGGTTTAGAGAGGTTAGGCTTCTTACTGGGAGCCCTTTCATCTCTCTCATCTTTCCTCTCCTTTCTTTTACTCCCTTCTTCGCGCTTCATCTTCCGGGCTTCCTCCAGATTGATATACTTTTCATTACTTGCCAGGAGCTCATCAAATGTGCGTCTGGCTCTATCACCAGGGATTCAAAGAAATCCCCATCTTTCGGACCTTGGGCCAAAGCATTAGCCAAGATATCTTGGGTCGCCGAAGGCACCTCCAACTTTGCCTCCGTAAACCTCTTAATATAGCTCCTCCCTTCATCATCCCTTTGCTTAATCTTTGAACAAAGTCGGTGTTTTTTACTGTACCTCCCGCAACTAGTAAATTGGTGCAAAAACATAGAGTTGAATTCATCGAAACTCCGATCGAATCGGCAACAATCGACTAAACCATTCTTTGGTGACTTAGTCAATGTAGTCGGAAACACCCGACACATCACTCCATCGAGAGAACTGTGGAGCATCGCGGCATTCTCAAACGGCACGGGTGATCCCAAGGATCCGTGGTGCCATCATATTCAAAATTTAGCGCACGATACGAGGGGGAGTTCATCGGCCATAATCTCCGCCGAGAAAGGTTCCCCTCCTCGATCGCCCGAACCACCTCCGGCCACCTTCTTTTTCAACT
This sequence comes from Rehmannia glutinosa, assembly GCA_016081115.2. NCBI lineage: Eukaryota > Viridiplantae > Streptophyta > Magnoliopsida > Lamiales > Orobanchaceae > Rehmannia > Rehmannia glutinosa. Next base: position 29,271,082 of record CM071935.1, on the reverse strand, counting down.
CTCTCATCTCCCTGTGCGGATCATCCATCCTCTCACTCCAATGATCCGTCTCCGTAGTTGTTTGAGTAAAGGCCGCGGAGGCGGTTTCCTCCTCCAACACAGGTGCCCTTCGACCCCGCTCTCCCCCAACCTGGGGAGGCCTCGTCTCATTCCCAGGTCCAGCCTGCGCCGCCGCTGCAGGCTGAACCACTTCTCGCATCCGACTATCCACGGCCTCTTCCACAGCGGCCTTAATATAGGAAGCCATCTGTTGGAAGAAACCAGGTCCTAAGCCATTCACTCCCATTATGGTATCAGCAACTCCGGCCACCCCTTGCGGAGGGCAACCAACTCTCACACCAGGTGCAAGCGGCGGACGCCCGCGCTCCCCAGTCACCACTTCCGGCGTCTCCATTGGAACCTCATCCAGATCATTCTCCAAATTCCTTCGCAAATCCTCCATAACTACCTTGAACTCACGCCTTAAAACTCAAATTTCCCACAGACGGCGCCAATTGGTCGGTCCTGAAAATACCACCGCCCAATAATCCACACTCCGCCACACGATCCGACCGAGAACCTGCGCAAGCCTGACAACCGTTAGAAGGGGAGCCGGAAGGGATTTCCGGCGTACCCACTCCGACGCTCAAGTCAGTATCAGTTTTAGAGAGAAGAAATATTAAAAGTGCGATAAAGTATATTCATAGTCTAACCTGCGGCGCATCTTACTTGTGCCCTTTTATAGGTTTTGGAATTAGGGTTGCGTAGGCATCAAGCCACACTAAACCCTAATTAACACACATGCCTAGGTTAATCGCCCGTATTGGGCCATAGGGTTGTTAAGCCCATCAGATCGGTAGGCCCTTAACTTGGCCCAATCGAGAGCCCAAGCCCATTAGGTCGGTAGGCCCTTAACTTGGCCCAATCGAGGGTCCAAGCTCATCAGGTCGGTAGGCCCTTAACTTGGCCCAATCGAGGGTCCAAGCCCATCAGGTCGGTAGGCCCTTAACTTGGCCCAATCGGGGTCCAAGCCCATCGGTCGGTGGGCCCTTTAACTTGCCCAATCGGGGTCCAAGCCCATCGGTCGGTGGGCCCTTAACTTGCCCAATCGAGGTCCAAGCCCATCAGTCGGTAGGCCCTTAACTTGGCCCAATCGAGGGTCCAAGCCCATCAGGTCGGCCCACTAAGACCAGCTCTTTCATTAGGCTCATGGAAGTGGATTCGATGCCAATAGGTCAGCCCATAAGGCTACCCTTAGTTCAGGTCTTCCATCAAGCCTCAGAGGTCGATCGGCCTAAATAGGCCCCCATCACATTCTAATTAAGAATTCAATTCCACCTAATCGAAAGAATTAAATCTAACTCAAATTTAAATCTCAATTGGGTCATAATTCCACTATCCCAATTTACTACAAAATGAGTAGTTGAACAGAGTTTACATGTAAAGACTCGGTTCATTGGGACCAAATTATGTGTTCGGGATGAATTTTGGAATAACCAAAACAATATAATTAACTTATAAAAGTATAAAATATTTTACATGGAGATTTGTGTTCAAAAGAATATATATATATATATTTTTTTTTTGAAATGAATAGATATTTGATCTAGTCTAGTGATCAGAATAAGAATTTCACAGTTGACGTAAATTGGTCTAACAATGACTCTTTCCAAACATGCATAATGTACATAATTAATGCTTTAGACCGCACACCCTCATTGACTGGACAATAAGTGGACCTTTTGTCTATAACCCTCAAACGCTGTACACCACCGAATTTGTCTTAATTTTTATTTATTTATTTTTTAAAATTATTCCGAAATATAATTTTACTTCTTAAAACAATATTTGGGATAATTAGAAAAATCTCCTAAAAGTTTGGGCTAATTACAAAAATATTAATTCAGAGATGTTTCAAAATTACAATATATCTACTCAGGTTTGATTATGTTTTAAATTTAATGGGGTAATTGTGATATTTTTGTAAGTGTCATGGGTTTTAAAAATTCTTTTTTGCTTATTGATGCTGCAAAAAATCGGCAGCTCACTCAAAGTCAACGATGGTCTGACTTCTTTTCCGGAGATGGTAATTCTTTGATCAGGAACATGTCTGCAACACCAACAGATGGTAAATGGGTCGGCCCTAGGGTTGTCGCAGGGAGGCTTCTCTGACGCTCAAGTTAGTACCAGATGTAGGAGAATATCATAGCAAAAGACAATAATCAACAGCATTAAACTCAAATTATGAGAATGTACTTACAAATAATGAGGAGGGACACTTTGGTCTTATAAGATAAAGTGGACCTCGTGGGCCTAATTGGGTCGTGTAAGCTGGATAATCATATCTAGATCCAAGAAGGATTAATAATATGGAATAATGAATTATGTAATGCAAGAAATAATAAAAAAAGGAATATTGGAAAATATCCTTGTTGTCCTCAACATATGTTCCCAGGGCTGCGAAAGATGGACGGAGTAGTGCTGGAGTTAAGAAATTTTTTGAACTTTTTCCTTGGTAGGATGCTTGGTGAAATTTTTGTAGGGAGTTGAGTGATGAGTGAGGAGGAGAGCCCCACAGCGACTGGTCGCCCTACGTGCATGAATGTGTTAAAATCCGGTTGTCCTCCTTCTTCATCATTTTATTCTCCAACTTTCACATCCCTTCACAACTATCACGTAAAATGACATTTTCTTGTATTTGTTACTACTTTGGGCTTCCAAAATGCATATCTTATCTATCTTCTATATCCTTCTCCATCTTTGGTAAGTCTGATTCTCAATTGGGTTGAACCCTTGAGTTTTTTCTGGACTTTACTTGTAATTTCATATATGTTGTATTAATTTGATGGAGTTTATCTACGTTGATGATTTCTTGCTATAGAATTAGGATTGGTATTGATTTTTTGGCTCGATTCTATATACATATAACATATACAACTTTGTTTTCTATTTATGCATGTCAAGTGTTTAATATAATGCCTCAATGATAATTCACTCTTTTGGATGCTATCCTTGACTACATTTGATTGGAATCCACATCTTGATCATGTTTATATATCTCTCATGTTCTTCACATGTTATTGTGATTCCTTGTACTCATAGCATGATATTCTCACGATAATTGCTCGTTTTTATCCTCATGCGCACTTTGATATCTATCTATGATGTTTTTTATTGTGCTAATAGTCTTTTTGATGATTCTAAAGAGGGAGAAAAACGAAATGAGCTCATAAGCTAATGGTAAGATCAAATGAACTAGAAAAAGCTCAGTCATAAAAAGCTATAAGCTGTGGATTGTTGTTGATTTTATTGAGCCTTATGACTAATGAGTTTTTTTTATTATAGTGGGAGCTTTTAAGCTTTTAAGCTCTTGAGTTTTTAAGCTATTTTACAAAAGTTAAGCTTCTAGCTTATAAGTTGTTTGCTTCTATACCTAAGCATGTTGATAAGGGGAGCTTTTACAACTTGTTTTGAAAAACTTTTGCTCCTTATCCATATGATTTTTGTCTTGAGAAGTGTTGCTTAAAATGGATAGATCTTTTTTACCGGAAAAACTTGTTTCATTTAAAATTCGCTCTCTTAAAATTATTTTGGTTTGTAATCATCAAAAAGGGGGAGTTTGTTAGATCAATATTTTTATTTTGATTTTGATGATTCATATAAATGAGTTTTATATCAAAATAATATTTCCAAATGTTATCCAAATACTTGAAAATATTTTTATTGATTTATACTAAGTTTTTGAAGTGCTTCTTGAACTTTATTTTTGAAAAAAATCGGACAACTTCTCTGTGAAAAGGTCGATCGGTCGCCCTATAGGGAGACCCATACCTAGAAGTTTGCAAACAGAAAACAAACAGAGAGCTGGAATAGGGGAGGGCGATGTGTTTTTCTTGTTTTCTTCTCTGTTTCTCGAGCGAACGGTCACTATCCATAGCAACTTGCCGCCCCACCCAGCGATCGGTCGCCTTACACAGTGATCGATCGCCCTATATGCCATCCTGTGTCAAAAATACTTTTCAACGGCTTTAAAATTCAAATTCTCAACATAGCGACCGGTTGCTATAGTCTTTTGACAGCAAAAATTATCTGTTGCAGCAGACACTTCTCATGAAAATGTGGGTTTTCATTTATTAACTATTTTTGGAGTTGTTTTTTATCTTTCTTTTGCAGACAAATTGAAATTAAGAGGAGCCTATGTTGGGGACTACATGTTGGAGCTCTCTTTAAATATATAAAGGATTGAAGGATCAATTACAAAATAATACTCTGCAACACAACAAGAAAAATCAACAAAATATCTTATTCTTCATTTTCAACATTCTTGTTGTAATAGCCCAATTATATCACTTTCACATCTTGATTACACTTGCACTTTTGAGTTGTAGTATTTCATTCAAAGTGTATCTTGATTGTATTTACAATATCATCCAAAACAAGACATACTTGTTAAGTGTTCTTTTGGTAAGAGCACACTTGATTGATTCATTAGGTGTTGGAGAGTTTGGTGCTCTTCATTATTGTAAGAATAGTTTGGTGCTCTTAAAATTTCACATGACCTTGTCCTGTCTGTGCGCACGATTCCTGTGAAATGCGACGTTTGGCGGATTTTGTTTTCTTACCACGCGAGGACTGAAAAGGGGATCCAAGAAAGCAACTTAAAAGAGAGAATTAAACCTAAAGGTTGATATAACAAATGAGAGGAGAAAAAATATGGCTAAGAAGGGATCTAAGAGAACAACACGAGATTGTTATCAACCACGAAGGCATGAAGGTTCGAGATTGTGAAAATCGATTTATTCGCTGGGGTTTCATCATCATAGTATAGAGCTTTTCGTTTCTTTCTTATTACATGTTTGACTCTTTGTTTACAAATTGTCTATGGATTTGAAGACAATCATGTTAGGCTAATTCTTTTGATTCTAGGACTTGATCAAGACTATGGATTGTGTTAACTCTGATTTGATTGTTTGATAGTAATCGTTTCTCTTAATCTATTTGTGAATCCACATGTTTATTTCTTGTGGGTTGTTTGGCCAATAATTTACATGTTTAATAGTTAGATCATAATTCGAAAGATGATTTGTAACATTAGATAACGATTTTCAACATAAATGGGAGTAGAGTCGGGAAGCTTATGATATTTGTGGGGGTTTCTATTTAGTTCTATATACGTTTGGGAGTTTATATTGGTTGTCGAGTAGGGATGCTAGCAATTCAGTATTGATCTACGGTTTGTTGTTTCGGGAGAGGGAATAAACTAGTTAGGAATTAAACTCATAGGTACATGGAAATAGGTTATTGTGAAACGCAACATGGAAATAATATTGATGAAACATGTCGAGATCGTAGTCCTAGAATTGCTTTTGCTGATTGGTTATTTCTCGTGAAGTTTGACGGTTTATTGATAATTTGATATTTTGTTGTAGTTTTTCTAGTAGTAAGTAGAAAATCACTTTGTTTTACGATCTCCCCAATAAAATTGAATTACGATATTTACGGTATTTATGTTTTTTGAGTCAATCCAAAGGAATACGACTTTGCTTGCTACTGTCTATTAACTACGTCATACACTTGCGGTTTAGTTTAAAAGATTTTAGCAATCAGTGATCATTATTGTATTTTCTTTATTTTTTTTCTTTTCACGTCTACTGGGAGTTTTGTTCATATATTGTTTTTTGAGTCAATTGATAATGATATGTTTAAAATATATCATTGGGGGAGGGATTTGTTTGATTTGACCATCCGATAATTCAGAAAACACATTGTTGATAGAAAACAAACTCAATTTGATGATGAAAAGAATGGTGCTAAACGCATCAATTTATACAGAACACAAGGTTTTACTTTAGCATTCCAAATCTGGTTTTATGAGTCTTTTTCGGAGGTTAATACCAAGATTTATACTCGTATTTGAGGAGCAGGGGAAGACTGGAGAGAAGGAGAAAGAGAGAGATGAGATGCAGAGGATAACTGGGAAGAAGATCCACTAGATAGAAATGCAACTGGTTGAGAGGCAATATGAGAAGTGCTGGGAGGGGATAAATTTGAGGAGGCATGAGGAAACAAGGAAGTATAAGGAAATTCATCCTCATTGAAAACCATTGTTCGTGCTATGTATACTCTACCATCGGAGCTAAAACACTTATAACCATGGTGAGTAGGACTGTACTCAAGGAAAACACACTTGGTGGACCTATATTGTAGTTTGGGTGATTATAAGGTCTAATGTAAGGAAAACAGGCACATCTAAAGGACTTTAAGAATCTGTAATTGGGAAATTTATGAAATGGAATCTGAAAGGGAGACCGACAAACAAGGGAATGGGAAGGAAGTCGATTTCTGATATATGTTGCGGTAGAGAAAGCATCCCACCAATACTTGGAAGGTAGCGAGGCTTGGGCGAGAAGAGACATACCAGTTTCAACAATATGTTGGTGTTTTCGATCCGCTATGCCATTTTGTTGGTGTGTGTGTGGGCAAGGGTGTCGTAAAAGTATACCAAGGTGATCAAGTATAGATTTGAGACTTTGAAATTCATCCCCCTCTTTGCATTAAATTATCTTTCAAGCATTTTGTTGAAATTTATGAATGTAGAATAAACTTCAGATTTATTGTACAAAGGATATATCCAAGTGTATTTAGAATGATCATCAATAAAATGCACATAATATCTAAAATTATCTCGAGATTGGACAGAGGCCAGACCCCACACATCCGAATGAATTAAGGAAAAAGAGGAAAATTCTTTAGAAGCGACAAAGGGAAAATTCATTTGATGAAGCTTTCCAAATGTGCAAGCCTCACAAAAATTGAGTTTATTCAAGGAACAAGGTTCATGAACAAACTTAAGAACATGAGATAAGACATTATTACAAGGGTGTCCAAGTCTATTATGCCATATATGGATAGCACTTACAGTGGAACCATTTGTACAGGAACTTGAATACAACTATGGACTAGGTGTGTCTCCAGACTTGGACTTGGGATGATTGTGGGAGAGATGAAATGGAAGATGTGAGAGATCTAACTAGTAGAGGCCATCCTTAAGTGCCCCTTTCAGCAGAATTTTGTGAGTGCTCAATTCATTGACAAGACAATGAGTAGAGTGAAATTCAATGTACACATGATTGTCATTAAGGAACTTAGAAATGCTAAGAAGGTTTTTAGTAACATCTGGAACAAAAAGAATGTGTTGAAGGTTTAAGAAATTAGATGGGTGAATATCAAGAAGAGAAGATTGACCAATATGAGAAATATTAAGAGATGAACCATTTCTAACAACAAGTTTATCCTTACGATGATATATATGGAGTTTGCAAAGATAGGTTCCTTAAGCTATTTGTGATGTGATGAGTTGCCCCGATGTCGAGGTACCATTCTGACTCCACAGACTGAGTGGGAGTGATAGAGTAGGCCTGAGAGCTATGTGTGATACCTGGAGAAATATTATGTGAAACACCACAATAGAAGCATTAGACGTATGATGTGTTGGTAAAGCGTAAGATGGTTGAGGAATGTGAGTTGCAACATGAGCTTGAAATGTGGACTGGGAGAGTTTTGAGGATTCACAGGTCTGGAATCAAAACCAGTGAAGTTAATATCAAACCGTTTGTAACATTTTGAAGCTACATGATTGTTACGACCACAAATTTGATAAATAAGTCTAGATCCCCTATGAAATCTTCCTCTACCACGCTGTTTGCCACCTGCAAAGCCACCTATCAGAGGGCGAAATTCAGTGAATGATTGCCTCTGAGTAACATTAAGAGATGGTGAGGGAAGAGGAGATGATACATCAGGGGAATGAAATTGCTTCAATCGCATTTCATGAGTTTGTAGTGCAAATTGCACCTCAGAGATACTTAACGCACCAATTTGAGAAGTGAGATTAGCAATGACCGATTCGAATTCTGGACCCAATCCATGTGAAGAACCAAATCATCATCAGAGATGGTTTGTCCAGATTGAATATCTGCAATTGAATTCTTCCTTAACACATAATCTTCAACACTCATATCTCCTTTCTTTATTGTTTGAAGAAGTAGACGAAGATGCATAACTCTAGCCTTTGAATTTGGTCGAAACAGATTCTCCAAAACTCTCCAAATATCATAAGAAGATGTACATCTTTGAATATGCCCTAACATTCCTTCAGAAATCGAACTTAACATCCAGCTATACAAAAATTGATCCTTCCTCAACCAAATAGAGTAATTCGGATTAATCAACGAATTATCAGTAGTTTCATCATAAACAAATTGAGATGGAACATATTCTGTGCCAAGAAGAAATGAGTCAAATCATGTGCAGCAGATGTGGCAAGCACCTGTGCACGCCAAAAATTATAGTTGTTACGATCTAACCTAATTGTGAGAGTATTCATGGTAGGCAAGCCAAGGAACGCCATTTACGCTGCGAGAAAAAGACGAAATCCAAAGAAAAATTATGCCGACTCTTGATACCATTTATGATATAAAGTGAACCCATTATCTTAAGAGAGAAGAGAGAGTATTATTGGACTGTAAAACCGATTTTATCAGCTGATGGTACAGATTTATGTATACAGAAGATGATAGGATAGATGATAGGATAGCTGCTAGCTGGACTGTTAAGAGTCAGTTACAATTAACTAATTTTCTACTATTTCTATTGCTAACAGAGTATTTAACACTGTGTATCTAGAGTACTCTAACAGAATATGCATATCTACAGTCACCACAAGTATACTCACATTACGAAGATACCAAGTCATTCTGATCAAGTTTATTACGATTGGGAATAATAGCAACGCCAATGGCAACATCACATCAATGTTCAGCGATCGAGGAAAATCCGAATGCGTGTAGCATTTTCTAAGACCTAAAAATAGCAAAGTCTGCATGAAACAACAAGTTGAAATTTATTCCAAGAGAGACGAGTTTAAAAAGTTAAAAGGACAATAAGCAAACTCCACAATTCAGAGCTTGTAACAACAAAAAATATTTACCCTGTTCAGAGTGAATTAATTCAATAAAGCTAGGTCATTCCACCTTGATATTCACCCACAATTTTAATTCTTGAATGGATAAAATTTCTTATTCGTGTACAAAACAGATTGTAATTAATCTCTCAAATTCATCTACGGATTAATTTTATGCCCTATATTTGAGGAAAATGTTCCATTTCTTGCCTATTGGGAAGGTTTCTAGACAAATTAAAAAAGAATATGAAATATGACAAACTTTTCTTCCAACAGCCTGAACAAGAAGAATGCATGTACAAGCTCAGAAAAAAGTTTGATTCTAGAATTTACATTGAGAACACATATATCCATAGCACTTGAATATCAATGAAAAATTTTGGATGGAAAAGAATACTGACTGCAATTTCATATTGATTCAATTTTCAATGGCCGTATTATGGAAGTTGTAGCAAATGGGATATCGAGACTAAGAAGACAAAAAAGAAGTATGAATTTAAATATTAACAACACATCGACGTAAAATATAAAATCAATATTTCATCCTCTTGGTTTTTGAAACCTGACATGCTATCTCCCTTTATCAACATTGTTCCAAGCCAGATTAGAGTGACATTGGGGATCTAATAGTCATACAGTTTCCTGTAATTGGATAAAAAGTAACCCTGAATTGTAAAATCAATCAAGAAATGAAGCATGGTTATGATTCAAAACCTTACACACACACGCACACACACAACGAAAAGAGTACAAAATTTGGCGTAAATTGCATTTATCGCCAACCAACATCATCTTTGTCAAAATTCAAAAAGCACCAAAGTCAAAGTGGCACCTTTTGATTATTCCTTCGAATTTTAGCCCCCCAAAAAGAGTGCTACGCATAAAAAGGAAGTACCTTTGATTCTAAGTTAGACTAAAGCCGTTAAATGTCTCTGATATGTGATGAAGCCATCTGAATAAACTAGAGTAGAAAAAAAAAAGAAAAACGGAATGATTATGACAAGTTCTGAAGATCAGAATTTTTGTGGTTTTCTTTTTTTTTTTCCTATTTACTTTTAAGAGTATCATAAGTTGTGGCGGAGGGCCGCCAGCGATGGTGGTGGCACAATTGGAGACGACAATTTTCAGGCCATCTTATTTGTACCGGGCTTCCATATTTGAAGACTGAAGAAATATAGACCCACACTGGGCCTTGACTTAGCCTACTGAAGATTGGAGGTAATGGGTTTTTTATCGAGAAACGAATATAGTTTTTAGTTTTTCTCTTCTTCTCTAATTGTTGTTTATGTTTTTTTTCCCTTAAATGCACTCGCTTTATCTCAAGTATAATGGCCATATTTTTTTCTCCTATGTTCTAAAAAGCGCTAGGAGCTAGGCATACAATGATACAATAGACTAACATGATTAGGTGGAGCCTGGGCGGGGTTAGACGATATTTAATCGAAAGAAAAACATAGGTAGATAAGAGAAGCCTAGCGTTTATGCGAATACTAATTAGGCATAGACGGTGATTTTTAGAACATTGCTCTTATGCCAAGGAAGTATTGGATTTCAAAACATTAAAAAATTAAATTGTTAAGGATAAGTAGTTTCCAAAATTTATCTCAATAATAAAACACAGCTCAAATTTACTAACCAATCATATAACGGGCCTGCATTATATGGGCCTAGTACAGCCCTCTTTCCTACACGACCGAAGAATTTACATCTTCAAAGCCCTCACAAAACCCCCCATATTTGCCCACCAAAGAGCGCAGAACTGCAGAGGCAATAAGAACCCACGGCTTGCTTCAAATTCGCAGACATCAAACACTAAAGCTTCAAGTTCATCAATGGCAGCGAAGCCCCAGAAGAAGAGCAGCGAATCGAAGAAGAGGAAGAGAATCCCCAATCAGAAACCCGAGGAATCAATCGCTAATTCTGAAAAATCAAAATTAACGACAAGTTCCAAAAAACTTAAGTTAACTTCGAGCAATGCTCAAAATAACGTCACGAAAAAGCCTTTCAAAGTATATACAAAGGACTACCAGAAACCTAGCGTGAAGAAAGATGAAGTGGACACCAAGAAACTAGGTCGTTTACGAGCAAAGGTTCGACCTTTTTCTTTTCTCCGGTTTTCATGGGTATATTGCTATGCATAAGCTGTTTTTATTTGTGTTTCTGAGTCTTTGCTATGCATATGCTGGTTTTATTTGTTCCAGTACTACTTTCTCCGAAAGTTGTACCTTGGGGTCCGGTGTTCTCTCTTTGAACCACAGGAATGTATCCGTTTTAGTATTTTTGGGGTCTCCGATTAACTCCCAGCTGTATAATAGAAATGATGATACAATAATATGCTAACTGACGATTTTGGAGCAATATTATGCTGAAAATTATAAGGTACATGACCACTGTGCTGCAGAACATGTTAGAGTAGATCTATGTTGTGTTCTGTGCTTTTAGCAGTGTACCTTGGCATCTGGCACAATCTATTTTGGACTCTGAAAGACTTGAATTTTTGGGTAGGGTGAAGTTGAAAAAACTATAATCAACTTTGATCTATATCTAGACTGAGAGAAACAAGGTGAAGCTATGTTTAATCTTAAGAAAATCAAAGTAGACATGGTAGTCATCATTGCATGCGTGCAAAGTTTTGATTTTTCTGAAATTTTACATGGAGCATTTGTGTTCGGTATATCATACTGTATATACATTCTCTTTTGTTTTGGTATTTGGTCCTTTTGTTGAGCATCAATGTCTCAGCCAAACTGCCCAGGAATTCTGCTGAATCGGCAAAATTCGTTTTGTTTCTACAAAAATGTGAGAGCATTTCTTCTGTTTCCAAGGGTGCTAGCGTTGGATTTGGATCACATGTCCAGTTTCAGGGTTTTAACATCTGTGCATCAGTGTGTATAAGAAATTATAGAAGAGTGTTGCTGTTATAGAATCTGTTAAAGCTATTTTACATGCCAAGTGCTTAGAATTAACAACAAGACTAGCTTCAGTCATCATTCTGACAAGATTCTGAAAGCAATAGGAAATGAAAAAGATGAGCTGGATGACAATAAAATACACTATATATTTCTTGTTATGCCAAGTTGTGTACCTGTGCTAACAATGATAACAATGCATATATCACAACCAGGTGGCTTAGCCCACCTGGCCACCACAAGCAATTGTGGGATGGAGGTCAGGGGTTCAAATCCCTGCTCCATCAAATTGTTTGTGGGGTGGAGGTCAGGGGTTCATATCCCTTCTCCATCAAATTGCTCCCCGGGCATATGCGGTAGTGAAAATTTGGTGGGAACTCATCTTGAATAGCATCCGTGTGTGGGTTCGATTCGGGAGAGATCGTTATTAGTAGATTGGGGGTCGAACATAATTGTTCTCTTTACCTGGAGGATCGGTTTGTACGTCGGCCACCCCGTCGAACACGCCGGCAGTGCGTGCACATCCGCGCGTTTACCTTGGCGGCAGAATGAGGAGCCGGAGTCGTTGTCCTCGAGGCATAGTCGGCGTAAGCCTGGAAGCCGAGTTAAAAAAAAAAAAAAAAACAATGCATATATCACTCAGCTAACTTAAACTAATTAAGGTGGGTCCTGTTGCTTTCTTCATTAAACTGGAACTGTGAAATAGCATCGGAGTACTAAGCAAAAAAACTGTTTACAGACTAATATAGTTACTTTAGAATTTTACTTTCTTTGCTAGTAGTTTTATAATTTTCATGAATGTACCTGAACAGTATTTCATGGTTTGAGTTTCAAGTTACCCCAAAGGAGTTCTTGCTTGCATTTTGATATGAATGCTTTATTGCGACTTTGATTGATTTAATTTTGCAGTCTTGCACTTTATGTGTTGAGTGGATAAGATTTTAAAAGTTCAATTTCGGACCATGATCCTTCTGGACATTTATTTTGTTCCTTCATTGATTTTTCTTTTTCCAGGAACTAGCTGAAGCAAGAAAAAAGAAGAGGAAGAAGCATTACTCATTGGAACAAGTAATTTCTTTCATACATTTTTAACCCAGTGGTCTCCACTGAGTTTTTCTGTTGCAGTCAACTTATATTTCACTTTCTATATTTTTTTAGGACTAACATTTATTCACAGTCTTAACCAAATATGCCAATTCTAAATTAACTAATGGTGATTTATGCTGTTTGCTGTCAATACATGTTAATTTATACTCATTGTGAAGAAATGGCATGCAGTGTTTTCTCTGGGATATGCTTGTCAATATATGCTTGTCACATATACCGATATTTGATTTTGTCATTGCAACCTTCGTGCAGCCTGCCTCTGCATCACATAATTATACATGATCCAGCTTCTTCCTTCTACTTCAAGGGGGCTTTAATTAAGCCTAATTATCTGACTTTGTGACATTCTTGTGCTTGCTCTTCTTTATGATTGCCTCTTGTTATGTTATTTCCTGGACTCCTGTTTGAGCAATCTTTTTACATAATTTCTACCAGGAACTTGCCTTGCTATGGGAGAAGATGAGATGTCGCAATATTGCAAAAGAAGATAGGTCGAGGTGTGTATTTTTGTTGCGAATATTCTAGCTACTTCTACTTATCAGCTCTTTCTATCCCTTGAATTAGAAAATAGCGATTTATTTATTCTTTACCACAATTTTTGCGGATTAATATTCTTTTTGGGGCATGTGTTAGGTGGGTAACTGAAGCACTAAAGAAGATGAAGGGGAAGATTTCTGAAATTGCAAGCTCTCATGTTTCATCTCGTGTTCTTCAGGTTTCCATGCCTACCATCTCCGATGCGTTAACCCACCACCATTACCTTATTTTTGGACTTTCTATATTTATTGTAATGCATTTTTTGTTTTCTTGAATTACAGACTTGTGTTAAACATTGTACACAAGATGAAAGAAATGCTGTGTTCATGGAGCTCCGGCCTCATTTTATTGCTCTTGCAAGCAATACTTATGCAGTTCATCTTGTTACTAAGATGTTAGATCATGGTATGTCTTACTGGAAAATCCTACTGAGACTGACCTACTTTTCTTTTTCTCCTCGCTCTATTTTGAATAGACTTAAAGCCATGTAAATGTTGTTTCTTAAAGTTGTTCATTTTTTATTTTTCTTTGCAGCACCCAAAGAACAGCTAGCAGAATTTATCTCGTCTCTCCATGGCCATGTTGCTTCTCTTCTTCGACATATGGTTGGATCACTAGGTATGATGTTGCGATTACAAACTTATAATAATTTCCGTTGTCATTCTACCACAAGTTGGTTGCAAAACTGTGATTTACTTTAGTCTAAAGAGTGTAATCTCTCTACTCATTTCCTGTAGAAGCATGTATTTAAGATCTGTGTAAAAACTGGCCTGAGTTTCTGAAATCTTGGTGTGTTCCAATTTTATTGACTTGGTTTAGTAGGAACATTTAAGAACTTAGACCTACATATAGTTGTCCAAATTTGCAAGACTGACTCTGGCTTTATGTTGTAAATGTTTTACTTTACATGTGTTACCAGGATTGCTTAAACTTATATAGCATGCTTTTGCAGTTATTGAACATGCATATAATCTGGGGAATGCAACTCAGAAGCAAGCTCTTCTAATGGAACTATATTCGCCAGAACTTCAGTTATTTAAGGATTTGGTTACTGGGAAAGAGAACAGGTAATTGATTCACTTTGCTGTGGTGGCATTCAGATTGTAATATCACTAAATCACTATTCAAAATTCCGTGTTCTTTCTTAAAGATGGAGTTTTCTTTGATGGTTACAACGAACTTGATGATTTTAAAATGATTAAATGATAAAATAGGCCTATCGAAACTTAAATTTTGAGTAAAATTCCAGCTGCATGTCTTATGTTAACCGGTAGATTGTGTTTTGGTCTAAGATCACCTGTTAGTAGGAGTTTGGGTTTCTTTCAATGGCCATTTTAAGTTTTAAGGAAAAAAAGGGAACTCTAGTCTGTTAGGTTACAAGATCATGTAATTTTAGGTGCTGGAGTCTATGATAGTGCTTAAGATCACAATGTTTTAAAACATTTTCTGAAGCTAGCAACGTTTCTTTCGATATCGGTCCCCTGAGCATGGTGAATATGTTGAACACGTGAACCTTTTTTGGTAATTCTAATTTCTGCATCCGGCCTGTATGTAATAAAATACTTATACATTTACAGATTAGAAGATGTAATTTCAAAGCTGCAGCTACAAAAGTCGTCAGTCTTACGTCACATGACGTCTGTGCTTCAACCCATTCTGGAGAAAGGGATATTAGACCATTCCATTGTACATAGAGCTTTTATGGAATACTTAAGCATTGCAGATCCGGTACTACTTACGAAAGCTGATTCATTCAATTCGACTTTCCACCTGCCAGATATCTTTGAAGAAAGTTTCTGTGTTTTTATCCCATTGTTATCTAATCTTAATTATGTCTTTTGAAGTCATCTGCCGCAGATGTTATTCAACAGCTGTCAGGTGCATCCCTCGTTCGGATGATCCACACCAAAGATGGATCCAGACTTGGTCAGCTCTGTATCAGGCATGGGAGTGCAAAGGTTTAATTCAAAATCACAATAAGTGTTGTGACAATATACACAATCTTCTTTAAATTATACTCGTTTTTTTTGTTTAGGTGTGATTTGTTCTGAAAGTTTCTCTTTAATCCATGTTCATAGGAGCGGAAGAAAATTATCAAAGGCATGAAAGGCCATGTTGACAAAATAGCTCACGACAAATTTGGGAATATGGTATGACTTTGCAAGTGTCTGATTGCTTCCACTCTCTTTGCCATTGATTTCCATAGACTTAAATGCAAGCTAGATGATGATTTCATCCTATAATAAAATATCCATTAGATTGATTTGCTAGTCAGGCTACTAAATTTTTCTATTTTATATCTTGCAATCTGCCTCTATGTTTTTTTTGAACTTTCAAGCTTTCTGTTCACTCATTATTTCAGGTACTTGTCTGCATTTTTTCGGTTGTTGACGACACAAAACTCGTGTCGAAGGTCTGCCTCATCATATTTTAGTTTTTGGGCATTTCCTAATTCAGTAGAGGCCGCCTTCTGACTATATTGTTCACCTCGCAGATTATCATTCGTGAGCTCGAAGGAAACTTGAAGGAGCTTCTTTTGGATCAGGTTAGTTAGTAATGTAAATATATTGTAATGTCTTATCCTAATCTTTTCAAAGATGGACAATGTTCAGGTATCAATTCAAATGTTACATTGTCATGTGTAACTTTGATAATAATCACACTCTGCAACTCAAGAATGAAGAATGTGGAACTTTGACTTGTTATTCCATGACTGAAATTTTCCGTCAGTATTATTGGTTTTCTGGATAGTCTTGCTTTTATTATTAAATGTTGCACGTATAAAATTTAGGGATAATTACAAAAAATCCCCTGGGTTTCAGGCTAATTACCAAAAAAAATCTAGAGATGTTTCACAATTACAAAAAAAACTCAAGGGATTTTTTGCAATTTTCGAAAACCTCTGTATTTTTCTGTAATTAGCCTGTTAACTCATTTTTTTTGGGTAATTATCCCTAGATTTTATAGCGCTCTTTGGTGAACATGGGTGGGTGAAAAAATTGCTTGCTTGATCTGATCACACAAAATTGTGCTCCTGAATTAATATCTTCCGTAATATTTGTCATTGCAGAATGCACGGCGCCCTTTCCTGCAGCTTCTTCGTCCTAATTGTTCCCGATATTTCAGTCCCGATGATTTGGCATCTTTGACCCTATCAGTTCCATCCCTAAAAAATAAGGCAACATCCCCCTTCTTTTCCTCTCTGCTATTATGTATCTGTATAGTATTGAACTGCCTTTGGAATATAGACTAATTGGACAATACCTTCTCTGTTCTTTATTTCAGAGTGAATCAGATGGTGGCGAAGCTGTTGAAGAAGATACGAACGGCGAAGATGACCCTTCTGATTCAAATATACAGCTAAATGAGGGTGGGAAGAAGGATTCTTTTAAGCGGAGACAGGAGTTGCTGGTGAACAGTGGGCTTGCTGAGGTTTGTGTGTTATGTAGTTGTTTGCATATTTGGAAAAATATTAAGGGATAATTACAAAACACCCCTGAAGTTTACAAAAAAACCCAGTGATTATGAACATTACAAAAAACCCCTTGAGGTTTGATTATGTCTTACATTTTCTCCCTTCACAAGCAAAAAAAAAAAAAAAAAAAAAAAAGAATTTCAAAACCCCCTGATATTTGTAGAAATACAGTTGCCCCCTTCAATTTACGACAATCAAATTTAAGGAGGCTTTTTGTAATTTTAAAACATCTGTGTTATTTTTGTAATTAGCCCAAACCTCAGGGGGGCTTTTGTAGTTATCCCAAATTTTAAAAATTGTTCTCTGTATGTGTATCCGTGTGTGTCCACCTGTCTGTTTCTTTTGGAAGTTTCATCAGTTATTTGCTTCAAATTTGCCGTTGCAGCATATTTTCCGCCCTCTTTCTAGCTTTTTTCTTGATGCTTTACATTTTAAAGTAATCATTCATTGGATATGTTCAGATGTTGTTACCCTTAACGGCTTAACGCCAGTCTTATCGTTTCAAATTGTCGTTTTGGCAGAAACTCGTGGATGCGTGTTCTGAAATGGCTGAAGGCTTGCTAAGAGATAAGTATGGGAAAGAGGTCATATATGAGGTTAGTTATAACCTTTTGGGATAATTACAAAAACTACTCTTGAGGTTTGGGTTAAATACAAAAAAAACCTACATGTTTGAAAATTGCGAAAAACTCCTTGAGTTTTGATTCAGTGTTGAATATAAGGGGGTAATTGTAATATGTTCGGGATCAACCTTGTGTTCTGGTGGTGGAGTCTTGTGTCGTAAAGGCGATTGAACCGGGTTCGATCCCATACTAGTGAGTGTGTCCCTTCCCCTACTATCCCCCATTGTACTAAAAATAAATTGTAATATGTTCACAAATGTAAGCTGGGGTGTTTGAAATGATTTCGCTTAGAGGGGGTAAAGTATAATATAGAATCAAACCTCAAGGGGTTTTTTGTAATTTTCAAAAACTTTTGGTTTTTTTTGTAATTAACCCAAACCTCAGGGGTAGTTTTTGTAATTATCCCTTTCTCTTTTTTTTTTAATTTTTTTTAATTGTAATTTATGTTTCTGTTATTTTAGTAGCAAAAAGGTCCCAATTTCAAATGTTTATGCATTTGCTCACTAGTGATATAAACTACCACCTATTTGGTGCCCACGGATTATTGAGATGTATATTGGAAAATGCATTTAGGTTGCTACTGGTGGTGCTGATGGAATACTCCACCCGACTTTGGATGCAAAGTTGGCTGAGTTGCATGAAGCTATAGCTTCTATTGCTGCCCAGCCGAAGCCGGATGAACCAGAAAAAGAGCACATTTTAGAAAATTTTCATTCAAGTAGGGCCATCAGAAAACTTGTTCTAGATTGCCCTGCATTTGCTTCCACTCTATGGGAGAAAGCTCTGAAAGGGAATTGTGCAATCTGGGCCAAAGGTTTCAGGTTAGACCACTTGTTCGAACGTTTTTCCATGTTTAGCATTTCTTGTGAGTTTGATTTGGGGTAAATTGCAATTTTTGTTTGGCAAAGTCACCCTGTATCTTTAATAACACTCAGATTCAGTCTTTGATTCACGGTTCGTCTAAATTTCAAAATTGTACAGAAAAGACAAACGGGCTGCATGTGAACCGAAATATTGGGGATTTTCGAATCTCCAAGCAAAAAAATAGAGATTTCGCTGATGTGTTGATGCCGAGTGTGTTCAGGGCAGGAAACACATTTTTGGCTGGAGATTCGAAAATAACCATTTTATGCATTCAGGAGCAATTTACGTGAGTTTTTCCGAGTAATTCTGAAATTCCCAGCGAATACTAAATCCGAGAGTTTTTTGAAGATATAGGGAGATTTTGCCAAAGGAAAATTCAAAAGTGACCAATCTTGTCGCACCCATAGTTACAAGACTAAATTTTGCAATTTACCTGTTTGAATTATGTAATTTTCTCATATCATCATCGTCATCTTATTTTCAGTTCCAAGGTAATTAATGCATTCTTGGAAACCTCCGACTCTGCGGTAAAGGAGTTGGCTAAAGAAGAGTTGCAGCCTTTGATAGAGAGAGGTGATCTGTCTTTACCTGTTGTCGAATGAGTCGCGGCTAAAAAAGAGTGAGTCAGTTGTTGTGGCTGAACAGGAAAAATTGCATCTTTCAGAGAGCGTTCTCTTGGTTTCATATTAAAAATTTTGTAGCTTACTATAGATGTGACAAAAACGGAGTTTTACTGTTTTATCCTTTTGTACGCACCATATACGTACGATGTCGACTTTCATGCGCAATTAATCTTCTCTTTCTTTTTTGTTCATTCGTTTGATCCTTTTTTTTAAAAGATTTATAAATACTTGAGGTTTAAACTATTACAAAACTACTCAATTATCTTTTAAAATTACAAATATCCCCTTGACATATATCACATATGTTTATATTTACAAATTGCACATATTACAACAAACAAATAATTGGATATTTTTTTAAATTAGGCTAAAACCTAAGGGGTAGTTTTTGTAATTATTTGTTTTCTTTGTCTTTTTTATTTGTGTGTTTTATGAGTTATTTGAAGGGATAATTGCAAAAATAATACTTGAGGTTTGGGGTAATTACGAAAAAACACAGAAAAGTTGTAAAATTACAAAAAAAAAAAAAACGTTAAAGTTTGAGTCTGCCTTAAGTGTAAAGGGAAGTGTAAAGGGGCAACTGTAATATTTTCAAAAAATCTCTGCATGTATTTATTATTATTATTATTTACCCCAAACCTTGGGTAGTTTTTGTGATTATCCCTTATTTAAAACATACAAGTTCAGGATCCAATGTGCAAGTCTGTAAAAATGTGGGGGAAAAAAAAACAAGTTTTGCAGTTTTCCAGCTCATGCACAATCAATGGTCTCTTGTACTAGCACATCTAGACATAAAAGCCGATCTTTCCGATCGGTACTGAAAAACAGGAGAGCTATTCATGGCCCTGTCACGCATGCATCTGTTTCCTATTCTAAAACCAGCCCTCAAATCCTCCATCTTCTTGTGATCGATTGTTCTGAATTGAGGAGAGCCCTTGTACTGGTAATAGTCCGACGGGTTGAAAACCGGCAGCTCCGTTTTCGTCCCATTGGCATTCACAAATTCTCTTCTTGATGCTGTTGCAATATTGGCTATCAAACACTTGTCGATGGTGTTTGCGTCTTCCTTGAGTTTTGTTCGAAGCTCTTTCATGCGCCAGTTTATTCTATTGAATCTCGACGTTTCTTGATGGGATTGTTTTTGAGTCTTTACATTTGTGGGATCATTGTTGGTGTAAGAAGGAATTGTGTTGCATTTGATGCAGGAAATGGTGTGCCTTTCCGAATCAAATGCTGCTCTTCTTGCACTATCAGATAGACAAAAATATGCCTGTTGTGGCAAAGAATTTATGTCAGAAACTCACAATTCTCATGTCTTAATAATCTGAAATCTTAATTTACATAACAATGTAAACAGTGTATGTGGGTATACACAAATATACACACGTCTCCGTATATAAAGCAAATATCGAAACTGGTTGGGAGTGTCCAAAAATGTCTTGTTCGAATTAAAAAAAATCAATTTAGTGATGTAACTGATAAGAAGCTAGGATTGAACTGAGTCCAGATTTGGCCGAAATTTAAATTAGCCAAATACACGGCTTGAAATGTTCGGGATTTTGGAATTTTTGGCCCGATTGTGTATTTCGACCTTCATATATATGATTTGGTGCCCGCGGGAAGAAAGAGAATGTTGGCAAAATTGGACTTGAATTGTCATTTACCTTTTTGAGTCAAAGTGATAGCTCAAATGACATTTTTAATCTGCTCTCATCAGCAACATTTTATGTCTCGAGGTAGGCATCAAGGGGAAGTCAAATTTAAGTAATTTGTCCAAAAAACTTAGAAAGTTCCTATATTTTCAAGTCATGTGCATTTCAAGTGATAATACTCATTCAATTTTATAATTTTCATACAATTTTGGACCCAATTGGAGAGTTTTCTTGTCAGTTACAAGACTGAATTGAATTATTGAATTCAAATAGAACTATTCTCAACACCCCATTTTTTACACCTGTTTTTTTTTTTTAACTACTTGACCAATTTTGCATTTTTGCCCATATATGTATATATGTATATGTATTGATCGAGTCTTATAAGTAACAATAACAATGATTCTTTTTTTTTTGAAGAAATAACAATGATTCTTGACTGATGGAATAAATCAATAATAGCCATTTCAATTATTATTTCAATATGAACATAAGCAATAAGGAAGCCCACCTCAGAAACAAGTTTAAATGCAGTTTCAGCCTTTGAGTGCTTGTTTTTATCAGGATGCAGCTGCAAAGCTACAAATGAAAACGAGCAGATTAGTAAGTATAAGCATACGGACAATTACAAAAACCACTCTTGAGTTGAGCCAATTACAAATATCCAGCTAACTTTGAAAACTACATAAAACACCTTTGCGGTTTATATCTATCTTGCATTTTTCACTTGTATTTAGTGGAGCTAACAAAAATTGCGAATATCATCAAATATTTTTACAATTACATCCCTCATTTTTTCTAAATATTACAAATAGTCAGGAAAAAAGTTGGTGCTGTTTGTTATATTTAAAAAAAATTGAGGGGTGTAATTGTAATTTACTTGGTGACATCAGCAAATTCTGTGACTTCTGTCATGTCAACCAACAGTTGGGGTGAAATATAATACGGATGTAATCTCAAGGATGGTTTTCGTAATTTTAAAAGTTGACTATTTTTTGTAATTAGGCCAAACTTCAGGGGTGGTATTTGTAATTATCTCTAAGCAGAAAACCATACAAAGTTTCAACTATCAACCCTAAAATATAATCCTTTATAATCCAGAAAAGATGAGAGATTTCATACACATATCATGCCATTATCCTTACCAAGCTTATGATATTGCTTCCTTATCACATATATATCTGAATTTTCATTAACCTGTCATAGGAAATGCAGCAAGAATAAACAACGTAATAAACGAAAAAATGTCACATTACAAGAAAAGAAAAAGGGAAAAATGGCAATCAAGAACTCAGAAAAAATAATAACATACTCTAAGCACAAGATACCAGTTGATAAATGGCGATTTGTTCGTATGTGGGTGGTGAAGATTTGCACAAGCAATTGCACGAGCCGATATCTCACAAATTTCTGTAGCTAACTGGGATTTTTCTTCTTCATTTCCTGCTATTATCCCCATTTGATAAGAAAACAGAAGGAAAAAAAACAGAGAGAAAATGTAATGTGAAAGGCAACAAGCATATAAATGGATGATAAATGCCATAAATGTAAGTAACTCTTTTTTAAATTTGAATAAATGTATGCATTTAAAGAGTCAAATTGGAGCAGTTAAGAAAAAAGAGCTGGAACTTAGGCAAAAACTTGTGTGAGACGGTCTCACGGATTTAGATTCGTGAGACGGAGCCTCTGTGAAAAGTTTTAAAGGTTTTTTCATTTTATTTTTCTTAGGGTTTATATTTGTTTTTTTAGGGTTTATTTTGTTTCTTGGGTTTATTTTTAATTGATTTGAGTTTTTAGGATTTTTAGTTTTTTTTAGGGTTTATTTTTTATTTTTTGGGTTTATTTTTGTTTTTCGGGTTTATTCTTCATGGTTCATATTTTTAGGGTTTATTTTTGTTTCTTCATGGTTCATTATTATTTTTAAATTTATTTTCATGGTTCATGTTCTCAAGACGGAACCCTTAGGAGGTCCGTCTCACGGATTTAGATCCGTGAGACCGTCTCACAAGAGACTTGCTCTAGGGGATTTAGTATTGATTTTATTTATTTATTATTATTTGAAAAATGGATCTGTTGAGAGATTAGAGATATTGTAGTGAGGCTATATTGCCTTGGAAATTTGGAATGGTTAGCCCATTTGATTTAATTAATTTTTTTAGTCTGTCCATGTAAATCAGATTTCCAATGAATTTTAAATTGACTAATAATTTGTCTTGCTCTTTGAGTTCAAATCAAGCATACTATAACTTTGGAATTAGTAGGAAAATAAGGTCATCTAATTGTGATTTTTTTTAGAATAGAACTATAGATCGTATTTGAGAATACTTCATTTGATTGTTCACACACACACACACACATATATATATATATTTATATTCTATTTTAAAGTCCAATATAAAATAATTTTTTTGGTTGTTCATATAAATAATAGTATATATATTATTTGTAGACGTTCACCAAATAAAAATAAAATTGCATATAAATCAATTTATTAATCTAAGTCTACACCAAAATATATATGTTTTCTTTTACCTAATAGTCAATAGATGCAATATGCTCAATACGGTTCTTCATAACATTGATAAACAACCTCACTAATTTTCTCCGTGAAGTAGTTCATTTTACTTAAAATAGGTTGTACTGTATAATATTTATTCCGGTATAATGTTGCACGTGAAGTAGTTCTTGTTTGTTTGCTTGGAAACACCCAGCCCCCGGGTAATAAATCTTTTAATTTCATCTCATAATTCATGTGGAAATTTGGATAAAATGAGATTCTCCTATTGGGTGAGTATGTAGGAACCAATCTAATCGTTTGAGAGTAATTTTTTATGGCCCATATTTAAATCTTATTTTTAGGTGTTTAGATTTTTATTTCATTGATTTTAATGGTAGCTTAATAATTTTATAACAATATGGATAAGTTAAGAAGGGCCAAGTAATAATTCCGTCACACACAATTTATTATTTACCAATTTTTCCTTTTCAGAGACATGGATAGAGGAATTTACGATGCTGAAGATTTATCAACTTAAGCTTTTTTTTTACCTTTCTATTTTCAATCGTTGGCGAAGTAATGCAATCATACCATAGTAAAAATGCAGTGACAAAGTAATAAATATGAAGCTAAAAATTGTATAAGTATTCAATCATGATGTAGTATACATGCAACAGACATATACTAAATATGCAATTATTTTTAACGTAAATATAATAAAAATCTATTTAAATATACTAATTATGCAAACTCAACGTACTAAATATGCAATACGAATATACTAATCATGCAATTATAAGACATATAAAGAAATTAGTATATATACAACAACAATATACTAACTATACAATCATGATATAGTATACATGCAATATGCATATACTAAATGTGCAATTATATTTGGGGTGTGCATGATTAAGCACATTATTTTTTATAGTATGAAAATATTCTGAGAATTATATGAATGAAGAGGAGAGTTCGTAGAAGAAGACGTCTTTCTTTGTCTACACTCTAATGATTCCTATATTTTCACTAATAGACGTGATTGAGATGGAATGGAATATTCAAAAATATCTTCGAAGGCAAAACTCATGGAGAGTCTCTTGTGAGACCGTCTCACGGATCTAAAATCATAAGACGGTCGCCCCAACACCCAAACCTTGACCCAACCCACACCCAAGTACTACTGTAACCTTTGAAACAAGAAGAAAAAATTAAAATGTGACTCACCCCAAAATACTACTATACAACTAGCCTTTGAAAAACAAGAAAAGTGGTAAGAAAAGGAATGGTCGTTGGAGGTTGTTTGACCGAAATCCCAACATTGTGATTTGGAAAATGAGAAGTTGACGACGATGATGACAACAATTTATTACCATGCTCATTGTAAAGATCCAGCAAAAGAATGAAAATATCATAGCTAGAAGTTAGTTAGTTAAGTCTGCTAATGTACAATTAAGTTAGTTCAATTCCTTATTTATATAAACCAATGTAACAGTAATTTCTTCTTCACTTTTGATAATAATAAAGAATGCTCCAGTTTTCTTCTTTCAATATGATTGTATTCATCAATATGGTATCAGAGCAGGTCCATGCTCGGCCCGAGGTGGGCCGTATCACATGATGTGATTGAGCATGGTGGATCCTGTGATGATAATTAAATGATAAATGAATTGACGAAGGACTCACAAGTGAGGGGGGCTTGTTGAGATATGTCACTTGTGAGTTGTCCCACATTGATTAATTAAGAGAAGAGAGTCCAATTTATAAGCTAAGTGAGCTACTCCTCCTATTACCAATTGGTTTTAGGATGGAACCTCACTTGGTGGGCTTGGGCTCTCTCCCATATTGGGTACGCTTCATGTGTGGGACCGTACCAAGTCCCCCCGAATTTAACATGGTATTAGAGCAGGCCCATGCTTGGCCCGAGGTGGGCCATATCACATGATGTGATTGAGCATGGTGGATCCTGTGATGATAATTAAATGATAAATGAATTGACGAAGGACTCACAAGTGAGGGGGGCTTGTTGAGATATGTCACTTGTGAGTTGTCCCGCATTGATTAATTAAGAGAAGAGAGTCCAATTTATAAGCTAAGTGAGCTACTCCTCCTATTACCAATTGGTTTTAGGATGGAACCTCACTTGGTGGGCTTGGGCTCTCTCCCATATTGGGTACTAAGTGAGCTACTTCTCAAAATTGGTTTTTACATCAATTAGATGTAAACAATGCTTTTCTTCATGGGGATCTAGATGAGGAAGTCTATATGACTCCACCTCCTGGTTATTGCAGTCCTACTGATCATAGAGTGTGCAAATTAACAAAGAGCCTTTATGGCCTTAAGCAAGCTTCTAGACAATGGTTTCAGAAGCTCACCTCTTGTCTTCTCACATATGGTTTCTTACAATCCAGGTCTGATAGTTCACTTTTCATAAAATCTAGTACTAATTCTATTCTTATCTTGTGTGTTTATGTAGATGACATAATACTTGCTGGAAACAACCTGGAAGAAATTGAAGACATCAAAACACACTTGGATGCCACTTTTACAATCAAAGATCTAGGACAACTCAAATATATTCTGGGTATTGAGATATCAAGAAACAAGAAGGGAATCAGTCTTTGTTAGAGGAAATATGCTCTTGATCTTTTGACTGAGACATGTTATTTAGGTTGCAAGCCTTGTGCAACACCAATGGATCCCAAGTCGACTTATCCAAAGAATAAAGTGGTGAACCCTTGCCCGATTCATCTATATATAGAAGACTTGTTGGAAGATTGCTATACCTTACCATCACAAGACTGACTTATCATATAACATTCAAATTCTCACCAATTCATGTCAAATCCCACAACTACACACTTAGCATTCTTTGCACACGAGTTCTAAGATACATTAAGGATACTCCAGAAAGGGTCTCTTTTATTCAAAGAAACTCACATTTACAACTTAAAGGATTCAAATGATGCAGTTAGGCGCGTTGCAAAAAAAACAAGGAGGAGTATGTCGGTGGTTTTGCGGTATTTCTAGGAGACTCCTTAATATCATGGAAGGCCAAGAAACAACCAACTATTAGTAGAAGTTCTACAGAGGCAGAGTACATGGCAATTGCTCTAATTTCTTGTGAAATACAATGGGTGGTTTACCTTCTAAATGACATGAAAATTCATCATTCTCAACTGCAAAGAATCTACACAGATAGCAAATCCGCTTATTGCATTGCTCGAATCCTTGTCATCATGAACGGACCAAGCACATACAATTGGATTGTCATTTTGTAAAGGAAAAGATCCAGGCAAGGGCTCATCAAGCTAATTCACATAGTCATGATCCATCAAACTGCAGATTTACTCACTAAACCTTTGCCTCCTCAATTATTTCAACATTTCATAAACAAGTTGAGCATGATTAACATCCATGCTCCACTTGCGGGGGGTGTAAAGATCCAGCAGAATGAAAATATCATAGCTAGAAGTTAGTTAGTTAAGTCTGTTAATGTACAGTTAAGTTAGTTCAATTCCTTCTTTATATAAACCAATGTAACAGTAATTTCTTCTTCACTTTTGATAATAATAAAGAATGCTCCAGTTTTCTTCTTTCAATATGATTGTATTCATCAATACTCATAGATGTTGCCGATGGCTGGAGCTCGAAAATAGAGTTATTGTTGAAATAAGGTGCTCTTTGGCGTTAGTGCCACTAACTTCATAGAGCAGCCATCAAAGTGGGCAGCGGAGGGCGGCACGGTAATTGAAGATGGCAAGTAAATTTTTGAGACACCATCATATGACCTCTTCTTGTTGCTGCATGTGGTGGAGCTTTTAAAGCACTCGAGAAAAAAGTCATAAAATTAATGGGAATTGTTTTCGCCAATTAGCTAATGTCAAATTTGATCAAATACAAAATCAAGGGTAGTGATTGCGTGCAAGTAAAGTCAATTGTAGAAAAGAGTTCTGGAAATGTGAAAGGCAAAAAATAAATTACACATGAAGTTGTCAAAAAGATTTATGAAATAAACATTATGATGATATTCTAATACCTTTAAGCAAAAAAATTAATGATAACTGCTAATACTTATTAGGAAAAAACTGATATATTTCAGTACAACAACATTCTGATATCAATTTTATTATTTTGAGAACATATACTTATTAGAATAAAAATGATACTTATTTAATAAATAAATGATACTGTTAATTATTGGTGTATATAACTTTTCAAGTACATAAAACAGTTTTGAATTTGAAAATATATACTTTTTGAGAGAAAATGATAATTTTTTAATAAAAAAGGATATTGTTTTAGTCCAAAATGATACTATGTCACCACCTAATATTTTAAATGGTCACCGTTGCCAAAACAAATTACTTTAAATATGATACTTTTCATAGTAAAAGTAATACTTTTCGAGAAAAAACTAATACTTTTTAATCATCATAACACCAACATATACTTTTCATAGTAGAATTGATACTTTTGTGCTAAAAGGTTGTACTTTTTTATAGGTAGTGGTATTTGATTTAATAAGAAGTAATACTTTTTAAATAATATTAAATTATACCTTTTTAATAAAAAGTGATACTTTTTTTAATAAAAAGTGATATTTGTTTTTATAAGAAGTGATACTTTTTTAATAAAAAGTGATATTTTTCCATAAGAAGTGATACTTTGTTTTAATAAAAATTAGAAAATTACACTAAGCCCCCCAGATTATTAGCGTTTTTACACTTTGCCCTACGAACTTGTTTTTGTTACACTTAGGTTATACATACTGTTAGATAAATATTTTTATCAAGATTTTGATGATTTTGTTTAAATGAGTTTTTATACCAAAACAATATTTATAAAAGTTGTCCAAATACTCCTAATTGATTTAAAATATTTTTACTAATTTTTGGAGTATTTCTTAGAGTTTATTATTCGATAAAAATTGGACAATACTTTTGATGATTTTGTGTTAATTGGTTTTTACACAAAAACAATGTTTTAAATGTTGTCCAAATACTTTCAATTGATTTAAAATATTTTTACTAATTTTTTGGAGTATTTCTTGAAGTTTAGTTTTGACAAAAATCGGACAACATTTCAATTTTGAGGTTGACCGGTCGAACAAGAGGTCGACCGGTACCTGGAACGCACAAAATAAAACAGAACGTTCTGGACATGAAAAATGAGGGAGGGCGACCGCTCAAGGGAAGGGCCGACCGGTCGGACCCCCCTCCAACATGTACCTGGATCGCACTAAATTCTTTCCAACGTTCAAAATTTTCTATAAGGCAACCGGTCGCCCTGTGTAATTTTTGATAGCAAAAATTGTGCCGTTTGAAATTCTTATCAGCAAGATTTGCTTTTGATTTTTGTACAATATTTCTACATCTTGTGATCCTCTTTTTGTAGACAAAAGTGGAGAAGGAGGAGCCTATGTCTATGAAGACTCTCCTATAAATAGAGGATGATTTGAAGACACAAGATACAACACACAAACATACAATACAACAAGAAATCTGCAAAATTCTCAAAGCTTTCATTTTTACATTCTTGTTGTAATAGCCTAAGTTCTTGCACTTGCATAATCTTGAGGTATAGGCTTTTTGTTCTTGATTACACTTGCACTCAAAGTTTGTATACTTCATTTATTGAGTTGTAATCTTGAATTTTTCTATCATCCAAAACAAGATATCCTTGTTAGTGTTCTTGTGGTAAGAACACACTTGGGTGATCTTAGGTGTTGAAGAGTGTGGTACTCTTCATAGGTGTTGAAGGAAGATTGTGGTAATCTACTTGAAAGTGTTGTAAGAAGATTTTGGTAATCTTCAAAGGTGGTGTTGTATTAATTGTGGTAATTAATAAAATCTTTTTTTCTTTTTGAAATCCACTTCGGATATACCGGGGTGGTAGTAGATTAGGCCCTAGGTGGGTTGAACTACTATAAATCATCAAGTGTTGTTTAATTTCCGCATTTACATTCTTGTCAATTACTTGTTCATTCGAAAAAGAGGGCGATTTGCGAAAAATCGGCATAATATATTCACCCCCTCTAGATTATCATAGCCACTTGGACTTACAAGTGGTATCAAAGCCAACCTCTTTGGCTAGCTCGTTTCGAGTAAAGAGGAAAGATCCATGGATACGAATGAAGCTTATCTCACCACCGGCGCCTCCACCAACAAGCCACCACTATTCGACGCCAACAACTATGCATTTTGGAAAGACTGTATGGAGTGCTTTCTACAAGGGTGCGGATTTGATATTTGGAATGTGGTCATTGAAGGAGTTGATCAACCAACCAAGAAATTGGAGGCGGCACCTCGGCTCCCAAACCGTTCAAGGAGTTCGATGAGAATGACAAGAAGGTTTTCTCTCTAAACGGTAAGGCCTTAAATATTTTACATTGCTCTCTTACTGCCACCGAGTATAATCGTATAAGAGGCATAAGGTCGGCACATGAAGTTTGGGAAAAATTAGAAACCATTTATGAGGTCACAAAGAAAGTGAAGCAAGTAAGAAAAACAATGCTTGTGAAAGACTTTGAAAATTTCAATATGCATGATGGTGAAAGCATATCAAAAATGGTGGAAAGGCTTGACAACATTGTCAATCCTGTTGTGGCTCTTGGAAAAGTCATCTCCGAAGAGGACAAGGTGACCAAGGTTTTGAATGCTCTTCCCGGCTCATGGTCCGAAAAGGTGACGGCTATCACGGAAGCACAAAATCTCGAGACACTCAAATTCGATGAGCTCATCGGGAATCTCCTCATCTATGAAGTCTATCTCAAGGAGAAGAAAAATTCCAAACCATCCATCAATCAATCGGGTATGCAAAATATTCCTAAAGGTCTTGCATCTTTTTCTAATAATGCATACTATGATATTGATGAGGATGATGAGGAGACGACCACACTTGTTCGTAAATTTGCAAAATTTGTGAATAAAAATAAGGTGAGAAAACCGAGAGACAACTCGTGTTTTAAATGCGGAAAATCTGGGCACTTCATAGCCGATTGCCCAAAACTCGAGGAGGAGGAACAAAAGAAGAAGAAGCCTTTTCCGAAAAAGAAGGCTCTAAACGCGGAAGTCAAAACTTGGGATGAGCTACTTGAAACAACCGACGAAGAAGGAGAATCCAAACATGGTCTTATGGCTATAGACGACGAAAACAACTAGGTACGCTCTAATGCTTCATCTTCTTCCTTAGTTGATGATTTATAATGTGATTTTGATGAATTACAAAATGAGTTTCAAAATTTGATTGTTAAATACAAGACTTTAAAAAAGGAGCATAAAGAGCTTAAATTAGAAAAGGATAAATTGTTTACTTCTTATGAATCTCTTGATAAAGCTCATGTTATTACTCTTACTAAAGTCCGTACTCTTGAAACCGAAAAACAAATGCTCACAAATGATCTTGAATGTTTGAAAAAGGATGTGCATTGTTTTAACTTAAGTACGGATAAAGTTACAAAAATTTTAGATGCACAAAGAGGTGAGCATTCTAAATTGGGACTTGGCTATAAACCTTTTCAACCTCTTTCAAAGAAAAAAGACCAAGGTCCGACTTTTGTACGTGCTAGTAGTGCCCATAATCTTATTTGTTTTTGTTGTGGTAAAGTTGGTCACTATGTTAGTCATTGTAAATTGAAGAATAACTTTAGCTTTGTTTGGAGATCCAGATGTCTCAAGGCTAACCCCCATGGACCCCAAAACTATAGGGTACCTAAAAAAAATCTTTTGTAGGTCATAGGGGCTATAACAACTATGAGGATTCAAAATGGCTCGTGGAAAGCGGATGTTCACGCCATATGACCGGAAAGAGAGAACTTTTTACCCAACATCAAGCTCCCAGAAGAGGGTATGGTCATGTTCGGTAATGGCAAAGGAAGAATTCTTGGAAATGGAGAAATTGGTAACTCTTCTTTCTCTCTTAGTAATGTTCTTTTAGTAGAAGGGCTTAAGTTTAATTTGATAAGTGTTATCCAACTTTGTGATTCAAATTATAATGTTGTTTTTAATAAAGAAAAATATCTTATTTCCAAAAATGATAAAATTATTTGTGAAGCAATTAGAAAAGGCAATCTTTACAAAATTTGTACAAGTGATTTGGTTAGTCAAAATGTTTCTTGTCTTGTCACCAATAATGATTTAACTAGTTTATGGCATAGGCGACTTGGACATGTTGGATATAAAAATTTGCAAACTATTTACAAAAACCAACATGTAAAAGGACTACTCAAATTGAATTTTGAAAATCTTGGCTTATGTGACACTTGTCAAAAGAACAAATTAGTTAAGAGTAGTTTTAAGCCCAAAAATAAAATTTGCACAACCAAGCCTCTACAACTTCTTCATTTAGATTTGTATGGGGATATTGGTACGGCAAGTCTAAGTGGAAAACATTACACTTTTGTTATAGTTGATGATTTTTCTATATATACTTGATCTCTATTTCTTACAAATAAAAGCGATGCCGTTAATGAGTTTGTTAAGTTGTGTAGACTTATTGAGAATGAAAAGGAAGATACTATTAAGTCTATTCGAAGTGATCGAGGTGGAGAATTTGATGGAGAATTTAGAGTCTTTTGTGAAATCAAGGGATATAGTCACAATTTTTCGGCTCCAAGGACACCTCAACAAAATGGAGTAGCCGAAAGGAAGAATCGGACACTTCAAGAAATGAGTCGGTCCATGCTCAATGAATTTTCACTTCCAAAATATTTTTGAACCGAAGCCGTAAGTACCACTTGCTATGTCATTAATCGAGTTTATATTCGTCCTAAAATGAATAAAACTCCATATGAGCTTTGGAAAGAAAGAACTCCAAATATTAGTTATTTCAAAATATTTGGATGTAAGTGTTTTATTTTGAATACTAAGGATCAATTGGACAAACTTGATCCTAAGGACGATGAAGGAATATTTATGGGGTATTCAACCAAGAGCAAAGCATATCGGGTTTACAATAAGACTAGTGGGGTTGTTGAAGAATTCAACCATGTCAAATTCAATGAAGCTTCGGGTGTTGAAAGGATACCCAATGATGAAAGTGATGAAGAGGATATTGTTGAACCCATTGTTCAAGATGATGCTCAAAATGATCAACCTTCAAGCTCAAATGTTCCTCAAGAAGACAAAGGTGATACTTCGGATCTTCCCGTAGCATTGAAATTTAAGTAAGATCACCCAAAAGATCTTATTATTGGTGATCCCCTTGATAAAGTAATGACTCGAGGAAAATTTGCCGAGAAAGCTCTTATATCTCAAAAAGAGCCTAAAAATGCTAAGGAAACTATTGAAGATGAGGATTGGTTTTTAGAAATGCAAGAGGAGTTGAATCAATTTGAAAGAAATGATGTATGGGAATTAGTACCTTGTCCTCCATCTCAAACCATTATTGGTACAAAATGGGTATTTCGGAACAAGCTCGATGACCAAGGCAATATTGTTCGAAACAAAGCAAGGTTAGTAGCTCAAGGTTATTGTCAAGAAGAAGGTATTGATTATGATGAAACATTTGCACCCGTATCACGTTTAGAAGCTATTCGTATTTTACTTGCCTATTCTTGTTTTAAAAATTCCAAGCTTTACCAAAAGGATCTAAAATCCGCATTTTTAAATGGTCTTATTCAAGAAGAAGTCTATGTAAAACAACCTACGGGGTTTGAAAATTTATCTAGGCCTAATGATGTTTATAAACTTAAAAAGGCCTTGTATGGTTTGAAACAAGCACCACGTGCATGGTATGATAGCCTTAGCTCTTTTCTTTTACAAAATGGTTTTACAAGAGGTAAAGTTGATATTACTCTCTTTGTTTTTGAAAAAGGACAAGATTGCTTATTAGTGCAAATTTATGTTGATGATATTATTTTTGGTGCTACTAATGAATCCTTGTGCAAGAAATTTTCTAAGTTAATGCAAGGTGAATTTGAAATGAGCATGATGGGGGAGCTCAACTTCTTTCTTGGACTTCAAATTAAGCAATGTCAAGAAGGAATTTATATTTCACAATCAAAATATACAAAGAAGCTTTTGAAGAAGTTTGGCATTGAAGAAGGAAGAACCGTCTCTACCCCAATGGCAAAAAACGTCAAGATTGACAAAGATAAAAAAGGCAAGCCAGTTGATGAATCCAAATATCGAGGTATGATTGGTAGTTTACTTTATTTAACCGCAAGTAGACCGGATATTCTTCATGTCGTATGCCTATGTGTTCGTTTTCAAAGCAATCCCAAAGAATCTCATATGAGTGCCGTTAAAAGGATTTTTCGATATTTGAAAGACACTATTCAATATAGTTTATTTTATCCAAAGAATGAAAATTTTTCTCTTAAAGGTTATAGTGATTCGGATTATGCGGGAAATATTGATGATCGTAAAAGTACTTCCAGATCATGTAAATTTCTAGGTGATTGCCTAGTTTCTTGGTTTTCAAAGAAACAAAATTGTGTTTCACTTTCAACGGCCGAAGCCGAATATATTTCCGCAACTTTTTGTTGTACTCAACTCCTTTGGATGAAACAAACCTTAGCGGATTACAAATGTTCTTTTGAAAATGTTCCTATCTTTTGTGATAATATATCCGCTATAAATATTGCTCAGAACCCGGTTCATCATAACCGTACTAAACACATTGAGATTCGACATCATTTTCTAAGGGATTGTGTTTCTAAACGTGAAATTGAGATATCTTTCGTACCATCTCAAGATCAATTAGCGGACATTTTTACAAAACTGCTATCTTCCGAGATTTTTGCATCTATATGAGCTCGGTTAGGCATAATGCATATTGAATAAGGTTTACGATTGCATTTTGCACGTTTTTAAAACTTAGGGGCGAAAAATTGGATTTTTGGTTGAATATTCGGATTTTGGAAAACAGAATGAGACAGTGGGCTGCCTGGGGTGAGGGCAACCAGTCGGACCTCACCTCAACCGGTCGCCCTCATCGTCGACCGGTCGCCCACTGCCATTTTGTGGTTAAATACGGTTCTGTCTTCAGACTTAGCCATTTTGGCTCATTTTGTCCATTTTTCGTCCCCTTCGCCAAATGCACACAAATTTCACTTCAAATTTGTTTTCTTGCATACATTTCATATGTTGGACTTAATTAGGCTCGATTATCATCATCATTACTCGTCTTTACCGATTGAATGGTAAGAATTCTACTTTCTTTGCTCAATTGGGTTGAACCATTGAGTTATTTGGCTTATTTGTAATTTTATTGATGGAAGTTTCATATGATTGGGATGAGCTTATTAATTATGATGTATTGAATGGTGTTTGAACTGATTTGGTGATGAAATTTTTTAGCTTGATTCATTTACAAGGGCCTTATACAACTTCTTCTATTTTTGACGCCCACGACGTGTTCGATAAATTGTCTCAAAGAAAATTTCAACATTTACATGACTCATTTGCTTTCAAATGTCTTATATATTTATTGAGATCATGTTTTATCAATCAAATGAGCTTTTGCAAATCAAATGATCATTTTTTCCCTTTTATTTGGAATTTAAGCTTCAATTTTCAAACGCTCGATAAATCGATAAAATTGCACTTTGATATAATTGTATGATGTTTTTATCGTGCTAACACTCTTTTTGATGATTCCAAAGGGGGAGAAACAGGAAAAACGCTCATATGCTCAAAGAAGCGAAAATAAGCTCGCAAGAAAAGCTATAAGCTAGGGCTCTTAAAACCCAAAAGCTGTGGATAATGCTTAGTCCATGTGATGTATTATGGACTTTTATACTTAACCTATGATGTATTTGTGACAGGGAGAGCTTTTAAGCTCATGAAATTCAAGCCTTTAGCTTGTAGTTGTTTGCTTCTACTTATTTTTGTTATGCATGTTGATAGGGGGAGCTTGTGCAAAAATGTTTTTTGAAAAATATTTGCTCCTATCCTTGTGTGTTTTATTTATGGTAAATCTTGCTTGTAATGGATTGATGCTTTAGACCGGAAAATATGTTTCGCTTTTAAAATCGACTTCCTAAAATTGTTTTGGTTTGTAATCATCAAAAAAGGAGAGTTTGTTAGATAAATGTTTTTATCAAGATTTTGATGATTTTGTTTAAATGAGTTTTTATACCAAAACAATGTTTACAAAAGTTGTCCAAATACTCCTAATTGATTTAAAATGTTTTTACTAATTTTTGGAGTATTTCTTAGAGTTTATTATTCGATAAAAAATGGACAATACTTTTGATGAATTTGTGTTAATTGGTTTTTACACAAAAACAATGTTTTAAATGTTGTCCAAATACTCCCAGTTGATTTAAAATATTTTTACTAATTTTTTGGAGTATTTCTTGAAGTTTATTTTTGACAAAAATCGGACAACATTTCAATTTTGAGGTTGACCGGTCGAACAAGAGGTCGACCGGTACCTGAAGAACGCACAAAATGAAACAGAACGTTCTGGACATGAAAAATGAGGGAGGGCAACCGGTCAAGGGAAGGGCCGACCGGTTGGACCCCTCTCTGACCGGTCGGACCCCCTCCAACCTGTACCTGGATCGCACTAAATTCTTTCCAACGTTCAAAATTTTCTATAGGGCAACCGGGCGCCCTGTGTAATTTTTGATAGCAAAAATTGTGACGTTTGAAATTCTTATCAGCAACATTTGCTTTTGATTTTTGTACAATATTTCTACATTTTATGATCCTCTTTTTGTAGACAAAAGTGAAGAAGGATGAGCCTATGTCTATGAAGACTCTCCTATAAATAGAGGATGATTTGAAGACACAAGATACAACACACAAGCATACAATACAACAAGAAATCTACAAAATTCTCAAAGCTTTCATTTTTACATTCTTGTTGTAATAGTCTAAGTTCTTGCACTTGCACAATCTTGAGGTCTAGGCTTTTTGCTCTTGATTACACTTGCACTCAAAGTTTGTATACTTCATTTATTGAGTTGTAATCTTGAATTTTTCTATAATCCAAAACAAGATATCCTTGTTAGTGTTCTTGTGGTAAGAACACACTTGGGTGATCTTAGGTGTTGAAGAGTGTGGTACTCTTCATAGGTGTTGAAGGAAGATTGTGGTAATCTCCTTGAAGGTGTTGTAAGAAGATTTTGGTAATCTTCAAAGGTGGTGTTGTATTAATTGTGGTAATTAATAATTTTTTTTTCTTTTTGAAATCCACTTCGGATATACCGGGGTGGTAGTAGATTAGGCCCTAGGTGGGTTGAACTACTATAAATCATCGAGTGTTGTTTAATTTCCGCATTTACATTCTTGTCAATTACTTGTTCATTCGAAAAAGAGGGCGATTTGCGAAAAATCGGCATAATCTATTCACCCCCCTCTAGATTATCGTAGCCACTTGGACTTACACATACTCTACGTTTTTTACACTTAGCCATACCATACACATCGACGGCCACTTTTTTGACCGAAAATTGAACATGTGACACGCACATGTGTTTCTTAAGGGCATAATCGTCTATTCATATTGGTTCCCGCTCAAATCAGTCACATGACTTGCACATGAGTCCAATCCCCTAAAAATCCCTAACTTTTCAGTTGCCAAAATAAAACCCTAAAAGTATCCTAACCAAATCCCTAATCGCTGAAGATTGAAATCAAGAAATCACCCAGTTAATGTTTCACATTGAGTCGCAATGGGTTGGAAGATTCGAAAAGACGATGACACAAGTATACCCCCAGGAAAAATTTGCCTTGATTATGGTAAGCCCATCATTGTTTTTGTTGGAATGGTGGGGTTAGTTTATTGGTCTTTTTGGTGGCGTATTCTCTCGGTCAAAAATACTTTGGGTTTTTATATTGTTTGTGGGACATGTATGTTTGCTTGTTCTTTGGACCCCACAAAAATTTTATTTTTTGCATGTGCTTTGGTCCCTTACAGAATCTTATTATTCATTTTATAAGTGTATTTATGTAGACTGTGGACCTCACTTTTTGTTGTTCTCCCCACCCCAATAGGTTTTAGTGCTGAATTTTTTACTATTAGAAAGCATCACAGTGGTTTGTTTGTTAATTTAGGGAAAATAGTATATGTACCCTAAGAAATCACGTACATTGATTGGTGTCACCCTGATGAAATGTCACTAATTAAGTTAAGTAGTATGGCTACAGAGACAGGCTTGAAGTCTTTTATTTGCTTTCATTTGAGTAGGGCTAGGGTGGATGATTGCAGTAATTTGGTGCCAATACACAATGATGTAGATACTATGAATTTGGTGAATTTTGTGGATGAAAATAGGATGGTTTGTGTGTATTTAGAGCATGAGAAGATATGTCCATCTCCTACTGGGTCACATAATAGTGATGTACCTATAGAAGACATTCCAACTGTTGATGAACCCCTAAAATTTGTTGGAGAAAATGAAGATAGCATTGACTTAAATGAGCATGTGCATGAGCGAGATTCAGGGAAAAATGATGTACTTGATGACAAAGACAGTAATGGAAGTGATGATGAGCAATCAATAGGGTCAGAGAGTGATAAATCAGTGGATTTTATTAACAGTGAATTTGATGTTTCAGATGATGATATATTGTTTGATGATAACATAGATTCAAAAGTTGAATTGGGGGGGTCAATATTGGTCTACACCAAATGCATCTAATGACAAAATGAACAAGGGTAGACAACAAGGGTAGACTATGAGTTCGATTTTTATGAAGATATGGAAGAAGATTGCCAAGAAGGAGGTAGCTGTCTAGCTGAATCCCTCAACTACCAAGACAGTTATCAAGGAGGAATATCACAAACTGATAGACGTGGTGGCAAAGTGCATCGACATCAAGTTTGGTTTCTATAATCAATTGTCACAGACTAAGCTGACTGTGATCGCAACTATCAGGGAGGAGCTGGACATAAACTGGAGCGCATTCGTATTTGATAAACTATGTCAAAACATCAAGAATGTGGAGTTGGTTGATAGCAAGTTCAAGAACACCCTTGGTTATGGATAGTCATTTGGTACTAGTTGGAGAATAAGGGAGTGCCCATGCGCAAGGGTAAGGTATTCCATGTGAACAAACAACTGTTCAAGGAGAACTTGTCAGCTGCCCAGAAGAAGGCCCATGCAAAGAAGAAGGGCGCTTCTGAAAGGAAAACAACTGAAAGTATCCCAAAGGAGGAGACAATAGCCCCAGTTCTAGCCCCAGTCCCAATTCATGTTGCCGAAGTGGTGACAAAGAAAACAAGGACAGATATGCATCGAAAGGCAGTTGTCAAGATGCAGAATACTCAAGGCAAGGGTGGCTTGAGAGATGAAGAAGATGAATCAATTGTCAAGGCTGTTGAAAAGCCTACAACAAAGACCTCTGAGACAGAATCAATCATTTGGGTTATGGATGAGACTTCTGATAAGGAAGAAGAAGATATTCCCTTAGAGAGGCGATCCAAGAGAAAACATGACTTGCAGTCTACTGTGGCGGCCCCCATTGAGCAGACTTCATGGACATAACTGCTCCCGTGCCCCGAGCAGCTGAGCAAGAGGAAATTGTGGTTGAGGACACAGTTGTATCGATACCTGAGAAGGCAGCTGTTAAGACCACTGCAGAAGTAGTTGAGGTTGTCATGCCTCAAGAAGAAGATGAGCATATTGCAGATGACCCTGCTGTTTTGGATGAACCAAGATCCCCTATCTATCCTGGTATCGAAGCCAGGCTGCATATGTGGAGAAAGTGGAAGCTGAGTGAAAGCCGCATTAAATTTCAAAGGCCAGAGATGATATATGAGGAAGAATGGCTTCTCGACTTCTTAAAGAATGCCTCACTTGTCCAGCCCTTGAACGAGTTGTATGCCACCTCCATTCTCGTTGAGAAGAGGCAAAAGGAAAAAAACAAAGACTTAGGTAAGGGAAACACTACAATTGAGACCCATAGATGCCTATTTGGGGAATTGGCTGCACTTATCTCTGATTATGGTAGCAGATCGGTAACACACAAGAAATTGTCAAAGACCCAATATGACCAACAGTCTCAGCTCCAAACAAGAGGCAACAGACTTGGTAACACACAAGAAATTGGACTCCCTTCTCAAATCAGTCCAACCTTCTTGAAGTGATGATGCCAAAAAGAGGGAAGAAGAAAACCTTGTCAAACCCCCTACAAAAGTAATTTTCAAAGGCAACGGTACCACCTCTATTCATTCTCAACTCCCTCATGACCTATCAGCTGAAGAGAAAGCTGAGATAACTTTTCAGGAAAATAAGGCAAAAATCGCAAAGCTAGACATAAGTCAAGTGGAAAAAATCCAAAAATTAAAAATCGAATATGGTGGTCCAGTTGGAATGCTCCCAAGTGAAGATGCTACTCCTCTCCTGGCCATTGGACGAGAGATCTAATGAAGAGTTTGGCACTCTATTATTAGAAGGGCATTATGAAGGAATGGAGTTAGCTGATGCATGAGAGTTGCATTGGAAAAAGGGCCTAAGAGATATTGAAGAGACTAGGAAGCAACTAACTCAACGAAAACCTTCCAAGAGTCAGTAACTTCTAAGAGACAGCCCAGGAGCCAAGTTCCCATTGGAGGTAGCCAAGCAAGGAGAAGAGGCAGAGATTCTAAGTCTGGTGGGAGAAGTGGAAGTTCTCCACCAAAAAGACCAAGTGAAATGATGGTCATAAATCCTCTAAAAAGAGACTACATTTATTGGATGGGACTAGATGAAGCTCAGAGTAGGGAAGCTGGTCACAGAGTAGCTAGCTATTCTGAAAATATGAGCAAGATGAGTTGAGAATAAGAAGAATAGAGGAGGAAGAGGAGGAGAAGAAAGCTGAAGAGGAGAGAAGGAGGATAGAAGAAGAGTATCGCAGAAGGCGAGAAGACGAAGAAATACAGAGAAGACATCCTAGAAGATATATACTAGCAGTCAAGAAAATTTTATTGTATTTTTACAATTCTTTGTAAATACAAACAAATAATATAAGTGTTGAATGATTCATTAATAAAATGATACATTCTTTCAATTTATTTATTTCAGTACTTTATGATGTATATAAATATCGGCATCATCAGAAAAAGGGAAATTGCTAGGAAATTTATTGTATAGAATTTGATGATGCTTAGAAAACTTAGTATTAGAAAGTTGGCACCCCAATTTATGTATGTCATTTCAACTTTGTAATGGATAGAAATATAGATGAGTAATCAAGCATCCTAGTTGAAGATGCAGAAAACTTGTTGAAGAAGTGCAGAGAAGATCTCGCTAAGTCGCAGCCAAGTGGTCAAGAAGAGCTTCAGTCAAGTACATCAGTTGTGTCTTTCAGAAAACTTATAGAAGAGTCATCCAAGAATCTAGGAGAAGACTCAACTTATGGGGTAAAGAAGTTGAAGGACTTAGAGAAAGTTGAAGAAGTTCATCGTGAAGAAAAGTCAAAGACTTACTTGTTTTGGTAAGAGACAGACCTGCAACCTTAGAAGTTGTCTTGTTGAAAGAGTGCAAGTGGCAAGAACCAATGAAATGCTTGCAACTTTTCAGACGCCTGCAGGCCTGAAATTCGAAGAACCTTCATCCAACACATTCATGTGAAAGATAGAAGTCATACTTCAAAGTTGAAGAGGAAACTTGTTTTCAAAAACAAAGGGGTATGTTCTTCCGAGAAGTGCAAGAAGTTCAGTGAGATTCGAGTTCGAACCTAGTTCAAATCTGACAGAGGGCTAAGTGATCAAGTCCGAACAATTTGAAGAGTTAAAGTATTGAGACAACTGCCTTGCAAAGAGATGAGTCCCAGGAGTAAAGTCAGTTGCGTGATCAAAGCTTGCTCGGACTGTTTGTACTTTTGTAACAAAGTTACCGTTACATTAGTAAATTTCTCCTGGAGTAGGACAAGAGTGGGGTAGATGAATTACCCCATCCTCGAACCTCTATAAATATTTAGTTCATTTAAATCTGCACTTTAAATTCTGCAATTTATTTACCTGCTATATATTTGCTTTCCAGCTGATAATAACAAGAATTAAAAAGATAAGTATTGATAACAAATCTTCAAAAAGGGTGTAAAGACTTCCGTTGTTAAAAACCATAAAAAATGGATTTATAAAAATCCAACTTCACTCAGCTGAGTTACTCTATCAATAGCTCTCTCAGAATTCGAGAGTGGTTAACTCTCCTACTGAAGTTTGACCCACTGATGGCTCAAAAGCTACCTTTAAAACCGTAGGCAAGTGCACCTATCATTTTATAGTATAGATTATTGAGTACCGAGTGTCATTCCCACGAGGATTGTAAGTCCTGATAATTACCGTCTTTTTGTTATTTAATCTAACAATTTTCGAGTTTTTGTTTGATGAAAAAGGAAAACAAATTATAAATTGTAAAAATGAAGTAAAATTTGTAGAATAAGAAATCAAGAGATAGAAGTGTGTTTGAATGTAAATCCCTCTAGAATGTTTTTGTGATTTGACAAGTTAAAAGATTCAACCATAAGCCCTTAAGCAAAAACCAACCTCTTTTAATAAAATCTCATGCTATGTGGACCGTAGAAATTCCCGATTTAAGTTAATCCCTTTCTCAAGGCGAAAAACTCCTAATCTCAAGTTGATTAACTGAAATCTCTTTCTAGTTAAAACCCCAAGATTGCATTATAACGATTTATGAATTCCCATATTAGGTTTGACCCTAATCCAGAAGATTTATGTCGTCCTATATCTAGGATTGCATGCAACTCTTTTCACTTATACAATTTCTTTTTCACCATAAATCTTTCGATTACCCGATGAAGAAAATATATCAAATTAATATACCGGAAATATTAACTCGAATGAGATAAGCATGATATAAGTGAATCACACAAGACATGAGAATTTTATAAAAAACATACAAACCTTAATCACAAATCCATTCTAGAGTTCATTACACTCAAACACTAAGATTTTAGCTACTCATGATTTTGACAAAAGAGTAAATTACACAAGAAGATTTAAGTATTGTAGACATGGTGTACTTATCTTTCTCAAAACCTCAATGGACTTCTTCCTTGATTGATGATGTTGCTCCAAGCCTTCTTCTCCAATATTGCCCCAAGCTTTCTTCTCCAAGACCCCTTGATCCCAATTCTACTTAATGAATACAATGAATATTTCCTGAGTATCTAATGAATGTCTCTCTCAATTTCAACCCTTGGCTTTTATAGGCAACCAATACATTGATAGTGCTCTATTTTATTAAACAATCACCCCATTTTTCTTGTTGGTTGGTGAATTCTTGTATTCAAGTGATGAGGGAGGGGACATGGAGACATGTTTCAGCAAAATAGGGTGTTAAAGGTGTACAAAAGTGGCCAAAATGGGTTGGTTGGTGAGTTTTCCCCAAATTCCGCAAAGAAAAGTTGCAAAAAGAGGTCCCGGACACGCCCGTGTTGGGCAGCACGGCCAGGCCGTGCTGCAACAAAATTTGCTGAAGATACGCCTGACACGGCCGTGTCGAGCAACACGGCCAGGCCGTGTTGTATGACACGGCCGTGTTGTACGACACGGCCAGGCCGTGTTCGGGCCTGTTTTGTGCGATTTTTCCTCCTCTTTTGATCCCCTTCAACATGGCCGTGTTCGGTGACACGGTTTGGCCGTTTTGGACCCTTTTTCCAATTTTTATCCAATTTATTTCCTTCTTTTTTGAACATGGCCATGTTACTTGACACCCCAAGTCATGTTGAGTGATTTTCTTGCCTTTTTTCAAGTAATATTGGCTTCACATTGCTCCAAATTGCTCCACCTATAATGTTAAACACATCACACGATGAAATGCTACAGAAATACTTGAGAAACTATGATTTTTCTAACAAAACAATTCAAAAACTATTGAATTAATAATACAAAATATGTACTAAATGACACTTATCAAACCGCCTCCAACTTGGAAATTTTGCTTGTCCTCAAGCAATTTTTAAAACAAATAGATGGGTTGAAAACAAAAAGAGATATCTATTTTCACAATTTCGACATGATTGAAGTGAACTGCTAACCTTTTCCTTCCCAATTAAGCCAATCCATCCGTTTTTCAAATCAACCAATTTGTTAAAAAGAGAGTGACTTCAATAATTGGAATCGTTCAAAACATCACAGTTGTCATATCACGAAAAATTTGTCGTTCATATGCTTAGATCAAATACAAAAATGTAATGATAAAAGGAGAAGTCCAAAACTCGGGTCTTTTCAATTTTTTTTTATTTTTTTTATAGCAAATATAATTATAAAATCAGGACATTTTTGAGGCAAACTTCCACTAGGTTTAAATTTTGAATGTCTTTTCAAAAACTCCTAGGGTGGTGTCCCATATTCATATTTGT
Source organism: Rehmannia glutinosa (assembly GCA_016081115.2). Taxonomy (NCBI): domain Eukaryota; kingdom Viridiplantae; phylum Streptophyta; class Magnoliopsida; order Lamiales; family Orobanchaceae; genus Rehmannia; species Rehmannia glutinosa. The sequence goes on along the minus strand of CM071935.1, from coordinate 29,227,587 downwards.
GTCGCCGTTTTACGTAAGAGACAAAGATGGGGCTCATGAATGCTCCTAGTTACTAAGCAACAACAAACAGAGGAATATAACCTCGATTTGTCCTTTTATATAACAATATTAGCACATTTTTTTTTCGTTTTTTTTTTAAACCCGAGTTATGGTTTCTCTAGTAATCATGACACAAAGTATCTAGATTTAAGCAAAGTCCAAGCTAACTTCATGACATTAAACTCTTTTGGCCAAATTCATCCTTTTACTAGAGTCACGCAGTTTAAAAACATTTTGGCAATTTGAGTTTTCAAAAAGATGACTTTTTTCGGGATAAAAATGGTCATAACCAATCCACAACTAACTTATCTAACTGTAAAAAAAAATTACCTCATGTTTGTTTGCAAGGAATAGATAAGGTGCGTAAAAAGAAAACGAAATATCTATAAAGAGAACTAAAATACGCAAAGCTAAAGAAAATAGTTCAATCCAAGCGTTCTAATAAATCTCACCACCCCCAACTTCAAGGGTCACATTGTCCCCAATGTGAAGAGGAGATGGGATACAAAATGGAGCAAGGGAAACAAGAACTAAGACAAAGACAAATACGACCTCATGACGGTGGCGGGAAGTGCCCTTGAGAGATGTGCCATTGGCGGAGTTGAGAGAAGAGGGCATTTTGTTGTTGTTGGTCCTCTCGAATATCCCTAATGACGCCAAATTGCTGCTCCATCATTTGTTGTTGGCGGTCAAGCATATTCTGCTGGCGTTCGAGCATCGTTTGTTGATATGATAGCATGTCTCTTTGGTGTTGTTGCTCCTGTAGAATAGCTTGAAGATTGACTTGTTCATGCGGTGGCGGTGGTGGTGGTGGGTGAGATGAAGGAGTATGGGGTGGTGAACCCCTTGGAGGGGATGGTGGTTCGGGAGCATCATCCTCTATGGGCGGTAGAGTGAGGCGAATTCTGTCAGTCTCCGGATTGTGTCGCATACCCATCAACCAATTGTCACGATTACGAATTGTAGTTCGTCTTAGGGTCGGGAAGTAATAGGCGTTGGGGTGTATGTCGAAAAAGCAAGCAAAATTGATCATTGACTCTTTCAATTAATTTTATAGCAGTACATACCTCGAGATCAATACGCGTGCTTCCTCGCGCTTGTTGTAAATCCGTTAAGTCATACTCAAAGTGAAGAGCAATTGGGGTAATGAGGCCTCCAACAAGAATTTTACTACATTCGCCCCGCCCGACTTTCTGAAAATGGCGTGCTAAGTGAGACCCTGTGTCGAGGTGTTTGCCGTAAACCATAGCCCACAAAAACAAGAGTTCGTCCTTCCTCAAATTCCCGTCACTTTCCCCCCTACCGAACAGTGTGCTGGCCATCACACGATGCATATAACGAAAACAGGGATTTATTACGCGTTATACTTTAGCACGGGAAGCAACATACTGACATGAAGGGGCTATTTCATTCCAAAAACGCTGGGCATTAAAGTCGGTAGGAAAGCGTCTGTCACCGCCAATTGGAAGACCATATATTTGGTTGAAGTCGGCAAGAGTCAATGTATATTCTTGATTGAACAGGCGGAAAGAGATGAGGCCATCCCGAGCATGAGTTCCCGTTAGAATTTCGGCGTTAAATGAGCTAAGGAATTCCAGTGTGACGCGCTCATAAGTTGGTGCTTTCGCACCCATGAATTGTTCCCACCCAACTTGCTCAAACATCCATTCAATATCTTCTTGTAGTCCAAGGGTCTCCAATGTCATGGCGTCCGGATATCTGGTGTTGTGCAATGGTTTACCCAACAATTGTTGATATCGGGTTTCTTGTTCGTCATCCCTGAATAGAATACCATGACGATTACTTGGTGGATTAGCCCGGGAGGGGCGGCGGGAGCCAGAGGGTCCCCCAGACCCGGAAGGAGCGGTAACTCGGCTTCGTTTTGACATGGTAGTCCTGAAAAAGGAATTTTTGATAGCAACATGCAATACAAGGACAATTACTATTAATATTTCTTTGAAAACCAACTATCTTATAAAAACCATGCCTCAAGTAAATTCCCAACAACAACATCATCCCATCACCTTCAAGTTCTCATCAAAATAGCAAGTAAGTTACAACAAAGCACGGTTTCCACTTATGATCAATCATATGATTCTAACAATCAATCAATCAACAGACGCTCATGTCGTTATATTTAGGCAACAATAAACCCTTTCATTCGTTTAGGACCAATTTTGTTGGTGAAATTAAGCAAGATAATTCCAACAATTGACTTCACATGATTTTACCCATACAAATTTCAATAGCACATGGGGCCAACATTATCACCATAAAAATCCAGAAATACCCTCATCTTCAACACAAATAATTAGGCATAAAAATTCCAAAATTTAAGTTAAATCAAAAAGCCCTAAATGATAGAAATTTCAAACATTTATGAACAAATTGAAAGCACAAAAATAAAAAAGATGAAATTAAACACAAAAAAAAAATAACATAGAAAATCATACCTTGAAATAGAAACCCACAAGAGAAATCTCCCAAAAACCCACAAAATTCCCAACAATCAATCGGTAGAAGTGTTGGCAATGGAGGGAAGATGGTGTTTTATGGAAGAATTTGAGTTTAAATGGGAGTGTTAGAGAGATTTGGGGGAAATTTTGGGGAGGAAGAAGAGGTTTTAGGGTTTAGAATTGAAAAAATTGGGGAAATTTTGAAAAAAAAAACGCTGCTCCCCTGTTTTTGTGCAGCCCGGACACGGCCGTGTTCCGGGCTGTCCGCTGAAAATATTTTTTGGGCCCGAACACGGGCGTATCGTGCGACACGGCCCGGCCGTGTTCGGGCCAATTTTCATTTTTTTTTAATATAAAAGGGAAAATTGGGGAATTTGGACACGGCCATGTCGGCAGACACGGCCAGGCCGTGTTCCGGGCAGTAATTGTTTTTTTTTTTAAATAAATATCATCCCGAGTAAAAAAAAATGAATCCTAAGTAAAAATTGGGAACAAATTGACACAAAAATTATCGGGTTGCCTCCCGGGTAGCGCTTCTTTAGTGTCGTATAGCTGGACTAATTCACCTCTAATTGTGTGATGTATTTTGGGGATCCTCAAGCTTGAGGGAATCTCTATAATTATCATCGATGGTGCCCCCAAAATAAAGCTTCAGACGGTGTCCGTTTACCTTAAAGGTGCCCATTTCCTTGTGCGTAATTTCGATAGTCCCGTAAGAAACACTTGAGTAACGTGATGAATGGGCTGGACCACCTGGATTTTAACTTACCCGGAAATAGGCGAAGTCGGGAATTGAATAGTAACACTTGATCACCCGGTTGGAATTCCCTCGTGTGCTTAATGTGCTTGTCATGCCATTGTTTCGTTCGTTCTTTGTAAATTTTCGAATTCTCGTATGCCGAATTTCGCCATTCTTCGAGTTCGTTAATCTGCAATAAACGGTTATTTCCTGCACTTGACAAATCATAATTAAGCATTTTAATAGCCCAAAAGGCTTTATGTTCAAGCTCAACCGGCAAATGACATGCTTTACCATAGACGAGTCGGTATGGGGTAGTCCCTATTGGCGTTTTGAAAGCCGTTCTATAAGCCCAAAGGGCATCATCGAGTTTGAGGGACCAATCCTTGCGAGAGTGCCCAACCGTTTTTTCCAAAATTCGTTTTAATTCGCGGTTGGACACTTCGACTTGACCACTAGTTTGGGGATGATAAGCGGTCGCGACTCGGTGTGTGACACCATAACACTTTAAAACCTTATCAAATTGATTATTACAAAAGTGAGTGCCTCTATCGCTAATGATGGCTCGTGGTGTACCAAACCGGGTAACAAGTTTTTTGAGAAAATGCACCACCACTCGAGCATCATTTTTAGGTAAAGCTTGAGCCTCTACCCACTTAGATACGTAGTCAACGGCTACCAAAATATATTTATTGCCAAACGACGCCGGAAAAGGTCCCATAAAATCAATACCCCAAACATCAAAAATTTCACAAACAAGTATACCGTTTTGGGGCATTTCATTTCTTCGAGAAATATTCCCTGTTCGTTGACAACTATCACAAGTTTCAACATACCGTTTTGCGTCTTTGAAAAGTGTAGGCCAATAAAAACCCGACTCAAGGACCTTGTGTGCCGTAGTATTTGCTTGATAATGTCCACCCGTGGGTCCTTTGTGACAATGATTCAAAATGGAGATTGTTTCGGGAAGTGCAACACACCTTCGTATGATTTGATCCGCACAAACTCGGAAGAGGTGGGGATCGTCCCAAATATAATACTTGAGGTCCGAAAAGAATTTCTTCTTTTGTTGATGGGTCATCCCTTTTGGGAGAACTTTTCCTGCAAGATAATTAGCGAAATCTGCAAACCAAGGAATATCAATTGAAATTGAGTTGAGGGCAAAGAGTTGCTCATCTGGGAAAGAATCGTTGATATGTCCATTGTGTTGCTCATCGGTCTTGCCGGAGTGCTCAAGCCGAGATAGGTGGTCGGCGGCAAGATTTCCGACCCCCGTTTATCTTTGATCTCCACATCGAATTCTTGGAGTAAGAGAACCCATCGAATTAGTCGTGGTTTTGCGTCATTTTTGTCGAGCAAATAGCGTAAAGCAGAGTGATCTGTATAAACAATGACTTTGGATAGAATCAAGTATGAGCGAAATTTGTCAAAGCGAAAACCACTGCAAGTAGTTCCTTTTCGGTAGTTGTATAGTGGGATTGAGCAGGATTCAAAGTCTTACTTGCATAGTAAATTGGCCGGAAATGTTTATCTTTTCGTTGCCCAAGTACCGCTCCTACCGCATAGTCACTAGCATCACACATGAGTTCGAACGGTTGAGACCAATCCGGAGCCACCATGATGGGAGAAGTGGTGAGTTTTTCTTTCAAAGTGTTGAATGCTTGGAGACATTCATCGTTGATATCAAAAACTGCATCCTTTTCTAAAAGGCGAGTAAGCGGCCGGGCGATTTTTGAAAAATCTTTGATAAAGCGCCTATAAAACCCGGCGTGCCCCAAAAAGCTTCGGATAGCCTTCACCGAGGCGGGCGGTGGCAATTTGGAAATTGTATCAACTTTCGCTTTGTCAACTTCAATTCCCCTGCAATAAATTTTATGCCCCAAAACAATACCTTCTTGTACCATGAAGTGGCACTTTTCCCAGTTAAGTACCAGGTTAGTCTCTTCGCAACGAACAAGGACTTTTTTAAGATTTGCAAGACAAAGATCAAATGAATCCCCAAAAACCGAAAAGTCATCCATGAAGACTTCCATGATATCTTCTACAAGTTCGTCGAAGATAGCAAGCATGCACCTTTGAAAAGTTGCCGGTGCATTGCACAACCCAAAAGGCATGCGTCTATAGGCGAAAGTACTGTAGGGACAAGTGAAAGTGGTTTTCTCTTGGTCCTCCGGTGCTATCGGGATCTGAAAATAACCTGACATGCCATCAAGGAAGCAATAAAAGAGGTGACCAGATAAACGTTCATGCATTTGATCAATAAAAGGTAAGGGAAAGTGGTCCTTGCGAGTAGCATCGTTAAGTCGTCGGTAATCGATGCAAATTCGCCAACCTGTTACCGTTCGCATCGGAATAAGTTCATTCTTTTCATTTGGTACCATCGTCATCCCACCTTTCTTTGGGACCACTTGAACCGGACTTACCCACCATTCTTGTCGAGAGATTGGATAGATGAGCCCAAAGATCTAGTAGTTTGATTACCTCTGCTTTAACTACCTCTTTCATGTTTGGATTTAAGCGGCGAGGTAGAACAACCGGCTTGAAATTTTCCTCCATCGAGAATCTTGTGAGTGCAAAAGGAAGGATTGATCCCTCGAATGTCGGAGATTTTCCAAGCGATGGCCTTTTTATGTTCCCCGTAATATTGCCAACAATCTATCCTTTTGATGAGAAGATAAATTGGAGAAAATAATTACGGGAAGTTTGGCGTTCTCGGCTAGAAATGCATATTCCAAGTGTTCGGGTAACTCCTTCACTCAACAAATGGTGGATCCTCAATGGATGGTTTGATATGCCCCACCTGTGAGTTTTCAATTTTTTCGAACTCTTTCTGTTGTTCTGTTGGTTCGTTTTCCTCCAATGCGAGTACGGATTCCCTAAGAAAGGGGTTTTCATCCGATATACCTGCACTTTGAACAATACAAGTCTCCAAGAATTCGTTAGAAATCATGCTTGGTAGAGAGTTGGTTATCTCCATATCGATAAGATCAATAGCAAAACAGGAGTCATCTTTATCTATCGTATTTTTCATTGATGTAGCGATTTTAAAAATGACTTGTTCATCTTCGACTCTTAAAATTAGTTTGCCATCATGCACGTCAATGATTGCCTTAGCGATAGCTAAAAATGGACGCCCTAGGATCAAAGGGACTTCGACATCTCGTATGCATATCAAGAATTACAAAATCGACAGAAATATAAACTTATCGACTTTGACCAAAACATCTTCAACAATGCCTCTAGGATATTTAATAGATCCACAATGACTAATTGCAGGCTCATCCTAGTTGGTTTTGGCTCCCCTAGACCCATTTGTTTGAATAAATCATAAGGCATCAAATTAATGCTAGCCCCTAGATCGGCCAATGCCCGATCAACAGTCAAATTACCGACATGACAAGGAATAGTGAAACTCCCTGGATCTTTGATTTTCTGAGGTAACTTGTTTTGCAAAATTGCCGAGCATTCCTCATTTAATTGCACCATGGATATTTCTTCAAGCTTCTTCTTATTTGAAAGAAGATCTTTTAGGAACTTGGCATATTTTGGCATCCGTGTGAAATGGCTTCAACAAAAGGAATATTGATGTGCAATTGTTTAAATAAATCCAAGAACTTACCAAATTGGTCGTCATGTTTGTCCTTACGCAATCGACTTGGATACGGAATAGGTGGTTGGAATTCCGTACCATTTTCTTTGTTTCCTTGGATACCTGTTCGTCTTTTTGTTGTATGGGCGTGGGTTCGTCCTCCGCATCTGTGACTTCGTCTAGCTTTGTTCCACTCCTTAGAGTAATTGCTTTTACCTGTTCTCTTGGATTTGGCTCGGTGTTGCTAGGTAAGCTCCTTGTGGCCTTTCGAGATCATTTTGGCAATTTGACCAATTTGATTTTCCAAGTTGCGAATGGATTCTTCTTGGTTCCTTAAGGATGTTTCGGTGGCCGTGAAACGGGTTTCCATTGTTTGGACGAATTTGGACAGTAAGTCCTCCAAACTTGGTTTTCGCGGTTGGAAACCGGGAGGTGCAGACGAATTGGGGAGTGCGTTTGGATTAGGCTTCTGTTGACCTTGATTTCCCCAACTAAAGTTCGGGTGTTGACGCCAACCTGGATTATAAGTGTTGCTGAAAGGATTATTTTGAAAGGGTCGAGATTGATTACCTAGATAATCCACTTGTTCATGCGGCGGTATCGCGTGAGGGCAATCTTGGTGGTTGTGCGATCCTCCACAAGTCTCGCATGAGAAGGCTTGTTGTGGTGGTGGTTTTGGAGCTGCCAACCCGTCGATTTTCTGAGTTAGAGCTTCGACCTGTGCGGCTAGTGTCACCACCGCGTCCGCATTATATACTCCCACTGACCTGTTGGTTTTTCCTCGTACGGATTGCCATTGATAGCCATTCATGGCCATTCCTTCTATGAGATCTTGGGCGGCTTCGGGTGTCTTATTGTTCAATGTTCCCCCCGCCGCCGCATCAATCATCTGCCTTGTCGATGAGAGCAACCCATTGTAAAATGTTTGGACTTGCATCCAAATGGGAAGACCATGATGTGGGCATTTTCGCAGCAATTCTTTGAATCTCTCCCAAGTGTCGTACAAAGGTTTCATCGTCTCTTGAGTGAATGAAGAGATCTCATTCCTCAATCGTGCGGTTTTAGCGGGTGGGAAATACTTTAAAAGGAATTTTTCCGCCATAATGCTCCATGTTGTGATTGTTCCCTTCGGTAAAGTGTTTAACCATTGTTTAGCCCGTCCTCGAAGAGTAAATGGGAACAAGCGTAAACGGATGGCATCGTCGGAGACTCCATTTATTTTGAAAGTATCGCAAATTTCGAGGAAATTCGCGATATGATTATTTGGATCTTAAATGCGGTAAGCCGTCGAATCGGACAAATTGTTGCACCATTTGAATGACATTCGGTTTGATTTGAAATTATTGGCCGCAACAGCGGGCCTTACGATACTAGACGACGTACCGTCCATAGATGGCTTGGCGTAGTCGTACATGGTTCTTTGTTGTTCATCCGCCATATCGGGATCCTTGCTTTCGTTAGTATCCTCCTCGTGGTCCATACTAATACTTTCCTCTGTGTTGCTACCGGCGGTCTCGCTTCCCATTCGGCGACGAGTAGGCATGCACTGTAGTAAACAAGGAGGATAAGTATAATCCAAGACTTACAAAGATAGATACCTAGAAAGACAATTGATGAAAATAAAAAAATGATTAAATTAACAAAAATAAGGTGTTCTTAATATTACAATCCCGAAAACGGCGCCAAAAACTTGATGGCTCAAAAGCTACCTTTAAAACCGTAGGCAAGTGCACCTATCATTTTATAGTATAGATTATTGAGTACCGAGTGTCATTCCCACGAGGATTGTAAGACGATAATTACCGTCTTTTTGTTATTTAATCTAATAATTTTCGAGTTTTTGTTTGATGAAAAAGGAAAACAAATTATAAATTGTAAAAATGAAGTAAAATTTGTAGAATAAGAAATCAAGAGATAGAAGTGTGTTTGAATGTAAATCCTCTAGAATGTTTTTGTGATTTGACAAGTTAAAAGATTCAACCATAAGCCCTTAAGCAAAAAACCAACCTCTTTTAATAAAATCTCATGCTATGTGGACCGTAGAAATCCCCGATTTAAGTTAATCCCTTTCTCAAGGCGAAAAACTCCTAATCTCAAGTTGATTAACTGAAATCTCTTTCTAGTTAAAACCCCCAAGATTGCATTATAACGATTTATGAATTCCCATATTAGGTTTGACCCTAATCCAGAAGATTTATGTCGTCCTATATCTAGGATTGCATGCAACTCTTTTCACTTATACAATTTCTTTTTCACCATAAATCTTTCGATTACCCGATGAAGAAAAGATATCAAATTAATATACCGGAAATATTAACTCGAATGAGATAAGCATGATATAAGTGAATCACACAAGACATGAGAATTTTATAAAAAACATACAAACCTTAATCACAAATCCATTCTAGAGTTCATTACACTCAAACACTAAGATTTTAGCTACTCATGATTTTGACAAAAGAGTAAATTACACAAGAAGATTTAAGTATTGTAGACACGGTGTACTTATCTTTCTCAAAACCTCAATGGACTTCTTCCTTGATTGATGATGTTGCTCCAAGCCTTCTTCTCCAATATTGCCCCAAGCTTTCTTCTCCAAGACCCCTTGATCCCAATTCTACTTAATGAATACAATGAATATTTCCTGAGTATCTAATGAATGCCTCTCTCAATTTCAACCCTTGGCTTTTATAGGCAACCAATACATTGATAGTGCTCTATTTTATTAAACAATCACCCCCATTTTTCTTGTTGGTTGGTGAATTCTTGTATTCAAGTGATGAGGGAGGGGACATGGAGACATGTTTCAAAAAAATAGGGTGTTAAAGGTGTACAAAAGTGGCCAAAATGGGTTGGTTGGTGAGTTTTCCCCAAATTCCGCAAAGAAAAGTTGCAAAAAGAGGTCCCGGACACGCCCGTGTTGGGCAACACGACCAGGTCGTGCTGCAACAAAATTTGCTGAAGATACGCCTGACACGGCCAGGCCGTGTTCGGGCCTGTTTTGTGCGATTTTTCCTCCTCTTTTGATCCCCTTCAACATGGCCGTGTTCGGTGACACGGTTTGGCCGTTTTGGACCCTTTTTCCATTTTTTATCCAATTTATTTCCTTCTTTTTTGAACATGGCCATGTTACTTGACACCCCAAGTCATGTTGAGTGATTTTTTTGCCTTTTTTCAAGTAATATTGGCTTCACATTGCTCCAAATTGCTCCACCTATAATGTTAAACACATCACACGATGAAATGCTACAGAAATACTTGAGAAACTATGATTTTTCTAACAAAACAATTCAAAAACTATTGAATTAATAATACAAAATATGTACAAAATGACACTTATCACCCACCTATCACTCAAGAGACTTAGTTGTTTTCTTGTGAAACTCTGATTTGTATTTAAAATCTAAAAATCTGTTAAGTCTATCCAACCCCCCTTCTAGCCTTTACTCACACCCCTTGGGACCTATACAATTAGCATGTAAATAGGTATACCACAAACATTCACGGATCCTACGAATATAATTACACACTCAAAACATGCATTAATCATAATGATATGAAATTCGTAAAAAATGCAAGAATTAGATAATCATCGGCCACCATGTGTTTTGCTTCCTTGGCTTCTTTTTGTGTCATTGTAAACACTCTAGCTTGAGTAGGCTTCTTTTTCTCCGGACACAGTTGAGTGTTATGTGTCCAGGATTCTTACCTTAAAATAAACTCCTAAACTAAACAAACATTCTCCCCTATGTGTCTTGTCATCTTTAGTGTAAAAAGTCATTGGTTATTTATTATGTGAGGCACCTTGTGGAACATGTACCTGCTTTCTTTTCTGGCCATTTTTATTCCAAACATTTGGGTTCTCTCTCCTGAACTTTTGTCTTCCTTATTGGATTCTCAGCTCTTCCCCATTCACAGGTTGAGCCATTTCCACCAACATAGATTTGTTGATAACTTCGCGATAAGTAGTAAGCTCAAAAGGAGTTACCACAAGCTTGATTTGGTATCAGAGCCCTTCTTCAAGTCGTTTGGGTCTTCGTTCCTCAGTAGCAACTAATTCAGGAGCAAATTTGGACAATTTGGCGAATTCTGCTTCATATTTAACCACCTTACAATTCCTCTGTTCTAACTATATAAATTCTCTTTCCTTCTGTTGGTGAACACTGCTCAGAAAGTATTTATCATAGAATACTTCTGTGAACGTCTTCCAAGTAAAAGGGTTGGTGTCTCACTAGATTTGACGTTGCACCATCCTCTACCAATCATATGCATCACCTCGCAACACAAACGTTGCATAGTTAACACGTTCCTCATTCGTGCAGTCAATTACAAAAAAGACTTTTCGCATCTTAGTAAGCCATCCCTCAGCTTTGATAGGATTAGTGATACCCGCAAAGGATGGTGGGGATAACCTAAGGAAGTCCGATAACCGATTTCTTTCAGGGAAATCAATACGTCTAGTCTCATTAACTTCACCAAAAATAGTCAAGGCTTGCAAGAGAGCCTCGGCGGTCAGGGGAGAGTCCCTTGAGCATTGTTGGTGTTGGAACCATTATCGTCTTGGTGAGTCGAGCAAGTGTTGTGGTTCATTGTATATTAACTGAAATAAGTTTATTAGGTTCATTAAATTCTCGCAAGTCGCAACTATTCTATTTGTTTTTAAAAAAAATACAAAGTTTGTTTATCTTCTATTCAATCCAAATATCAACTAAATTCATACAAGCATATATTTCATAAAAAGCAAAATATATCAATTAATAATGACAGTAAATGTAATTCTTACCGAATTACGGAGGGAAATGCTCAGAGCGCGACTTAGAACCCATGACTTATTGACTTAAGACATTTTCTAAATAAAATCTTTTGAAGTCTACAGAACCGATTTATAAACCCTGGTTCTTAGTTAAATTTTCATGCGAAATAAGTAATTTTAATAGAAATACTTTAAAGATTTTCTTAAAAAATGCGGAATAATAAAACTTTTCTTTGTTTTAAAGTTTACAGCGGAATTAAAGACTGATAATTGAAATAACTAATAATCCAAAAACATCCATACTGAAATGAAAATGACGTTCTCCCAATAGAAAAAAAAATCAAATTTCTTCTTATTATTTTTTTCTAAATAAAAACTTGAAAGACATGAAAATCATGAAAGACAAGGGTTCACGAGTTATTGCGTTGCGCCATCTCCTTCCTAATTTAGGTTCTCATCTGAAAATATTAAACATTCGTGGGATGAGTAAAGAAGCTCAACAAATAATCACATGCATGAATGCATGCCTAATGCAATGTTATAACATTTATTCCAAGACTTTTTGTTTTCTTTATTTAAAAACCTTTCATCTTTGTTACTTCAAATTTCTCAGAGTAGTAACTCAATTAATCAAAGAAAACATTGACATTCATATAAATTAGATGGCATGGACGAAGCTACCTTAGGACGAGTGCGGTCGGCGGACCGCACTCGATCTCGGAATGACCCTGTTAAATTTGTAGTTGGACCGCACTGGAAATTGATAAACCGAAGGTTTAGTTCATATTAAAAAAATTGAGTTAAATTTAAAAAGCCAATAAACCTTATTGTCTTGGCTCAAAATATTAAGAATTACCTGGTTTCACTACAAGAAATCACACATTTTATGACGAAATGTTTCTCGACGCATAACTATTTGTCATCATTTGTTAATTAAAAGTGACAACTTTTATTTTTGTCATTGTAAAGTAAATTATTACGACGCCATTTAATTTCGTCACTATTGGTATTAGATGACGTCACTAAATTGCCTATTTCATGACGATTAACTGAAAATCGTCACTGTATTTCATAGAAGATGGAATTTGACACCAAGATTTTGGCGGAAAATCTTTTGATGACGAATTGGTGATAATTGGTGATGAAATTTAGTGTCACGAATTATTTCTTTTAATGACAACATCATAATTTGTTATTTTTCACTCCAACAAAATAGTGACACTCTTATTTCGTCAACACAAACATATTTTATGACGATTTTTTTTGGCACGCATAAAGATTTGTCATTATTTGTTAATTAACAATGACGAAAGTTATTTGTGTCATTTCAAATATTCTTTTATGACATCATTTAATTTTGTCACAATAAATATTACATTTCGTCACTAATTTGCATATTTCATGACGATTAATTGAATTGTGTCATAGTTATTCGTAAAAGGTTGGAATTCGCACCAAAATTTTGGAGGAAAATATTTTAATGACAAAATGATAATAATTGGTTATGGCATTTGATGTCACAAAATATTTTATTTCATTACCACAACATATTTTGTCATTGATTATGCCAAAACATTAGTGACAAATTTATTTCATAGCATTTTTATGACGAATTTCTTTGCCACGCATAAAAAATTGTCATTATTTGTTAATTAACAGTGACGAAATTGATTTTTGTCATTACAAAAAATGTTTTGATGACAATATATATTGTTGTCATTATTAATCTTATATTTCGTCACTAATTTGTACATTTCATGATGTTCAATTAGCCGAAATTTTGTCACATTAAACTTTAAAAGTCGACGTTTAGACAAACAACTGGGTGGAAAATTATTAGATGACGAATTGATAATAATTGTTGATGTCATAAAATATATATATATATTTAATGACAACATCATTGACATCATCATATTGTATAATTAATTATGCCAAAAACATATTGACAAAATTATTTCATCAACAAAAATCATATTTAGTGACAGTGAATATGAATTCGTTGACGTTTTATTATTGGGAAAAAGTTTTTGTCAAATTTTTGAGCGGAAAGTTTTTTAAATATAAATCATATTAAGTGATGACAATTTAGATAGTCACAAATTCTAAATTTTATTTGACGAGAAGAGAATTTAGTGAGTTGAATTGATAAGTGACATAATTGCTTCATCATAAATATTTTTATTCGCTCACAATACAATAAATTTGTCAATAAGAAAATTTATAGAAAAAATAAATATATATTTCATGACAACATTATTGTCATTCATGATAATTTTAAATGACGAGATAATAATTTATCATTAATGACCTTATTTTATTAGTGACAAATCTATGACGTCTTGAATAGGCTGACATTGCATGTCGAATTCGTCAAAAATAAATTTGGAGACAAAATTTAATGTTGAAAATTTGGAGGCGGTTTTTCAAGAGAAAATGATAAAAAATTTCAAAAAAAAAAAAGTAAGTTCACAAATATCAACTTTATATGACACGATAAAAAAGTAAGTTCACAAGCTTTCATGGAGGCATCTTCTAAAAAAAGTCAGGATGTCCATAGTGCAGACACCATGGTCCCAGACAAAGGAAGATGGCAAAGCCTTATAAAGCCCCGATAACTATCGCACATCCCAATTTCACCAAGTGCAACCCCGTCAACAATAGGACTCACCTTCACCACTTTAGTCAGATTATAAGAACCTTCGTCACTGAGAAGGTGATCATATCTAACTACACGAGCCAAATCTTGATAATCAATAACTGTACCAACATGTCATGAACCCAAAAATCCCTCTTCCCCGCTCCTCACCTGATACAAATTCCGCAAACTAAGCAATTTTTTGAGAAAATTTACTGATGGTCTGCAACAACTATCAAGATAAAAGAAACATATTACATATATGAACTATAGCTTTGCACAAACCAAAATATTTCGAGATTCTTTTGATTTTACACTGTGTCAAAAATTACAAACAATGGCCAAATAAAGAATGCTGAGCCACAACAACTTAAATTACACTGAAGAACAAAGTATTAGTTTTAGAGACAATTACAAAAGACCCCATGAGAGTTTGGGCTAATCACAAAAATAAAGATGTTTAAAAATTATAAAAAGCCCCCCTCAAGTTTGATTCTATATTAATTTAAGGGGAGAACTATAATATCTCTAGGAATACAAGGAGGTTTTTGAAATGTATTTTACTTATGAAGGGGGAAATATAAGACGAAATCAAACCTCAAGGCGTTTTTTGTAATTTTCAAAAATTTATGGGTTTTTTGTAATTAGCCCGAACCTCGTGGGGGTTTTGTAATTATCCCCTAGTTTTATGAATCATAATCAATGAAGATAACAAAAGTAAAATCAATTGACATAGTAAATATTATATATTTTTGGAGATGATTTTAGTATTGCAACTCATGCTAGACTAGTTCAGATACTTGTGCCCTTCACCAAACAATATAGATTGGATAACTTATTACATTTTGTCCAAACTTTTTCAACATACTACTTTTGGAGAATCTGATGTAATACAATTGAAGAACTGATGCCTTATGGATTCAAGAAGTCATTACATCATTCTTTTCGAATCACACTCTTTCTAATTTTTTTAAATATGGATATTTAGGCGCCTCATCCGCAAATCCAAATAATTCTCATCCCAATATCATTTCTTGTTTCCTTAGAAAACCTGCTAGTCTCATATACAGACCTTTACCATGAGGGGCTTGCGATAAGAAAATGTTGGCCCCTAACTTTGCCTTTTTTCCTACTTTCCTTATATTAAACTTAATCTTTATCTTACAATGACTCCCATGGTCTATACCTGTTTTTATAGACCAAAATAGCTAAAGTAAATGCTGGTGAAACTTCAGCAGGAGCTACATCTTTAGGCACATTCTTTGCTCATGAATGAGTTTTTCCCAAAATAATAATCCCAATATCAAACACAGAGCATCTAATCCACTACAGCTCTCTTTTAAATAGTTTATTGAGAACCCTTTGATTTTGCACAATTTCAAACACTAACAAACAATGGCCAATTAAAGAATGCTAAACCACAGATTACCTAACAAATTCATAGGCAAGAGTTCTTTTACAATCAATTCGCACATAATTATCAATATAATATAGTATGTGCACGTTCGTAAACACAAATTTCAATTCAAACTTATCCACGTTATGGTGAATTTTATGATTTTCCACCCTCAAATTCCTTTCTCACAACATCTGATTGAATTTAAAAAAATTAACAAAACCACCACGCAACAACGATTAACAAAATCAAATTATATTTTACCTTTTGAAAAATGGACCCCAAACTGAGACAACAAATAGCTGAATGGAAAGCAAGCGCGCAAACGACGGGTGGACAGTGGTGGGTGGCTGCCGATGGAGAGAATTGATAAGGGCAATGTTTTTATTTTGCGTAGAGTATTGAAAGGGAAAGCAATCTTGGGTGATTAGAGCCGGAGTGGAGTTGGTCGTCGGTGGACGACTGGGCGGTGATTTAAGGTTGGACTGGAGTTGTTCGCTGGTGGCTGGAGATAAAGATGGATATCTGGGAAATTGGATAAGGAACAGGCCCTGTTCAACAGGGTGAGAGGCGGAGAGCGAGTGGCGATGGGAGCGAAGTTGGGTGTTTGAGACATGATAATTACACAAAAATTGGAATTACACAAAAATTTGTTAATTTAAACACGATCCGTTTAATTGTTCGGATCAGATGAATCAATCCGAACATAACATGTTTAATATATAAGTAACCTGAATATAACGCGAAATAACCTGTATATTTTTCAACCTTAAATAAATCTTCTAATTTATTATGATAAAACTTGGGTTATTTCTATATAGAATATTAAAAAATATTAAAAATAATGTTGAATTTTCTTCTTTAAATCGGTTAAACATGTTTAATAGGTCACTTCAGGTCAATCCGAAATTGACTCATTTATTATTCGGGTTAATTGAGCCTGACACGATTATGACCCGAATAATAAATAGGTTGACTCTAACCCGCTTATATCGTATTAGGTCTAAGTTGTATTTTCGTGTCATGTCAGCAATTGACACCCCTAAATGGGATCAATGGTGTTGCTAGATTCTTATTTCTAGAGCTTCAATATTGGGATAAGTTGCACTGAGACTAGTTGTTAGTTGAAATTAGCAACTTATACCATAAAATAAAAGAAAAATAATATAATTTGGGCTATTAAGTTAGATTTGGTTACTCGAACTGTGCACACCCGCAAGTAGAATTCAAGCGGATGAGATCTTTTATTCCAGTATTGTGTTTCATCTCCTATTCCACCGCATGGATGATTGACACGTGTATAGAAGTTACCATATTAAAACCCCACTATTTAGGCTTGATTTATGCTCCAAAATTAATATGGTGAATTTTATACATGTGTCAATCATCCGTGAGATAGAATAGGAGATGAAACACCATCCGCGAATAGAAGATCTCATCCGGAATCCAAGGAAGTGGGAAAGGACTTTCGTATAAAGTTATATCTGCAAGCAAAAATAATATATATTTATAAAAATAATTTTTGCATTGATAGCAATAAATCCTATAAATCTCGAACACGAACACAACCTTATTTATTTCACAGGTAGCCCGGGCCTGACATGTTTAACCCGTCTCATAAAATTATTTTTATGTAATTTAATAGTTTCAATTGAATAAATTTAATTTTTCTAAATCAATCATTATGACTCTCTATTTAATCAATAAATATATCACAATTCACAACATACAAAAAAACACAACATAATTCCATAAATAACATAACATACTAATCATATTTTGAGTACAACATACAAAAAGACTTGTAAAATAATAACGACATTCATATTTAAGGAAGTTTTAAGTTTTAACATTTAAGTTTCACAGACATGTCCTGTTTTTTTTTTCTTACAATTAATTATTTATTTTGTTTCTTTTATTTTCCAAAAGGGTTAAATGATCAATATTAGGTTGACTCAAATCCGACATGTTTAATTGACGGGTTATTCAGGGTCGATCCGGGCCCATAAAGTTTGGACCCATAACCATTAATTTCGGGGTAAGTCTCATGTCAGACCGTCTAACAGGTGCATGAAATTACAATAAAACTCGGGTCGGTTGGGTCCGTCTAACGGAAAAAACCCGTTAGACGGCCTAACCCAAGTTTTTGTCTTAATTCCGTATTATGTACATGTCGGGTTTTTGTATTAAGTCCAAAATTATCACCCTTGGTACTATCATTCCAAATAATAAATATTGAAATAGTAAATAATATATTTTTCACATATAATTTGATTGGTCATTATTATTGTTTTATATCTTAATTGTCAATTATAATTAGTATAAATATATTTAAGGTTATTTTCCAAAAGACTAATTTATTTTGCAAAATTATAGACACATTCTCAATAAGACAGATTCCCGTAAAATGAGTTTATTAAATATGATAAATTTGATCACATTGAATACCAATTTTTTAATTATCAAAGTTGAAATGTCAGCAGACACATTCATTACTTCAACTTCTAGATCGTTCATTATTTCACCTCTCTTTCACTTTCGATAATTCCAAACAAAACTTGAAGTCATGAATCCGACAAACAAATTGATACATCCCAACAAATGGATAATCCGTCCAACATTAAGTCCCAGGCTTTGGCCCATGATTCAGCCCAAATACGCCGTGGGCCATTGCGATCCAGAAAACCACCCAAGAGACTTGAAGATTATGTTCTGACACGTATTTGAAGGGAGAATATTTTGTGCAAGTTTGTTACGGCCAGAGGGAAAGGCACCACTAGCAGGGAATTCGGTTATTTAAGGATGGTGACGTTTAGAGAAAGTTAATGAGATTTTTTCTGAATTTTTCTGTCATTTCTTTTTTGTTGCTTGGAGCTTGCACTCGCTCGAAGAGTGTTTCGTATTGATATTGCTCTGTTTTTTTCTTGTTATTCAATCAAAGTCGTATCAATTGGTGCTTTCATTGAGAGATTTCTCAGCTATGGCCGAATCCGATATCGCTGTCTCACTTCGAAATTTGCAGAAACAACTGGAGAGCCAAGCCCTTTCAGTGCAACAACAGTTCGAAAATCAATCTAAATCGTTCCATCAAGTCTTGCAGCAGTATGTAGAGATGATGGATTCCCGGATAGACGAGCTCAAGGGTCAAATCCATGGTTCGGGCGGATCGTCGAGTAGCAATAACCGTCCCTTACGAGCGGAACATTATACTGAAACACTTAACTATGGGTCTGAGGTCAACAACATTACTCGTTCCATGAAGATGGAGGTGCCCAAGTTCGACGGAACC
Organism: Rehmannia glutinosa; assembly: GCA_016081115.2. Lineage (NCBI taxonomy): Eukaryota > Viridiplantae > Streptophyta > Magnoliopsida > Lamiales > Orobanchaceae > Rehmannia > Rehmannia glutinosa. Next base: position 29,208,688 of record CM071935.1, on the reverse strand, counting down.
GACCCGGATAGCTGGATTTTTCGAGTCGAGGAGTTTTTTGATTTCCATGGTACATCGGAAACTATGCGACTTCGAATCGCATCATTCAATATGGAAGGACGAGCGGCGGCGTGGTTTCAATGGATGAAGACAAATAAATTACTGACTACTTGGCCGGAATTCCTCAATAATCTTCGGCACCGATTCGGCACATCGCTATACCAGGATTATCAGGGGCAACTATCCAAGTTAACCCAAACTTCTTCTGTATCGGAATTTCAAACAGAGTTCGAAACATTGATGAACAAGGTAACGGGGATAACGGAACCTCTACTGGTTAGCTTTTTCATCGCCGGACTGAAACCCGAGATCCGGCGGGAGCTGCTATTTGGGAGACCGAGTTCGCTGATGGAGGCCTTTGCTCTGGCTCGAGCACATGAAGCCAGAGTGGAAGAAGCCCGTGGATTATCGCGATTTGGGCCCAAACCAGGAGGCGGCCCAACTTTTCACCAACCTAACCCCAGCCCATACACCCAACACTATCATCAACCTAGCCCCAACCCATATACGCAAAACCAAAAACCCAATCTAAAGTCAGAAACTCTTCCAACAAGAACAGTCGACGCTGGAACCCTAATCACTACACCAAAAAAACCAAACACCACTGCAATACTTCCAACAACCAACCTGCCAATCCGGAGGTTAACTCAAAATGAAATTAGAGAAAAGAGGGATAAGGGATTATGTTATAATTGACAAGAAATGGGATCCAAACCACAAGTGCCAAAGTCGCTTTTTGTGTTTGTTGGGCACTGATGATGCGAGCGGGGAGGAAAAGGGAGCAGATACAGAACAAGAAGGAGACACAGTTGATGGTGTCATGATGGCAGATGTCTCGAGCTTGAATTCATTGGCTGGGTCCACCAATCCCAGATCGCTGCGATTATGGGGTGAAGTCAACGGTCACCGGGTGTTAGTCTTGATTGATAGCGGAAGTACACATAACTTTGTTAAGCCATCGGTGGTGGAAAAATTGGGATTGGAAGTGGTACCTACTGCGAGTTTTCGAGTTTACATAGGCAATGGTGATTATTTGATGTGTAGCACCAAATGCTCAAGGATTGGAATTGAACTACAACATAAACAGTTCCCTATTGATTTATTTGTGCTTCCAATTAAGGGACCGGATATCGTTTTGGGGGTACAATGGTTACAAGGACTAGGTAAGGTTACACACGATTATGTGGATATGACCATGGAATTTTGTTGGATGGACGAGATGGTGAATCTGAAGGGTGAGAATATCGCGTTACCCACACCCATGACTTTTCTGCAGTTCCAGGCCCTCATGCGAAGCGATGAAGTTGAAGCAGTGTATGAACTCCATACTTATCGGGGGGTATCCAATGAGTTGAACCGCACCAATTCCATGGGATTCGAAGAATTAAATCCTACTGTACCAACAACTATTATTGAGGTTTTACAGGAGTACAAACAGTTATTCGATACGCCGAAGAGCCTGCCTCCATTTCGATTAGTCGATCACAGGATACACCTATTACCCAATAGCAAGCCGGTCAATGTCAAACCGTACCGATATCCATATTTCCAGAAATCAGAAATCGAAAAAATGGTTAATGAAATGTTGGAGCAGGGACTTATACAACCGAGCACGAGCCCATTTTCTTCTCCGGTATTGCTCGTTCGTAAGAAGGATGGGACTTATCGTTTTTGCGTGGACTATCGAGCCTTGAATGCCATTACAGTTAAGGACAAGTTTCCGATACCTACTGTAGATGAACTCCTAGACGAATTGGGGACGGCACGATTGTTCACTAAGCTAGACCTTCGTTCGGGCTACCACCAAATTAGAATGCATCCGAAGGATATCAGCAAAACGGCGTTTCGAGCAGTCGACGGCCATTATGAATTCGTGGTAATGCCCTTCGGTTTGACTAACGCTCCATCCACGTTTCAAGCCGCCATGAACCGCATTTTCAGCTCCTATTTACGTAAGTTTGTCATAGTTTTCTTTGATGACATTTTGGTTTATTCTCCCACACTAGAAGCGCACGTGAACCATCTCAGTACGGTGTTAGAGTGTTTGCAGCAGAATCAATTCTTTGTTAAGGCGTCCAAATGCTCTTTTTGTCAGCCAGAGGTTGAGTATTTGGGACACCTGGTGGGGAAGGGAGTAGTTCGAGCCGATCCTCGTAAAATTGAAGCAATGACAGCATGGCCAACTCCTACGGATGTCAGACAATTGAGGGGGTTCCTTGGGCTTACAGGGTACTACAGACGGTTTGTTCGAGGATATGCCACTATAGCTGCCCCACTGACAGAATTGCTACGAAAAAATGCCTTTAAGTGGAACATCGAAACCACTGATGCATTTGAAACGCTCAAGCGTGCCATGGTGAATGCCCCTGTTTTACAGCTGCCAGATTTTACAGAAGAATTTGTGGTAGAAACGGATGCCTCTAACACTGGGGTCGGAGCTGTGTTACTGCAGCGGGGTCACCCTATTTCATTTTTCAGCAAAAAAATAGGGCCTCGATTACAAGCCGCTTCGACATACATTAAAGAATTACATGCCATCTATGAAGCCATTCGTAAATGGCGACAATACCTTTTGGGTAGAACTTTTATCATACGAACCGATCACAAGAGCATAAGGGAATTGTTTCAGCAGATGGTATTAACTCCAGAACAACAGGCCTACATTCAGAAATTATTGGGGTACGACTTCAAAATTGAGTACAAACCGGGAAAGAGTAACAATGTTGCTGATGCTCTTTCCAGGAAGAGTGGGGAATTTCAGACCTTAGAAGCATCTGAGTATTTTGCGTTAGCAAGCTGGCCCACTTTTAACATTGTGCAGGAAATAAGGAAGGAGAACCAGACAGAACCAGAGTTAAGAAAATGGCATGAACGGGGCCTCCAAAACCAGCTTCCTCCAGACTATACAATTCAAGAAGGGATACTCTTTTTCAAAAATCGATATGTTCTGAGCTCCTCATCCCCTTTGCGGGTTAAGGTGATGGAGGAATTCCATTCTAGTCCCATGACAGGCCATGTCGGTATTAAGCGAACGGTAGCAAGAGTTGCAACGTTATTCCACTGGCCAAAGTTACACCGCGACGTCGAAAACTTTGTGAGTTCTTGCAATATTTGTCAGCAAATTAAGAGCAGCACCCAACCCCCTGCTGGACTCCTTCAGCCATTACCGATTCCAGTACAAGTTGTAAGTCCAAGCGGCTACGATAATCTAGAGGGGGGGTGAATAGATTATCTCCATCTTTTCGATTTCGCCCTCTTTTTACAACCGAATGCTCAAAGACAAATATAAAGGTGCGGAATGTAAACAACACGCGTCGATATAAAGAGGTTCAACCCACCTAGGGCCTAATCCTCTACCACCCCAAAGATATCCTCAGGGATGGATTTCGAAAAGAAAAAGAATTTTATTAATTACCAAAATTAATACAAATTCAACTTACAACACCTTGAAGAGCACCACACTCTTCTTCAACACCACCTTTGAGATTACCACAATCTCACTTGAAGATTACCACAATCTCCAACGGCACCTTGTGAAGATTACCACAATCTTCACCCTTGAAGAGCACCACACTCTTCAACACCTCAACAAGAAGATTACCACAATCTTCTTACACCTATCACCTAGATCACCCAAGTGTGTTCTTACCACAAGAACACTCACAAGGATATCTTGTGTTTGAATGACGACCACAAATTCAAGATTACAACTCGATAATTGATAATACAATAGAGTGCAAGTGTAATCAAGAATAGCCTAGACCTCAAAGATGTGAAAGTGATAAGCTAGGCAATTATACAACAAGAATAATGACTATGAAAGACCAAGTGTTTGCTTGAAGTGTATCTTGTTGTGTTGTATCTCAATTGTTGTGTTGGTTGCTCCAAAACTTCCTCTATTTATAGGAGATGATTGATCAAGCATAGGCTCCTCTTGGGGATTGAAAATCTACAAAAATACAATTAAAATCAAGAATATAGTCATTAGAAATCAATCCCACAATTTAAGGAAATGTGTCTCATTCAAAAACGGTCATATTTTTTTTGTCAATACATAGGGCGACATTCGGCCGCACGAAAATAGACGTTGAAAAAGAATACACAAAAAAATAACACGCAGCGGCCGCCGACGTCTACCTCGGCCGGCCGACCATCACCCCAACCGGTCTCCCTCATGGATTTTGCAAGGATAAAACGCTCGCTTTGAAACATACTTGCAGTGCCGGTCGACCCACTGGCGGCGGCCGACCGACGACCGGCCGACGCCCGAGCGGCACGTCGACCTACTTGTTTTTCTTTTCCGTCTCATTTTCTGTTTCTAAAAACATCTTCGTATGGGTTGCCCTATAGGGCGACCGGTCGACCGACACGAGACGTAAATGTTGTCCAATTTTTGTCGAAAATAAAACTCAAGAAATACTCCAAAAATATAGTAAAAACATTTTAAACCGATCGGAAGTATTAGGACAACATTTAGAAGCATCGTTTGAGAGTGAAAACCAATAACGTAAAATCATTAAAAGCGTTGTCCAATTTAGACGAAAATAAACTTTGAGAAAATACTCCTAAAATATTAAAATCATTTTAAATCATTTAGGAGTATTTGGACAACCTTTAAAAAACATTGTTTTGGTGATAAAATAAAATCATCAAAATTAAGATAAAAACATGTATCAAACAATCTCCCCCTTTTTGATGATTACAAACCAAAACAATTTTTACACAAACTAAGAGAGCAATTTTAGAAATGATTTTCCTAAGGTAAAAACATTTGACCGTTTGGAAGCAACCAAAATTTCCAAAAATATTAAAGCAACCAAGTAGGGAGTAAATATTTTCAAAAATAAGCACAAGCTCCCCCTATCCACAAGCACATCAAGAATAATGTAAGAGCAAAAAACCATAAGCTAAAAGCTTTCAGCTTTTACAATTTGTTCAAGAGCTTATAAGCTCCCCCTGTCACAAAACAACATTAAACAATAATATAAGTCCATCAAGCAACAATTGGACTAAGAATAAATCACAACTTATGGCTTTTATGAGCCATAGCTTATAGCTTTTATGACAAGCTTTTATTAGCTTCTTTGAGCTAACGAGCCAATTTCCTGTTTCTCCCCCTTTGGAATCATCAAAAAGAATGTTAGGATGATAGAAACATCATAGAAGTATATCAAAGTGCGCCAAAGAAATGGTTTATCAACCTTTGAGCAATTTAGGCTTAAAAACCAAGGAAAATGGGAGAAATGTATCATGAAAAGTTCATACGCTTGTTTTGTTTCCCAAAACATGATCTCAATGAGTATTGAAAACTTGTGGAAGCGAGAGAATCATGTAGAAGTTGAAATTTTCATAGCGACATTTTAACAAACACCTTGTGTGTGTGAAAAATAGAAGAGGTTGTATATAACCTTTGAAAATGGTTCAAGCCAAAAAATTTTCATATCAACAATCAACCTCATTTCAAAGCTCAATCATATGCACCATATGCAATAAATCAATTAAGAAGCTCAAAGTAGATTCTCAAGGGTTCAACCCAATTGATATAAGCTAAGAATGATCAAGGCATTACAAATGCCAAAAATTAGAGCAACCATCAAGTAATAAGTCATGCTTTCAACAATACATGTATCAAATGTCTCAACATATTCAACTAAGCATAACAAAGCAATAAAAGAAGCACTTTTACCATCAAGTACTTCATACCAATTATCAACCAATGCTTTAGAGTATTTTTACCATCAAATACTCCATCAAAAATCATGATCATCCACAAGTCATTATCAACTTGCAATATTAACCCTTTTAAGAAAAACAAGTAAATATCATTAGTACAAATGAGTTTTACAAAAGATCATTAAAATACAAAACATCATTAATGAAAATGCTAGAAAGTAAAGGGGGTGGGATAACATCATTCCTCATCCGAGGAGAAGCAAGTTCCGGGTATGAGGTCCTTTATGAATTTCTTCAATTTGCCAATTGACTTCTTCAAACTAGAATTTTCCTTTTTCACGACCCGGAGCTCTTTTCTAAGAGAAGCCACATCTCTAAATGTTTCTCTTTCCACTTTGGCCATTCTCTCTTTGATATTTAGATCTTCAACATCCAACTCGTCTTCATCTCCTTCCTCATTTTCTTCTTCCCTAATATCTTGTTCATTTCCCACATTTTCTTCTTCATTTTCCTCTTCATCCCCCACATCATCTCCTTGTTCGTCAAACTCACCTCTTCCAATATTTTCAACCTCATTGTCATTAAAGAAATCATCCCGAGGTTGTTGTTGATGTCGCACGCCCCCTAGCGGCTTTGGTAGGAACCCGTGGCAAATGTCGTCGCATTCTTACCATTTGTAGAATGTTGGCATTATCAAAATCATTGTGACGAATTTCGGTATTCATTTCATTTTCCGGGTATCCCGATAAGTATAAGAGTCGGCAAATCAAATTTCCCAAGGTATATTTCTTCTTGGTAAGCTTTCTAGATTCTAACAAGCAATATACAAAAATTGCCCCATAATTAACTCTTTCTCCTCGAACAATCTTATAGGTGAGAAAGAGTTCGAGATTACTTGGAAGTTTTACTTCCTTTCCACAAACACAATAGGAGCAAATGATAGATATAATCCGATAATTAGGTGGCATTGCCGAGTATGTCACTTCGGGATATACTCCTAAAAAGGTTTTCACATCATCTAGTGAGACACCGAAAATGTTATCATCCCAATGGGTGCAATTCACATTGACTACTCCATCATTTGGCACGTTAAAGTGATCACAAATATCGGCCAATGTCCATGAAAAATGCCTACCATTAACAAATGTGTGAAGTTCCAAAGGATTATCTATCGTAGCATCAACAATCCACATATTTGCATAGAAAAGTTTTATTAGCTCGTCATCATAGTGCAAACACGGATTATCCCAAAGTGAAACCCATCCTTGAATTTCAAAGTAAGCTCTAATATCCGGAAATTCATCATGAAATGCTTGAAAACGAACCATACGAGTGCACGCAATTTTCTTATCATTCAATCCAATATTCTCATAATGTTCCTCCGCAAGTTTATTTAAAAATCGAAATCTATTAGCTCTGAGGGAGGCTCATAGAGGAGTGATAACTTACTAGAGTCCCAATGAATGCTCGATTTTGAAACCCCGGCTCTTAATTCGACAATCTCCTCTTCTCGTAGTTTCGATTTTGATGGTCTCTTTGTAGAATATCATCTTGTTGGGGATTGGAAGAAGATTCACCCCTTTGCCTCCTTCTTCTCCTCTTTTGAGGATTTCGTTCGATGGAATTTCTTGGAGGTGCCATATATGTAAGATTCTTGAGAAAATAAGAGGATTAGCAACAAGAATCGTGAAAATGATGAAGAATTGAAGATTTTGAAGAAAGGGGAAAACAATCGTTGCTATAGGGTTTGAGAAAAATGTTTGCGTCTGTTTTTGAAACGAGGACAGAGAGTTAAAAACCGAAAAATTGGCACTGGCGACGGTCATGTATGGGTCGACCGGTCGAGGTGCGGGCGACCGTCGCCCCCTGCTTGTGACCGTCCCCTGTGATTTTTCTTTCTCCCGAGTTTTCCAAAATTCGATTTTTCACCCCAAAAGTTTTAAAACTTTGCAAAAATATAAGTTTGGACTATATCCAACAAATATGGATTTTGGGAAAACATATAAACGATAAAATCGAGACTAAACACGTAGTGCCTTTTAAAAGAAAATATATGCAAGTACAATTTGGGGCACTTAAGGGGTCAAAATGAAATATCTTGAAAGATATGTGCATAATATCGAGATTAAAGAAAAATACGAGTAGACATACCTCGATGGTTTAAGAGACTAGATGACGTAATAGCCAATGAGTATGAAGTGTGTATCCTACACAATTCTTAGACAACATATGCATAGAAAATTCAAGTGTAGGCAAATAATATGAGATAACAAAAAGAGCTTATGCTATAAGATTTTATAAGAGATAATAAGCCACATAAGTCTAATGAAAAGCTCAACATGCAAGATCTCTTTTTAAAAATATTGAAACTCATAAACATATAAGAGACCTATAAAAAAAATACTTGAAAAATCATTTTGCAATTAAGACACAATTAAAAACATGCATATAATTAAAAGAAATAAAATGCATATACAAATGGGGAGATACGGTTTACCAATTTCGCCGTTTCCATGGGTTGTGTCTTTCCCATTGTTGATGATGATATCTTCCCATTGAGAAGTCACTTTGTTGATGATGACTTCTCCATTTCCAAGTTTGGTTACCTTCCCATGGTTGATGGTTTCTTCTTCTTTGAAAATCACCTTGTTGATGATGTCTTTGCCATTTCCAAGGATTGTGTTCTTCCCATTTTTGATTATACGCTCTTCTTGGAAATTGGCTTTGTTGAGAGTAGTTTCTCCCTTTTTGATCAAATGAAACGTTCATTTGATGTTTTCTTGGTGGCATGAATTTTCTCCGATTTTTGCTTTGCCGGGTACCTAATATAACATTGTTTTGTGGTACCCTCATGTGTTTGGGTCCTTTGGGATTAGTCTTGAGATTTTTAGGTCTCCAACAATAATTAGAGCTATTTCTAGCCCGACAAGTATTAGCCGTATGACCCTTTTTGCCACAATAAAAACAAGTAATATTTCTAGGAGCATAATGACCAATATGCATAGTGACTTGATCCTTTTTCATATGATTAACAACATTAGGCTTATGATCAAGTCCTTGTTTCGAATTATCACAACAATCAACAATATTGGTCATCTTATCGGTACTCAAGTTGGATTTAGATAAATCATTTTTCAAGCAATTTATATCCTCAACAAGAGTACTATTTTCTTTCTCAAGGTTTCTAACCTTGTCAAGAGTGGTGGTGTGAGCACATGATAGTGATTCATAAGAAGTAAATAAACTATCCTTATCATTTTTCAAAATATTGAATTCCTTTTTCAAATTTTTGTATCTAACAAGTAAGCTTTGGAATTCATTTTGAAGTTCATCATAATCATTTTGTAAATCACTATAATCATTTTGAATGACAATATCATAGGAAGTAGAGGGTTTAAGACATACCTCATTTTCTTCATTGATGCCCATAAAACAATATTCAACTTCTTCATAATTGGAAGTTGTAGGAGGCTTATTCCTTAGATATGAGCTTGTATGATCTTGAGAAGTAGATGCTTTTGTTTGACTCCTTTCATTTGCAAATACTCCATAGATGGCTTCTAATTTTTGCCATACTTCATGTGCCGACTTTATTCCTACAATATGTTCATATTCTAAATTAGTAAATGAACAATGTAAGATATTAAGAGCTTTACCATTTGAGGAGATGATTTTCTTCTCTTCATCATTGAGCTTTTTGAAGCCTTTTGAGGTGTGTGGTGTATCTTTCATCGGAATGGATTCTCCATTAATGACGGTGTTCCAAATGTCGAACCCGCAACCTTGTAAGTAGCATTCCATTCTTTCTTTCCAAAATATAAAATTTTTGGAGTCAAACCGAGGTGGCTTGGTGGTGGAGGTGCCGGATAGATGAGCTTTGTTCGTAGCCGTTGATCGTTTCTCTTCACTCGCGATGTGAAACGAGCTTGCCAAAGAGTTTGGCTCTGATACCACTTGTAAGTCCAAGCGGCTACGATAATCTAGAGGGGGGGTGAATAGATTATCTCCATCTTTTCGATTTCGCCCTCTTTTTACAACCGAATGCTCAAAGACAAATATAAAGGTGCGGAATGTAAACAACACGCGTCGATATAAAGAGGTTCAACCCACCTAGGGCCTAATCCTCTACCACCCCAGTATATCCGGGATGGATTTCGAAAAGAAAAAGAATTTTATTAATTACCAAAATTAATACAAATTCAACTTACAACACCTTGAAGAGCACCACACTCTTCTTCAACACCACCTTTGAGATTACCACAATCTCACTTGAAGATTACCACAATCTCCAAACGGCACCTTGTGAAGATTACCACAATCTTCACCCTTGAAGAGCACCACACTCTTCAACACCTCAACAAGAAGATTACCACAATCTTCTTACACCTATCACCTAGATCACCCAAGTGTGTTCTTACCACAAGAACACTCACAAGGATATCTTGTGTTTGAATGACGACCACAAATTCAAGATTACAACTCGATAATTGATAATACAATAGAGTGCAAGTGTAATCAAGAATAGCCTAGACCTCAAAGATGTGAAAGTGATAAGCTAGGCAATTATACAACAAGAATAATGACTATGAAAGACCAAGTGTTTGCTTGAAGTGTATCTTGTTGTGTTGTATCTCAATTGTTGTGTTGGTTGCTCCAAAACTTCCTCTATTTATAGGAGATGATTGATCAAGCATAGGCTCCTCTTGGGGATTGAAAATCTACAAAAAATACAATTAAAATCAAGAATATAGTCATTAGAAATCAATCCCACAATTTAAGGAAATGTGTCTCATTTGTCAAACGGTCATATTTTTTTGTCAAATACATAGGCGACCGGTCGCACGAAAAATAGACGTTGAAAAGAATACACAAAGAAAATAACACAGGCGGCCGGCCGACGTCTACCTCGACCGTCGACCATCACCCCAACCGGTCTCCCCTCATGGATTTTGCAAGGATAAAACGCTACTTTGAAACATACTTGCAGTGCGGTCGACCCCTGCGCGGCCGGCCGACCGAGGACGGCGACGCCTTGATGCACCCGGCCGACCTACTTGTTTTTCTTTCCGTCTCATTTTCTGTTTCTAAAAACATCTTCGTATGGGTTGCCCTATAGAGGCGGCCGGTCGACCACGAGACAAAATGTTGTCCAATTTTTGTAAAATAAAACTCAAGAAATACTCCGAAAATATAGTAAAAACATTTTAAACCGATCGGAAGTATTAGGACAACATTTAGAAGCATCGTTTGAGAGTGAAAACCCAATAACGTAAAATCATTAAAAGCGTTGTCCAATTTAGACGAAAATAAACTTTGAGAAAATACTCCGGAAAATATTAAAATCATTTTAAATCATTTAGGAGTATTTGGACAACCTTTAAAAAACATTGTTTTGGTGATAAAATAAAATCATCAAAATTAAGATAAAAACATGTATCAAACACAAGTGTGGGATGAATTAACGATGGACTTCATTGTGGGTCTTCCGTCTTCTCGGGGAAATACCGCTATTATGGTTGTAGTGGATCGACTCACCAAATACGCACATTTTGGAGCTCTACCAGGTAACTTCTCTGCTTATAAGGCTGCTGATTTGTTCATTGGAATGGTGGTAAAATTGCATGGTTTTCCTCGCACCATAGTGTCCGATCGTGACCCGATTTTTATGAGCACCTTCTGGAAGCATTTGTTTGAGTTGAGTGGCACTACATTGTTTCATAGTACGGCGTACCATCCCCAAACCGATGGTCAGACTGAAGTGGTTAATAGGGGACTCGAACAATATTTACGGGCATTCACTCAAGATAAACCAGAGGAATGGGTTAAGAATCTTCCTTGGGCTGAATTCAGTTACAATTCGAATGTACACAGTGGCTTAAAGGTATCTCCTTACCATGCATTGTATGGGCGACAACCTCCGTCCATTCCTCCTTATCCTCGAGGTACTTCAAGGGTCCAAGCAATTGATGAATTACTCAGTGAGCGGGACACATTACTGCGGCAGTTGCGAGAAAATCTTCAACAGGCACAACATAGAATGGTTCAGAAAGCAAATGCTCATAGGCGAGAAATGCAGTTGGACATCGGAGAAAAAGTGTTGGTACGGCTACAACCATATCATCAAACGACAGTTGCACATAGGCCCTTCCAGAAGTTGGCTAAACGTTATTATGGGCCTTTCAAAGTGGTGGAGAGGATAGGACCAGTTGCATACAGGTTGGAGTTGCCTGAAGGTAGTAAAATTCATCCTGTATTTCATGTTTCCATGCTCAAGCCATTTAAAGGATCGTACGAAGTTGTGGCTACTTCTTTACCCACAAGTTCATTCGAGAGTCACCCAATACTCCAACCATTGGCTATTTTGGGACATCGATTAGTTCTTCAAAAAGGTGAACATGTTAAGCGTGGTTACGCACAAAGGGGAAAGTCGAACACCTGAAGATGCAACCTGGGAAGACTATGATGAAATTCAATCTCTGCATCCAGCTTTACACCTTGAGGACAAGGTGTTTTTCGAAGGAGGAGATAATGATACATCCCAACAAATGGATAATCCGTCCAACATTAAGTCCCAGGCTTTGGCCCATGATTCAGCCCAAATACGTCGTGGGCCATTGCGATCCAGAAAACCACCCAAGAGACTTGAAGATTATGTTCTGACACGTATTTGAAGGGAGAATATTCTGTGCAAGTTTGTTACGGCCAGAGGGAAAGGCACCACTAGCAGGGAATTCGGTTATTTAAGGATGGTGACGTTTAGAGAAAGTTAATGAGATTTTTCTGAATTTTTCTGTCATTTCTTTTTTGTTGCTTGGAGCTTGCACTCGCTCGAAGAGTGTTTCGTATTGATATTGCTCTGTTCTTTTCTTGTTATTCAATCAAAGTCGTATCACAAATACTCAAAAATTTCCCAAAATCAAAACCAAAATATCCATCGTTCCCTTCACCGGCCAGTAACCCAAACCACTTGGCGCCCAAGCACACACACCGACCAGTAATCGGTGCACCGCGCCAAGATCTATATGCAAGTGAGGAGACTGTCGCCTAGCTTGAAAATTGAAGTTACCGCTTGCCGATTCACCGCCTTTCAGCACACAACCTCTGCCATACGAGCAGAACCTTGGAAACCTCCTGCTTGTCGACGGCGGCGAAAAACAAATGCGAGGGACAAAAGTTAGTAAAAATAGTTGAACTACCGGTGCCGACACAATAGACTCGTATTTGATGGAAAAATTATTTGATTGCACTATGGGCAATGCAGGTTTGTTTTTATTTTCTAGTTCATTTTCTTGGATTTTCTTACCAATTTTTGACATAAAATTGAAAATTTTATTTTTGGATATGGTTTATGTTAATCCTAGATTCTGATTTTTTTTGTTTAATGGTAACATATATAATTAATAAATAAATAGATTGATAAATAAGTAAAAGGAAATAATTTCACAGCCAAAAAATGTGGCGGATAATTTTTTCGTTTTGGCGCTTATTATTTCAATCTAATTAAGGAAAACTCTAATCTAATTAAGGTATCGTAACTCTCCCCACCTCTTCCCTTTGATTACCCTCAGTCATATATATGTCAACGATTAGGTTAACAATATAGTAGATATATGAGTTGTTTCTCTTTGCGTAGATCTACATTATCTAATCAATATTGTTAATGTGTCATTTCTTCACTGAAATCACAAATACACTGAGTTTTGACTGGAATTCCTACTTGATTATGTGCAATGTGTAAGTTCCTTGATTTGAGAATGTTGTTTTATGTTTTGCATAAGAAATAGATTTGATTAATATGAAACATGAATTTTGTGCGTGTGTGTATGAGATATGAAATTCAACTTTTTTTTTGTTATTAGTGTATTGCATCTAGTGTTATCTGTTAATATATTCTAGATAGTCATAATTCTTTGCAGTATGTTATATCTCATACACACACGCTCACACACATATATATATCAGTTTATTAAGTTTGGGATAATCTGTTTCGGGATTTTGTTTCTTAAATAAATTCTGCTTTTACAATATGGTTAGTGAGTTGAACTAATGATGTGTGTATATATATATATATACTATATAACAGTTACTTAATGTGCATATGCGGTTTCAAACTCTAAAAGGAGAGGACGTGGCCAAACAGTGGGCATGAACATTATGAAGACATTTGTTGCTTCTTGGAATAAAATGAAGGTAATTACTGATACATTGCTTCTTGGGATAAAATGAAGGTAATTGTGACTTTTGCTACTTTGTCTCCTTGGAGAAAGAGGCATTAGCTGGTAAATCTAGACGTAGTGAGACTGTGTTTCTTGTTATATATTAGGTGATGCAAATTAATTTGAATAGAATGGGAGTTTACTACTACATGATTCTTGGAATCTTGTTAAGGGTGTGTTTGCAAAAACTTCTTCTAAAAAACTTAGTGCTTGTTTGGGAGCACTTATGGAAAAGTCCATTTCTAAATGGACTTATCTAGAATGGACTTTTTAAAAAGTCTCTCATTCTTACTTCTCTAGAATGGACTTTTTGGAGGAGTTACTTATCCAAAAGTCCATTCCAAAATAACCACCAAACATGAAAATTTATTGAAATGGACTTTTAGATCCAAAAGTCCATTTCAAAAGTGCTCCCAAACAAGCACTTATTCTTTTTGAAGAAGTTATTTATTTTAGTAAAAGTAGAAGTAGTTGAGAATCAGAAGTTGGTGGTGTTTGAAATTAATCAAAAGTTGAGAATAAGAAGTTGTGAATGTTTGTGAAAAGCTAATTTCATAGAAGAGAGAAAGGGAAAAACAAAAAAACAAAATAATTAGCAATGAATTTCAATTACTACTTTATCTAATATTGTTCTTGATAATTTTTGTTGTCTTTTCAGGATATCGTCCAATGCCGAAAATGAGTTTTGAAAGTGGTCATATGTTGCTTGGCTGAAATTCGCGATTATATATGTCATATGACTTGTAGATAAGACTTTCAAAAAGGATTATGAACTAGTGTTCCTCTCCTTTTGTGTGTACACGTGTATATATATGTTTTTTTATTTTACAATTACCTTTTTATTTCTTTACTAATGTGTGTGCACTAATTTAAAAATTTTAAATCTACAGGTGAGTCTGGATGGTTATGGATTCAACAACAAGAAAATTTTCAATTTACCGAATGGAATATGGAAAAACTTAGCAACTTATAAATAAGATATTTGGGGACATATGGTTTATATTTCCATGAGTATTTTTTGGGTTTAGATGTCTAATGTTTCGTTTTCGAATATTGTTTAAGTAGTTTTATAATTTTCATTTCCAAGTTGGATATTTTAGCATTTTCCTTATATTGATAAATAATCACGTTCTACTTAAACATGTTGGTCCGTTTTATGTTTCACGCTTATTTGACTTTTAAATTGTACATGTAATATAATATTAGATTGGAGCAAATTTATTTATATTTGAATCGAAGTATTAATAATATTTACGTGGAAAAGTCAATAAAGAATTTTCTTTTAATGAGATTTTATTTTATTTTTATGCAATGTAAACGATAAAATATGATAAATTAATACATCGATTAATATAGATTTATAGTCTCCAATGCCTCATTTCATGGCTATTAATGTCGTCATATAAAAATCAATTGGTGACACTGAAATATTTTATAACTGAAACTATTATTTTCCACAACGAACTTAGATGTCACCATACATATTCATTTAGTGACAATATAAAAGTAGTCATTAAAATAGTCTTTTTCTGACGAATTGTATCGTCCCATATAGATTTAAAATTTGTCACTCAAAATGAATCATTTGTGATGATTTGTGTGTCATCATATCTATCTAGTGACGAAAGATTTTATCACCACATACTTCTTTTATGATGAACCGGCTCATCACAATTCCTACGTAGTTAGTGACACTAATCAACTTTGTCATGCAATGTTAATGTTTTCATGACGAAACATGTCATCACATTTAATTATCTTTTGGTGACACTGAATGTCGTGTCATTGAATATTAATTTTTGTGACAGATTGTTTTGTCATTATATATATACTCATTAAGTGACGACCAATATTTTGTAACTATAAATCATATCTTTTATGACAAATTATATAATATATGACGAATTAGTTAATGCAATTGTGACACTGAGGGCGTCATTAAAATTTGATTAATTTGGTAATATTATCATTTTCGTCACCAAAATCTAATGTTTGGATGACAAAGTATGCATTCGTCATTTAAAATATTACCTTTTGGTGACAAATAAAAATTTAAGTGACAAAAGTTTGATAATTGAAGTGACGAGTTATGCGTCACAAAAAATGATATAAATGATGACACTGGTCATTAGCGTCATCAAAGGTTAAATATTTAATGACGAACCAAAAAAATTGTCATGTATACCTTTTACCACGGGGCTACAATGACGATTGTTGTGACGCTAGAATTTCATCACCTAATAACTTTAGTGACGAAAAATAATAATTATATTACGAATTTCATAGTCATGTTTTCTCTAATTTCTTGCAGATGGGATCTTCTATTCGAAAACCGTGTTTCATCTCCTATTCCAACCGTGTGGATGATTGACACGTGTATTATACTTACCATTTTAGAACCCTACAATTTCTGCTTGATTTATGCTTGAAAATTAAAATGGTAAGTGTAATACATGTGTCAATCATCCACACGGTTGGAATAGGAGATGAAACACGGTTTTGGAATAGAAGATCCCATCCGAATTTCTTGTAGTGTTTAGTTAAGGTATATTAGTGGATAAAATGATTGTCTTGTTGTTATGTACATAGATATATGTTCCAAATTTGATAATGAACAGTTTTCTGGAAGTATTCTTCTAATGCAGTTTTGTATATAAGTCTATTCCATAATATTATTAGTTGTTTGGTGGTTAATTTAGAATATGTTTTTGGACAAGTCACTTATCCAAAAAGTTCATTCTAGAGAAACCATAATTGGACATTATGAAAAGTCGCAAAAAATTGTTGTAAGGTATTTGCCTCATTTTTTTTTTCAAATATCGGTCTGACATTCATCCTGCCAAAATGAAAAATTTCTGACCGCACTGGCCGAAAATCCTGGCTACGGCCATGTATAGATGGCAAGCCATGCACAACATAAAGAAAACTAGTTAACAGATAATCTAAATCTAAATCTACATGGAAGGTAAGGAGATTACTTGTCTGGTTCGTCAGATCACCTATGATAAATTCACTCTAGCTCCTACCCAGTAGAATCTATAATTATTATATAATAGGATTAGTGAAACTTAACTAAATTCAATATGAAACTAAAGAAATAATTACGAAACCTTCAAATTTTTTCAGATGTTTTATACCGCGAATTGAATTTTGTTTCTTATATTTCCCTTTGCTTTCTTTCCTCTCCTTAATTCTTCTTTCTCTCTTTTCTCTTCTTTCTTTCGTCTTCTTTCCTGTTAATGTCCATCTCAGTTTGATGCTTGACTGGTTTTTATCATTATTACATTCTCAGTTTGGGAACCTTCTTACAATTACATTTATGCAATTGCATCTGGCAACTAAATTCCGTAATAGTGGGCAAATATGTGTCCGTGCAAATCGTGATTTTTTTTTAGCTATTCTTTGTCTCAATTGCATCTGTACATATGTGAATAGTTTTTGGTGGAAGTTGTTAACATGACACATTATTATTCGAAGCTTCTTCAAGCAAGAAAAAGATGAGTATCTCAGAAGATGAAAAGTTTTCCGATTAGTCCTGTATCCCTCACGGCCTCTTCAAGTTGATAACTGCCTCATATATTTCTCTTACAAGTACATTTCGTTTAGGGATAATTACAAAAAATACTCATGAGGTTTGACCTAATTACAAAAAAACCTAGCTAACTTTTAAAATTACAAAAAGTACCCCCGAGATTTGATTCAGTGTTAAAATTAAGGGGTAAACTGTAATATTTTTATAAGTACGAAGGGGGATTTTTAAATTATTTTTGCTTATGTAGGGTTTAAATTCTAGACAAAATGAAACCTCGGGGGTATTATTTGTAATTTTGAAAGTTAGATGGTTTTTTTGTAATTAGGTCAAATCTCAAGGGTACTTTTTGTAATTATCCCTTTCGTTTATTTGTCAATCTTTTTTGTGTGGGAGAGTGTTTTTTTTTAAATAAAAAATTATTTCTTGATCATGTATGTGTGACCTTTTGTCAAAAAAATATATTTCTTGACAGGGGCGTAGCTAGGGGTGTGCCACCCCGGCCCCCGGCACACCCCAAATTTTTTTCTCAAGTTTTTTCAGTGGAAAAAAAAAAAAAAAATTTATATGTGTTTTTTAAGGAAAAATAATAATTGAGCTAGGGAAAATAGGGAAAAAATTTTGGGGAGGGATAACAATCGGTGCTTTACGCCCCTGTTTCTTGATCATGTATATCTGCGTGTCTTGTGTTGTTTTTTCCAGGAAACCATGGAAGAGACAAATCCTGAAACTGAGGTTTATGGGAAAATCTTGTTTTACTTGAAAGATATGGAATCTAAGGAGAAACTCAACTACCACAAAAGAAGGATTATCTTTAGATTGGAAATGGATAACTATGAACCTCATCTCTGTAAAACATTTTGGTCAACTCTTTTTGGTCCACCTTCAGGTATTTTTGCCAGCCATTTTGATTTGTGTTTATACAGTTTCTTGATTTTATTTTTATTGTTTATTTATTGGTGAATTATACAGCTTCTTTATGTTGGAAATTTTGGTTTTGATAAAGTGGGTGTCGACCCGACTTTGACCAATTTTTCGGTGGCTAAATATTTAATTCTGGAGGAATTAAATTATATATTATTAATCTACGTTCCGAGTAGATGTTCGTAGTATTTTTTACTTCTCAAAACCGAATTTCGGTGAGTGAGAAATTAATACAAATGTAGCCACATAAATGGGCATTATGTAAAAATTATTTAAAGGGAGATGAAAGGCTTATGCCTTATCCCACATGGAATACAAATCATAGTTTATCCTAGTTTATTTACTAGAAGGTGTTATTTGTTGTATAAACTATAACACAAGTGGATGATCACAAGTGGGCCACACGCGTGCGTGTCGCCCGCCCGCCCGACTGGGCTTGGGCGGGCGGCCCGGCCCTCTTCGGGGCCGGTTAAGGTCCACTAAAGTTTTGCCACTGAAAGCCCAATGAATCTGGACATTGTAGGTGTCCGGATTTGTGTGATCATTGGAGTTAGTAACTCCTCTGATGATGATCAAAAAGAGCCCACTACTTGTCGTTATGGAGTAGTGGGGTGTAACATCCGGATGTTACAATTGGATTAATGCCCACTACCTTTTTATCTCCTGCAGGTGTTGGTTGTCTATAAAATCATTCTTTGTGCATTGCATTTTACACGAAAAATTCATAGCATTTCATACACCTCCAAAAGCTATTTTCTACATTCTGCACTAAGTCCAGCAACCAGTCTTCAGCACTTTTCTAGTTCGGAGGTGCTTCTGTGTTAGTGGTGCTACTACACAGAAGACGTAAGCCGTTCCATCTTTGGAAGCAATACGTCAAACCGTGAGCACTAGCCGGGACGTAATTGCTTTGCGGAAAGAGATTCGTCTCGACTCGGCTTCTGGAAGTTCTATTAACCAGTTGTAATAGTTAGTTCAATTTCTGTAATTTTCTGTTTCTGTAATTTGCCATTTTGAAGGCATTCCTTATTCTGTAACATTGTGATCAACACTTTATAATTAAATCACATCCATAAATAATCTTATACTTGAGCCAAGTGTTCATGTGTTTTTTGTTAAATCATGGTTAAAGTAAGCTAAATGCATGATATGTTCACTACATGACTCTGTTCAATGTAATCCCTCTTTTTCTCTTCATTATTTTTCTTTATCCTACTTCTTTTTGTTATGTTTCACTTTTCTTGTTATAATATTTAAGGATAATTATAAAAAGTACCCTTGAGGTTTGACCTAATTACAAAAAAACCCAGCTCACTTTCAAAATTACAAAAAGTACCCCTTAGGTTTGATTCAGTGTTAAAATTAAGGGATAAACTGTAATATTTTTATAAATATGATGGGTGATTTTTAAATATTTTTTGCTTATGAAGGGGGTAAATGTTAAGCAAAATAAAACCTCAGAGGTATATTTTGTAATTTTGAAAGTTAGATGAGTTTTTTTGTAATTAAGTCAAACCTCAAGGGTACATTTTGTAATTAACCCTAATATTTATCCTGAAATTCTTGTTTATTTCCCAATCTCCTGTTTAGGGATATATGAGAAGTTTGCAAATGCCTTTCAAGTGTTGTTGAGAGTATGAAAGTGGGGATGGTTTTGGCGAAGGTGTGGTAGAGATAATCAGCAGCTCTTTGTTCTAAAATTGTTCCAACCTTTACTAAATGTTTGGACTTTGCATTATCACTTCATCTCATATCTCATACACTTAACATAATTGACTGGGAGGTAGTAATTGCCTCATTGGTATTAGTGTTGTTATACTCCGTTCCTCATAGAAATCAATGTCATTTCCAAGTTATCTCTATGGTACGACCCCAAAACCTCTAATGATAACACCGCTGAACTCTGCCACCAGTTTCGCTGAACTCTGCCTTACTCCGCCGAACTACCTGCAAAAGGGGGGTCGGAGGATTACTCCGGCGTACCTACTCCGACGCTCAAATCAGAGAATGCTAAGATAGAAAAGGTAGAACAAGTATATAAGATAATATGTAAAAAGTGTATAATGGATAAACAATACCCGACCCTTGAGTATTTATAGAAGACCTGATTAAGGTTTTCGGATTTCTAGGAAACCGTTATAGAGAATTTGTCAGAGTTAGTTATCAGATTTTATTTAATCATCACGTTTATGCCACGTCATTAGTAATCCCGAACTCTTGGATAAACAATAATTCCGAGCTCATCCAAGAGTCTTCTAGAATTTGGGCCACGAATATGGGCTTACAAATATTTCCAACTTAGTCAGATGTTAGCCCATAAATAATCATACCGAGCCCAAAATAAGGAATCCATATCTAATCATGATCTCGGTCTATCTTATGCCGAATCACTCTAGAACCTACTGAAGTTGGAATTAGATTCCTGTCAAATTTGAGAAAATATTTATATTTTGTTGGAATTTGGTCTTGAGAAATGGGCGTTGACTTGATTTTGATCAAATAATTAAGTGGTTTCCATTAGTGTAAAATGGAATTAAATTATTTGTAAAAATTGTACTAAGAGAGTAGATGAGAATAACATTTGGAATTTCTCAAAACCGATTTCGGGTGAATGAGAAATTAGTGCTAAAAGTTAGCCACTTAATACAAATAAATGGTATAGAAAATAAAAAATGTGGGGAAGGAGAAATGCTCCATCCTACATAGGAAAATGAGGATAAGTTTGCACACTTAATATATCCCAAATTGGACTTATGGGTTTGGACCCTTGGGGGCACCCAAGTTTTTAAAGGGGTGAGCACCTACATGCTTGTGGTTTTGGTTCAAAGCAAACGTGCTCGCGCGCCGCCGCCGCCCGGCCCGGCCCGGATCGAGGGTCGTGGGCTTGGGCGCCCTTTATTCTTTTCGGACCAAAAACATTTAAAATAAATATTTAATTAATTTTTTAATTAATTAAACGGATTTAATTAATTTTTGTAATTAATTAAATGGATTTCAACTGGGAAAAGATCCGCACCCGCGCACACGGGCGATCGGGCTTGAACCATCGCGCACATCAAATAAGACGGCAGCGCGCGGCGTCGTGTCGGCCGTCTTGGCCCGACAAACAAAAAGCTTCTCGATTGCAAAATGTGTCTTTTCGAGCCAAAAGACGTGATCTTTCCATACGAGGCACCTGAGGCCTATAATAATCGACCCCTGCAGATGAAAAACATACGAAATTCATCAGATAATAATTGGTCATTTGCATCATCAACATATTGACATTTCCCTTCTTCAAAGCTTGAAAGTTCAAACTCTTGTTGTTCGCTGTTGTTCTGGTTTTGCTAGTGCTGCTAACCGGGACTGTATAAGTCGTTGTATCTTAGAGACGAGCGCGGGAACCGTAAGCACTCGGTATATGGGGCGTTTTCATCTTGCGGAGACTGAATCAAATTCAAGCCTCGACTTTAGCCTATACACTATACACTTAGCCATTTTCCTAAACATAAACCACACCATATTTTACCCAATGAAAACCATATTTTACCCAACATATTTCAGTCACCTGGCTATTGTGGACCTGCTATATGCTTGTTTGAAATTCCTGTAACTTATAGATAAATAATCCTATGTTTGAGAAAGTCTTGTGAAAGATTTTTCTGTCTTTTGTGTGATAAATATTGAACTGTGGGGTTTTGAAAGTATGGGAAAAAAAACATATGCAACTCACATGATTCAGCTAGAAGAGTCACAAATGGATTTCTCATTCATTGCCATGAATTCATGATGTTCATTTGAGAGGATAAATTTACTCTCGGCTTATTTTTTACTTGGCTTTTCCAACTATATGTCATCATCCATCATTCTCATTATGGATTTTTTTTCCCAAATTTAAAATATTTGTTGTTTGTTTTTTCCTATATATGTGTGACAGTGTTGGTATATATATGGAAATTAAGAACAAGGGCTCAATAGCTATATATGTTTATTTTACTTGTAATAGCCACCAAGTTGATGACCACAATGTTTTGTCCATAATATATATTTCTTAACATTTTTAATCTTTGAATGTTTGCTATTGGGGTTAATGCTTTTCTTTTTTGAATTTTCTTGTAGGTTAATTTATGAAGAATTCAAACATGGATTAGGAAATTGGTACATAGCATTTGAAGCAATCAAGTGATTCACCTTTATAGTGTTCAGTTATTTTGTACTCAGAGTAAATATTAATAAATTTGTTATCCATTAAGATGAAAAGCATATTTTGGAACAACTTACTATTGTATATATTTTGAGTAAATGAATGTGGATGCAATTAATGATATAATAATGTTGTTCAAAAAATTATTTGCTCTTAAGTATTTAGCAATACTAATATTTCATTAGTAATGATGTGTTCTTTTGCAATGAGTAATTCATATGAAATAATGATTCTAAATATCATAATAAAGAATAACTTTTAATGAGGGTAAATAGTGATTTATGAGGAATAATTTATTGCTAATCTAATTTTTAGTGACAGACTGATGAATAATAATGACGGTAAACTTTATCAATGAAATAGGGGATAATTTTACAACTAGTACCACAACTTTATTTATTTTTTGCTTTCAGTACCCCATATTCCCAACTCATCAAATATGTTATCCGATATTACACTTTTAATCAACGTGACCACCGGCCGTTAGTTGACCGTCAACTATGACCGAGAAACATGTTATAACAGATAAACATGAGTAAAAAAACTGGGAATTCCCTTTCTTTCCTCATTTTCATTTTTGTCTTTATTTCTAAGGCCTCAAATCCTCAAATGAAGTAAAATTCAACGTTTTAAATATTTTATAAAATTATTAAGAATAATATAAATAATACTTTAAATTCATAATTAATATATTAATTATAATAATGATTTTAATTAATATAATTTTTTAATACATCAAACTTTGGGAGTAAATTCAAAATTAATTATTTCAAAAATTAAATTAATTAATACATAAAAAATTAGTTTGTTGGACATTGTTTTAAGACTTTATTTTATGTCTCTGGACTCCCTAAACTACGCTAATGGCCAACAAATTAACGATTGATGTTACCAATGTCGAGAAACTGGTCTTCGAATATCCGGTGGTCTGTTGATCCTCTTCTCCAAAAACAACATAAGTAACATGATCTGGCCGGGTAATATGGAACCCGATAACTAGGGATTTCCCCAAACCTGATACTGAACCTACTTAGGCATCGTTACGGGTTTGGGTATGATTCTGCTGCCTATGACTACAGAGTTGTGATGATAGATCACGAAAAACTCATGTACGAGACACTTTTGTTTATAGTCTGAAATTGCATTCGTGGAAGACGATTAAGGATTGTCCTTGTGATTATTTGTTCACATGTGATAATGATAATGACTTTCAGCGAACAAATTGGAGCAAAACCTGCGTGCTCTGTTTTCTGAAATGGAGGAAACCAAATTTTGTCAACTCGAAAAGAAAACCTGAGGCGTGCTCGAAATGCACTGTCCTTAAGGAATTTATCTCGTTAATTCCCCCAGGATTCAACAGGTAATTAATGGCAGAAATTAATCAAGTAACCCAGCAAATCAAGAGAAAATTTGAGAGGTGCAGAAAAGGAAGCAGGAAGAAGAAATGTTATTGCGTTGGTGTTTTCTCTGTTTTTCAGTCAGCTGCATAGGGGTTATTATATAGGCCACAGCCAACGGACTAAACCCAAAAAGTAGGAAGACTTGGTTTTTGAAAAGGCAACAGAAACCCACGTTTGAACGAGCCCAAAATTAACGAACGGAAAATTGCTGCACACGTTCAGCAACTTAGATAAGGATGGGTTTTCTATTTCAAGAAACCAGGAACAAACATTTTAATTGGTCAAAATTAATTAAGCCATAAAATGGGAGTAAAAAGGTAGGAGCTGATATTTTAAAAAATAAGAGAATCAGTCCATCTCGTTTAGGATTAAACATCCAAGCTACAAAATTGATTAAATCTAATTTTAAAGTGGCAGAACAAACCCGGTCGAGCCCGTATCGTCCGCGCGCAGGGGGGGGGGGCAAATCTGCGATTTTACACTTGAAACCACAAATTTGGCCCAACTCTTTATGTGCGCGAGGCCTCCTTATTTTCTTGGCCCATTATTACTAAGCCCATAAGGGACACCCATTAATAAAGAGGATAAAAAATCTTTTAGTTTCCTATGTGGGATGTACAATCTTTTAAAAACACTCACCAAATACAACACCAATTGAGGGTGAAGACTAGTACTTTGGCTTGTAGATTAGTGATTTTTCCAAAATTGATTGACTTTTATTTGGCTGATTTTTGGACAGCAGTCTTGCAATGTCTATTTAAAATGCCATGAAATTTGTTTTTAAAAGATTATAAAGAACACTCACCAAATACAACAATCCCCCACATGTTTTTAAAAGATTATATAGAATAGGAAGGAATGATCTGCTGGGTTACAAATATAAGTGTAGAATGCATCGAATTTGGTGTCTTTTGGACTATGAACCAGACCTAGAAAGGTAAGATTTAAAATACAGAGTTTTGGTGAAGCTTGTAGCTTCTATGAACCAAAGACTTTTTATTGTAAGTTAAAATCTTACCAGTCACATTACACTATCTCAAAATTTTGCCATTCAATGCGGTGTTGCGCTAATAGGCCATGCGCGTGCCTGGTATTCATGAGTGCTCTAGAGACATGCCAAAGTCTCATAGGAGCGGCCCCACTCCACACCCATTTAGGTGAATTTCATCTAGTATATTTTGCAATTAAATATACCACCCTTAAGGGATATGAAATTCATTAAGAGTTTTAGTAACTCATCCTCACATAATTGCAATTTAGCACTTCTCACACCATAGGAAGGGACAATTAATTTTAGTGCTAACAGAATTAACAAGTGACTTGTTATTACCCATATGAACCTCATTCATGGGATCTCCAATCACAAAGTTTGGGTTTCTGTCACTGTTAATTTATCAATTGGCTTAAGTCCCATTCCCCTCGATGTCTCAATAATTAATTTTCTTCCCAAAGGTTTAGTCAGAGGATCGGCCAAATTCACTTCTGACTTCACATAATCAATGGATATTTCTCCATCTTTTAACAGCTGTTTAACCACATCATGTCTCAGACGAATATGTCTGTTTTTACCATTAAAGGTTTTATTCTTTGCAATTGTGATTGCTGCTTGACAATCACAATGCATGTACAATCGAAGGTGTTGGTTTTGAACCCAACGGAATATCTGCTAAGAAGTTTTTCAACCACTCAGCCTCATTGCCAGCTAACTCTAACGCAACAAACTCAGACTCCATTGTGGATTTTGCTATGATAGTTTGTTTAGCTGACTTCCAAGTAATTGCACCCCCACCAAGGGTGAATATATAACCACTAGTGGATTTTATCTCATCTGAATCAGAGATCCAATTAGCATCACTAAACCCCTCTAGTACGGAGGGAAATCCACTATAAAGAATACCATAATCCATGGTACCTCTCAAATATTTCATTAGCCTGATTAAAGCGGTCCAATGATCACGGTTGGGATTATGAGTATATCTGCTCAATCGACACACAGTATAGGCTATGTCAGGTCGTGAAAAATTCATTAAATGCAACAGACTCCCAATAATCTGTGCATACTCAGATTGAGCCACAGGATCACCAAGATTTTTCTTTAATTGGGTGTTAGCATCATAAGGAGTACTCACAGGTTTGACATCGAAATGTCCAAACTTCTTAAGAAGCTTCTCAACATAATGTTCTTGCGTTAACATAATGTTATTATCTTTCCTTATGATTTTAATACTCAATATCACACTTGCTTCACCCATATCTTTCATATCAAAGTTTGAAGCAAGAAACTCTTTAGTTTTATATATTAAATCAAGGTTGCTACCAAATATGAGCATGTCATCCACATATAAAGAAATAATCACACACTCATTATCAACAAGTTTTGTATAAACACATCTATCAACTTCAACAGAAGTAAAACCATCAGATAACAAAACTTGATTAAATTTCTCATGCCACTGCTTAGGTGCTTGTTTTAAACCATATAATGATTTAAGTAATTTACAAACTTTGTTTTCTTTTCCAGAAACAACACACCCTTCTGGTTGCACCATATAAATCTCTTCTTCCAAATCACCATTTAAAAAAGCAGTTTTTACATCCATCTGGTGAATAAAAAGTTTATGGATAGAAGCCAAAGCAATCAAAACTCGGATAGAAGAAATTCTAGTTATTGGTGCAAAAGTATCAAAATAATCCACATTTTGTTTTTGAGTAAAACCTTTTGCAACCAATCTAGCTTTATATTTTTCAATAGTTCCATCAGGATAATATTTCTTCTTAAAAATCCATTTGCAACCTATAGGTTTAGCTCCAGGTGGCAAATCAACTAAAATCCAAGTTTTATTTTGTTCAATAGAATCAATTTCAGTTTTGATGGCTTCTTTCCAGTAAAAAGAATCATAAGATGAAACAGCTTCGGAAAATGTTAAAAGGTCATTTTCTACAAGATATGTATAAAAATCATTTCCAAAAGAAGTTTCTTTTCTTTGTCTCTTACTCCTCTCAATTCCTCAAAAGAATTCTCATCATTATGTTCAATAGGAGCATAAGAAGTAGATTCAACAGGTGCACGAGAAATTGACTCAGTTTTTAAAGGAAAAATATGCTCAAAAAATTCAGCATTTTTTGTTTCAACAATAGTATTAACATCTAGCACATCACTTTTCAAAACAAGGAATCTATATGCAGCACTATGATTAGCATATCCAATAAATAGGCAATCAGAAGTTTTAGAACTTATTTTCCTCTTTTTAGGATCAGGCAACATAACTTTAGCAAGACACCCCCACACTTTTAAATATTTCAGGTTAGGCTGATAGCCTTTCCATAATTCATAAGGTGTCTTACCAGTTTTCTTATAAGGTATTCTATTTTGTAAGTGACATGCAGATAAAATAGCTTCACCCCATAAATTATTAGCAGCACCTGAACTAATGAGCATCGCATTCATCATTTCTTTTAAAGTTCTATTTTCCTTTCTGCGACACCATTTGATTCAGGCGAATATGGAGGAGTAATTTCATGTATTATTCCTTGTTGTTCACAAAAATCATTAAATAAAGTATATTCGCCACCTCTATCTGATCTAACTCTTTTAATCTTCTTATTCAACTGATTTTCAACTTCAGACTTATATAAACGAAACATGCTAAAGGCTTCATCTTTATTTCTAAGTAAATATACCTTAGCATATCTAGATTTATCATCTATAAAAGTCACATAGTAATTTTTATCACCTCGAGTCATGGTTTGTTTTAAATCACCTAAATCAGTATGAATTAGACTAAGCAATTCAGATTCTCGTTGAACAGAAAAGCATGATTTCTTGGTTAATTTAGCTTTGCAACAAATTTCACATTTATTTAGGCTAGTTTTATCAATACCAGAAATTAAACCAAGAGTTTGCATTTTATAAATATAGGAAGCGCTAACATGTCCTAATCTAGCATGCCATACATCAATAAAATCAATCAAGTAAGCAGAAGAAGTAATTTTATTAATAACATCGGAAACATTCAGTACAAAAAGACCCTGATTACAATAACCTTTGCCCACAAGGACATTATTTTTTGTCATTACAATCTTATCAGATTCAAATGACACCCTAACCCCATCCTTTCCTAACAGAGAAACGGAAACTAAGTTTGCCCTAATATTAGGCACATGAAGTACATCATTAAGAGCCAAGGTCTTGCCAGATGTGAGTTTCAACAGAACTTTGCCTTTGCCAAGAACTTGTGCAGTTCGAGAATCCCCGAGATACACATGTTCTTCTCCATCCCCCACAAGATTGTAGGATGCAAAGGCCTCTTTATTTGCACAGATGTGCCTGGTAGCCCCAGAGTCTACCACCCATTCTTTCACATTGGCCACGAGATTAATTTGACTAAGTACCACCGCGACTACATCATCCCCTTCAACCAAATTTGCATTTGGCTTTGGGGGATTTGTAGGTTTCTTTCTTTGTTTACATTGCGGTGCATGGTGACCTGGCTTTCCACAAACATAACAGTTTCCTTTTTTCTTGAAAGTATTGGGGTTATTCACTTTAGGTTTGTTATCAGGTTGATATTTCTTAATAGGCTTGGAAGAAGGCTTACCTTGCACTATATTTGCCTTTGAAGCTATCTTCTTCGCCTTTGTAGCTTTGAGTTCCCTCCGGTTTGTGTCCTCGATGATGATATGTGTTATCAGGTCCGCAAGTGACAATTGTTTGTGCTTATGCTTGAGTTGTTGTTTGTAGTCATTCCAAGTTTCAGGTAACTTCTCGATCAAAATCTCAGCAACAAACTCTTCTTGCAGTGTAATCTTTTCAGCTTTCAGATCCTCCAACAGTTTGTGGTACTCGTTGATTTGTATCTTGATATCCTTATCATTCGTCATCTCCCAGCGATAATAGTTCCCAATTACGAACTTTTGCTTTCCAGCATCTTCAGCGGTATATTTTGTTAGATAAATGTTTTTATCATGATTTTGATGATTTTGTTAAAATGAGTTTTTAAACCAAAACAATGTCCCTAAATGTTGTCTAAATACTTCCGATCGATTTAAAATGTTTTTACTATTTTTCGGAGTATTTCTTAGAGTTTATTTTCGATAAAAAATTGGACAACATTTCTGTCTCAAGGTCGACCGGTCGCCCTATAGGGAAACCCGTACCTGAAGAGTACGTTTGAAATAGAAAATGAACCTGAGGTGAAATTAGATAGGTCGACCGGTCGCCTAGGGGGTCGACCGGTGCCGTCGACCGGTCGACTGGTACCTGAAGCTTGGCTCTCTTACAGAAACTTCAGACCTTGCATTTTGCTTTAGGGGGACCGGTTGAGACAAGGGTCGACCGGTCGAAGCCAATGTCGACCGGTCGCCCTGTTGTAATTTTCAATGTGTTTTTCAAATCTTCTATCTCTGTGACGGTCGAACCCCATGTTTATCAAAGAACTATCCGTTGTATTTTCGAATGACTTTTCCCTATTTTGTGGGATTGATTTCTAACAGCTATATTGATCATTTTAAATGGTTTCTTTTGCAAAGAAATCACTCCCCAAGGAGGAGCCAATGTCTGGAAATGAAAGCCAAGTCCTCTCCTATAAATAGAGGCTTCATTCAAGCAACAAGATACAATACTCTATACAAGCAAAGAGCAATTGAGCAAACACTTTCATATATCTTGTTGTATTAGCCTAAGCACTTTCACTTGCACAAATTTGAGGTCTAGGCTTTCAATTCTTGATTACACTTGTACTCATATTGTATCAATCATTATTGAGTTGTAATCTTGATTTTGGTCATCATTCAACACAAGACATCCTTGTGAGTATTCTTGTGGTAAGAATACACTTGGGTGATCTAGGTGATAGGTGTTTGAAGGTTGCGGTAATCTTCAAAGGTGTTGTAAGAGGGTTGTGGTAATCCTCAAGGTGGTGAAAGAGGGTTGTGGTAATCCTCAAGGTGTTGTATTAATTTTTGGTAAATTAATAAAATCTTTTTTTTTTGAAATCCATCCCGGATATACTGGGGTGGTAGTAGATTAGGCCCTAGGTGGATTGAACTACTATAAATCGACGTGTTCTATTTACTTTCCGCATTTAGCATTTCATATTTTCTTGAGTTTTTTGAAAAAGAGGGCAAAATCTGAAAAACTGGGATAATCTATTCACCCTCCCTCTAGATTATTGTAGCCACTTGGTCTAACAAGTGGTATCAGAGCCAAACTCTTTGGCTAGCTCGTTCCGAGTAAAAAGGAAAGATCCATGGCTACAAATGATGCTCATCTCACCACCGGCGCCTCCACCAATAAGCCACCACTATTCGACGCCAACAACTACGCATTTTTGGAAAGACCGTATGGAGTGCTTCCTACAAGGGTGCGGGTTTGACATTTGGAATGTGGTCATTGAAGGAGTTGATCAACCAACAAAGAAATCGGAGGATGGCACCTTGGCTCCTAAACCTTTCAAGGAGTTTGATGAAAACGACAAAAAGGCTTTCTCTCTAAACGGTAAGGCCTTAAATATTTTGCATTGTCTCTTACCGCCACCGAGTACAATCGCATAAGAGGCATAAGGTCGGCACATGAGATTTGGGAAAAATTGGAGACAATCTATGAAGGGACTAAGAAAGTCAAGCAAGCTAGAAAGACCATGCTTGTTAAAGACTTCGAAAACTTTAACATGTATGATGGCGAAAGCATCTCCAAGATGGTAGAAAGGCTTGACAATATTGTCAATCCTCTTGTGGCCCTCGGCAAAGTCATTTCCGAAGAAGACAAGGTGACCAAGGTATTGAATGCTCTTCCCGGCTCATGGTCCAAAAAAGTAACGGCAATCACGGAGGCACAAAATCTTGAGACACTCAAGTTTGACGAGCTTATTGGAAATCTACTCATCTATGAAGTCTATCTCAAGGAGAGAAAAAATTCCAAACCATCCACAAATCAATCGGGTATGCAAATTATTCCTAAAGGTCTTGCTTCTTACTCTAATAATGCATACTATGATAATGATGATGATGATGAGGAGACGGCCGCACTTGTTCGAAAATTTGCAAAATTTGTGAATAAAAATAAAGCAAGAAAACCAAGAGATAATGCTTGCTTTAAATGCGGAAAACCCGGGCACTTCACTGCCGATTGCCCAAAGCTCGATGAAGAGGAGCAAAAGAAAAAGAAGCCTTTCACAAAAAAGAAGGCTCTAAATGCGGAGGTCAAAACATGGGACGAACTACTCGAAACAACCGATGAGGAAGGAGAAACCGAACACGGTCTCATGGCCATAGACGATGAAAACAATGAGGTACACTCTAATTCCTCTACTTCCTCCATAGTTGAT
This sequence comes from Rehmannia glutinosa, assembly GCA_016081115.2. Lineage (NCBI taxonomy): Eukaryota > Viridiplantae > Streptophyta > Magnoliopsida > Lamiales > Orobanchaceae > Rehmannia > Rehmannia glutinosa. The sequence continues at coordinate 29,177,399 of CM071935.1, read as the reverse complement.
GACTTGCAATGTGATTTTGATTAATTGCAAATTGAGTTTCAAAATTTAATTGTTAAATACAAAAATTTGAAAAAGGAGCATAAGGAGCTTAAGATTGAAAAAGAAAAATTATTCACCTCTTATGAATCTCTAGACAAAGCTCATGCTCTTACTCTTACTAGTTCATTCTCTTGAAACCGAAAAGGAATCGCTCACAAAAGATATTAAATGTTTGAAAAATGATGTGCATCGTTTCAACATAAGCACGGATAAAGTCACAAAACTCTTAGATGCACAAAGAGGTGAGCATTCCAAATTGGGACTTGGTTACAAGCCATTTCAAAGTGTTTTTAAGAAAAATAACCAAGGTCCGACTTTTGTACGTGCTAATAATTATAATACTCCTACTTGTTTTTATTGTGGCAAAGTTGGACATTATGCTAATAATTGCAAATTGAGAAATAGCTCAAGACATGTTTGGAGACCCAAAGGTCTCAAGACTAACCCCCATGGACCCCAAAATTATAGGGTACCTAAAAGAAATTCTTTTGTAGGTAATAGGGGCTATAACAACAATGGAAGACTCAAAATGGCTCGTGGACAGCGGATGTTCACGCCATATGACCGGGAGGAGAGAACTTTTTACCAACATCAAGCTCCAAGAAGAGGGTATGGTCATGTTCGGCAATGGCAAAGGAAAAATTCTTGGAAATGGAGAAATTGGTAACTCTTCTTTCTCTCTTAGTAATGTTCTTTTAGTTGAAGGGCTTAAGTTTAATTTGATAAGTGTTAGCCAACTTTGTGATTCAAATTATGGTGTTTCCTTTAATAAAGAAAAATGCCTTATACTTAAAAATGGTGAAATTATTTGTGAAGCAAATAGAAAAGGCAATCTTTACAAAATTTGTACAAGTGATTTGGTTAGTCAAAATGTTTCTTGTTTAGTCGCCAATAATGATTTAACTAGTTTATGGCATAGGCGACTTGGACATGTTGGATACAAGAATTTGAAAAATATTTACAAAAACCAACATGTGAAAGGACTACCCAAATTGAATTTTGAAAATCTTGGCTTATGTGACACTTGTCAAATGAACAAATTAGTTAAAAGTAGTTTTAAGCCCAAAAACGAAATTTCCACAACCAAACCCCTACAAATGCTTCACCTTGATTTGTATGGGGATATTGGTACGGCTAGTCTAAGTGGAAAACATTACACTTTTGTTATCGTCGATGATTTTTCTAGATATACTTGGGCTCTTTTTCTTACCAATAAAAGCGATGCCGTTAATGAGTTTGTTAAGTTGTGTAGACTCATTGAAAATGAAAAGGAAGACACTATTAAGTCTATTCGAAGCGATCGAGGCGGAGAATTTGATGGTTAATTTAGAGTCTTTTGTGAAACCAAAGGATATGCTCATAATTTCTCGGCTCCAAGGACACCTCAACAAAATGGAGTAGCCGAAAGGAAAAATAGGACATTACAAGAGATGGGTCGGTCCATGCTCAATGAATTTTCACTTCCAAAATATTTTTGGGCCGAAGCCGTAAGTACCGCTTGCTATGTCATTAATCGAGTTTATATTCGTCATAAAATGAATAAAACTCCATATGAGCTCTGGAAAGGTAGAACTCCAAATATTAGTTATTTCAAGATATTTGGTTGTAAATGCTTTATTTTGAATACCAAGGATCAATTGGACAAACTTGATCCTAAGGCCGATGAAGGGATATTTATGGGATATTCAACAAAAATCAAAGCATATCGGGTTTACAATAAGACTAGTGGAGTTGTTGAAGAATCCATCCATGTTAAATTCAATGAAGCTTCGGGAGTTGAAAGAATACCTAATGATGAAAGTGATGAAGAGGATATTATTGAACAAATTGTTCAAATTGATGATCAACCATCTACATCAAATGATCAACCGTCCACTTCAAATGGCCCTCAAGAATATAGAGGTGATATCACGGACCTTCCCGTTGCATTGAAATTTAAGGGAGATCACCCAAAAGATCTTATTATTGGTGATCCCCTTGACAAAGTGATGACCCGGAGAAAATTTGCCGAGAAAGCTCTTATTTCTCAAAAGGAGCCGAAAAATGCTAAAGAGGCCATTGAGGATGAGGATTGGTTCTTAGAAATGCAAGAAGAGCTAAATCAATTTGAAAGAAATGATATATGGGAATTAGTACCTTGTCCTCCATCTCAAACTATCATTGGTACAAAATGGGTATTCCGGAACAAACTTGATGATCAAGGCAACATTGTTCGAAATAAGGCAAGGTTAGTAGCTCAAGGGTATTGTCAAGAAGAAGGTATTGACTATGATGAAACTTTTGCACCTGTAGCACGTTTAGAAGTTATTCGTATTTTACTTGCCTATTCTTGTTTTAAAAATTTCAAACTTTACCAAATGGATGTTAAATCCGCTTTCTTAAATGGTATTATTCAAGAAGAAGTCTATGTAAAACAACCTCCGGGGTTTGAAAATTTTTCTAGGCCTAATGATGTTTATAAACTAAAAAAGGCCTTGTATGGTTTAAAACAAGCACCCCGTGCATGGTATGATAGACTTAGCTCTTTTCTTTTACAAAATAGTTTTATAAGAGGTAAAGTTGATACAACTCTCTTTGTTTTTGAAAAAGGGTAAGATTGCTTACTTGTGCAAATTTATGTTGATGATATTATCTTTGGTGCTACTAATGATTCTTTGTGCAAGAAATTCTCTAAGTTGATGCAATGAGAATTTGAAATGAGCATGATGGGGGAGCTCAACTTCTTTCTTGGACTCCAAATTAAGCAATGTCAAGAAGGGATTTACATTTCACAATCTAAGTACACAAAAGAACTTTTGAAAAAGTTTGGCATTGAAGAAGGAAGAACCGTCTCTACTCCCATGGCAACAAATGTCAAAATTGACAAAGATGAGAAAGGCAAGTCCGTGGATGAATCAAAGTATCGAGGTATGATTGGTAGTTTACTTTATTTAACCGCTAGTAGACCGGACATTCTTCATGACGTATGCCTATGTGCTCGTTTTCAAAGCAATCCCAAAGAATCTCATATGAGTATCGTTAAAAGGATTTTTCGATATTTGAAAGGCACCATTCAATATGGCTTATTTTATCCAAAGAATGAAAATTTTTCTCTTAAAGGTTATAGTGATTCGGATTATGCGGGAAATATTGATGATCGGAAAAGTACTTCCGGATCATGTCAATTTTTAGGCGATTGCCTAGTTTCTTGGTTTTCAAAGAAGCAAAACTGTGTTTCTCTTTCAATGGCCGAAGCCGAATATATTTCCGCCACTTTTTGTTGTACTCAACTTCTTTGGATGAAACAAACCTTAGCAGATTACAAATGCTCTTTTGAAAACGTACCTATCTTTTGTGATAATATATCCGCTATTAATATTGCTCAAAACCCGGTTCATCATAACCGTACCAAACATATTGAGATTCGACATCATTTTCTAAGGGATTGTGTTTCAAAACGAAAAATTGAGATATCTTTTGTACCATCTCAAGATCAATTAGCGGACATTTTTACAAAACCACTATCTTCCGAGACTTTTGCATCGATACGATCTCGGTTAGGCATACTGCATATTGAATGAGACTTACGTTTGCATTTTGCACATTTTTAAAACTTAGGGGCGAAAAATCGGATTTTTGGTTGAAAATTCGGATTTTGGAAAAACTGACAGACAGTGGGCTGAAAGGGTTGAAGGCAACCGGTCGCCCTCAACGTCGACCGGTCGCCCTAAGCCATTTCTTGGATTAAAATGGTTCTGTCTTCAGCATTGGCAACTTTAACATATTTTGGCCATTTTTCGTCCCCTTTGCCAAATTTTCACATATTTCATTCAAAAATGGTTTTTATGCATCTTTTTCACAACATGGACATTATATATCATAATCATCATCCTTATGGCTCATCTTTTCCGATCAAATGGTAAGAATTTCTCTTCTTTTGCTCAATTGGGTTGAACCCTTGAGTTTATGACCTTATGGTATATTTCTTGATATTTTCTTGCAAATGATTTTGATGAGCTTATCTATTATGTTGTATTGTATAATGATTGAGGTGAATTGGTGATAAAATTTTTGGCTTGAAACATTTACAAGGGTTATATACAACCTCTTTTATTTTTCACGCACACAAGGTGTTCGATGAAATGTCGCAATAAAAATTTCAACTTTTACATGATTCTCTTGCTTCCAAAAGTCTCCAACATCTATTGAGATCATGTTTTGCCTAATAAAACAAGCATATGAACTCTTCATGATACATTTCTCCCATTTTCCTTGGATTTTTACGCTTTAATTGCTCAACGGTTGATAAACCGCCCCTTTGGCGCACTTTGATATTATTGTATGGTGTTTTTACCATTCTAACATTCTTTTTGATGATTCCAAATGGGGAGAAACAGGAAATTGGCTCGTTAGCCAAAAGAAGCTATTAAAAGCTCGCAATAAAAGCTATAAGCGATGGCTTTCTATAGCCAAGAATACCTAGTCCATGGCTTGTATTATGGACTCAATTGCAAAAGATTATAAGTATTGTGACAGGGGGAGCTTCTTAGCTCATGATGTCTATATGCATCTTATATAAGCTTGTTATAGCTTGTGCTTCTAACTTACAATAATTGTTTGTTGATATGCTCATAGATAGGGGGAGCTTTGTATGAAATGTTTTTAACGGATAGTTTACTTGTAAAACCGGATTTTTTTTTGTTTTTCAAATCGTTCTCGAGAAAATTATTTTGGTTTGTAATCATCAAAAAGGGGGAGTTTGTTAGATAAATGTTTTTATCATGATTTTGATGATTTTGTTAAAATGAGTTTTTAAACCAAAACAATGTCCCTAAATGTTTTCTAAATACTTCCGATCGATTTAAAATATTTTTACTATTTTTCGGAGTATTTCTTAGAGTTTATTTTCGATAAAAAATTGGACAATATTTCTGTCTCAAGGTCGACCGGGCCGCCTCTATAGGGCAACCCGTGACCAAGAGTACGTTTGAAACAGAAAATAAACCTGAGGTGAAATTAGACAGTCGACCGGCGCCTGTGGTCGATCGGCAGTCGACCGGTCGACACCCCTGTCGACCGGTACCTGAAGCTTGGCTCTCTTACAGAAACTTCAGACCTTGTATTTTGCTTTAGGGGGACCGGTTGAGATAAGGGTCGACCGGCCGAAGCCAATGTCGACGGCCGGTCGCCTGTTGTAATTTTCAATGTGTTTTTCAAATCTTCTATCTCTCAAGCGACCGGTCGAACCCCATGTTTATCGACAAACTATCCGTTGCGTTTTGCATGACTTTTCCCTATTTTGTGGGATTGATTTCTAACACTATATTGATCATTTTAAATGGTTTCTTTTGCAAGAAATCACTCCCCGAGGAGGAGCCAATGTCCGGAAATGAAAGCCAAGTCCTCTCCTATAAATAGAGGCTTCATTCAAGCAACAAGATACAATACTCTATACAAGCAAAGAGCAATTGAGCAAACACTTTCATATATCTTGTTGTATTAGCCTAAGCACTTTCACTTGCACAAATTTGAGGTCTAGGCTTTCAATTCTTGATTACACTTGTACTCATATTGTATCAATCATTATTGAGTTGTAATCTTGATTTTGGTCATCATTCAACACAAGACATCCTTGTGAGTATTCTTGTGGTATGAATACACTTGGGTGATCTAGGTGATAGGTGTTTGAAGGTTGTGGTAATCTTCAAAGGTGTTGTAAGAGGGTTGTGGTAATCCTCAAGGTGGTGAAAGAGGGTTGTGGTAATCCTCAAGGTGTTGTATTATTTTTTGGTAAATTAATAAAATCTTTTTTTTTTTTTGAAATCCATCCCGGATATACTGGGGTGGTAGTAGATTAGGCCCTAGGTGGGTTGAACTACTATAAATCGACGTGTGCTATTTACTTTCCGCATTTAGCATTTCATATTGCTTGAGTTTTTCGAAAAAGAGGGCAAAATCTGAAAAACCGGGATAATCTATTTACCCCCCTCTAGATTATTGTAGCCACTTGGTCTAACATATTTGAGATATAAAGATTCCCAAATTTCATTTGCTTCTTTATAAGAATAGTACACATCGAACAAATCATTAGCCAGAGTGCTAATGACCGTGTGCCTGCAAACCTTATTGGCATATGTCCACATATCCAGCTCTTTCGGATCAGCAGACGGTGCAGGCTTTTTATGAGTTAAGGCAGATGCTACTCCGTGCATATCGAGAATAGAAGAAATCCGTTCATGCCAGCACCGATAATTCTGGCCACCGAACATTTCTATTTTAGAGATATCAGGAAAAGGCTTGGCATATGAGAAGGTTGAAGGATGTGAAGGCATTGGTGCTTGAATATTAACGGCAGCAGGCGTGACAGTTGTTGTAGCAACATTGGTGACATTAGTCCGGGCCGATTCTTTGTAGCAACGTTGGGTTGTTCGAGGTTGAGGCGCCGATGACGAGCGGGCGATTTTGAACTCCATTAAATTCCTTAAGATTGTTGATTAAAAGGTGGCGTAGCTTCAAAACAAATAACAAATTGGATCAAAACCCAAGTGCTCGTTTTTCGAAAATGGAGGAAACCGATTTTGTTAACTCGAAAAGAAAACCCGAGGCGTGCTCGAAATGCATTGTCCTTAAGAATTTATCTCGGTATTCCCCAGGATTCAACAGTAATTAATGGCGTAAATTAATCAAGTAACCCAAAAATCGAGAGAAAATTTGAGAGGTGCGAAAAGGAAGCATGAAGAAGAATGTTATTGCGTTGGTGTTTATCTGCTTTTCACCACCGCACAGGGGTTATTATATAGCCACACCAAATCTAACTAAACCCAAAAAGTAGGAAGACTTGGTTTTTGAAAAGGCAACAGAAACCCACGTTTGAACGAGCCCAAAATTAAGGAACGGAAAATTGTTGCACACGTTCAGCAACTTAGATAAGGATGGGTTTTCTGTTTCAAGAAACCAGGAACAAACAATTTAATTGGTCAAAATTAATTAAGCCATAAAATGGGAGTAAAAAGGTAGGAGCTGATATTTTAAAAAATAAGAGAATCAGTCCATCTCGTTTAGGATTAAAAATCCAAGCCACAAAATTAATTAAATCTAATTTTAAAGTCCCGGTCGAGCCCGTATCGCCCCCGCGCAGGGGGTACAAATCTGCGATTTTACACTTGAAAAAGCAAATTTGGCCCAGCTCTTTGTGTGCGCGAGGCTTCCTTATTTTCTTGGTCCATTATTACTAAACCCATAAGGGACATCCATTAATAAAGAGGATAAAAAATCTTTTAGTTTCCTATGTGGGATGTACAATCTTTTAAAAACACTCACCAAATACAACACCAATTGAGGGTGAAGACTAGTACTTTGGCTTGTAGATTAGTGATTTTTCCAAAATTGATTGACTTTTATTTGGCTGATTTTTGGACAGCAGTCTTGCAATGTCTATTTAAAATGCCATGAAATTTGTGACTATAATTGTTTTCACAATTATCTTTCTTTAGTTAAGGATAATTTGGGGTTAGCGAGGACTTCATTTCACTTTAGCCATTTAGAATTTCTGTTACAACTTTGAGTACCTGGGCGTGAAGTTATTTATTCCAAATATTTGGCCCATACTTTCCTCATATGCATTAAGTTTTAAGGAGTGTAAAATTTCTGGTCAATATATTCGTTTGTTCCCCTGGGTCATTTTGGTAACTTCAATATAACCCAACCTTACCATTAATTCCAAACAAAAAATTGTCTTCCTACTTAAAAGAATCAAATATTTTAATCCTATATCCAAACATATTAGTATCTTATATTATATTATCAGTGTAATCCCATCTAACCTAAATTATTTTATCAAATTAATCAACAAAAGCAAACGAGCCCTTATAACTTATAAGCTTCATCTAGTCTAGTCCCAATTTAAGAGAGTGTTGACAAACACTTATACATTTCGAAGAAGTGAATTTTTGTAGTAGAAGCTAAAAGTAGTTAAGAATTAGAAGTTGTTAGTGTTAGCAAATAGAAGCTAAAAGCTGAAAAAATCAAAGTTGAAGTATTTGGAAAATAAAACAAAAACCAGTATTAAAATTAGCTTTTAGATAGAAAGACAAAAACACCCTTGTTATCAACTTATCATTAGTATTCCAATATTATATTTTTCAAATTTGAAGATAAAAATGACAAAACAAACTTCTTTGCAAAAAATAACAAAAGCACTCTTCCAAAATTAGAAGCACTCCACACCCAGCTTTTCGATTTGGGTTAAATGGAGCAAAAGCAATAACAAAAGCTAACATTATCGCTACAAAGTGAAACTTTTCAGCTTTTAGAATCACTTTTTTTTAGAGCAAAACACTCCTTAAGCCGATAAGAAGATTAATAATTTTCAAGTCCCTCAAATCTGGCATCAAGGAGGGTCTACTATACTAGGTTGTGCGACGTACCAACCACAGCTTCAAAAGACACATTTAAGAGTAGTTCATATCAACCACCATAACGGTATTTCAGCTGTTCGGGAGGCTCCTCTTCCATTATACCCGAACCTGATGTCGCTAAGTACTGACGGATGGTCGTTTTACGATCCCCAAGAAATGTATGATCCAGGAAGTTATCATAAGCCGTATCACTTAGATTTTTCGCCGCTAATACACTGTAGAATGTTTTCAAATTTGTCAGCTCATGAGTGACGACAATGGCATTATTTGCCAACGAGGTTGCACAAAGGTACTTTGATTTCAATGATATTAGGAAAAGGGATAATTCCAAAAATTACCCTTGTGGTTTGGGGTAATTACAGAAAAAAACTAGAGAAGTTTCAAAATTACAAAAAAAAAAAAAAAAAAAAGACCCGAGATTTGATTCTGTTTTAAAAAATTTACAAATGTAAATCAGGTTTTTGAAATGTTTTTGCTTATGAAAAGGGTAAAGTGTAATACAGAATCAAATCTCAAGGGAATATTTGCAATTTTCGAAAAGCTATGGGTTTTTATGTTATTAGCTCAAACCTCTGGGGTAGTTTTTGTAATTATCCCAGAGGAAAATGGGAAAATAACCAAGCCAAGCAGAGATGTCTGGGCAATGCATATTAATGGAAAGTGTTGTGCATACAACTTGCGCAATTTGTGTATAAACAATCAATTGTCAATGAAGGAAAATTTCCACAAGTAGAATTAATCTATGAATATACTTATTATCGTACTCACCAATGGCGCAGATAAAGTCGACAGGGTAAGATATCATCCAACCAAATTTTGTGAATGCCATATTGTCCGTACCGTTGAAAGAAGATCTCTTTGCTTCCTGCTACCAAATGCCCAGAAAATTAGTAATGGATAAAGCTCTTCTTTATGGATTTTAAAAGAAAAATGATGGAAATTAAAAGCAAAGCCAATACGTCATCCCAAATGCCAAGATGATCATTAAGGTTCAACTTCGACAGGGTCAAGATGACAAATTAGATTTTAAAGTCTTTGCCTCAATAATTTAATCATTGTTCATTCTTTCGGATTAGAGGAAGTCGTTGATTAAACAGAATCTTGATTACAATGACAACTAACAGCCAGAGAGCTAATATCATAGCAAAGATAAAAAAGTTAACAAGGCTCGGTTTATTTGCATACTATTTGATCCGAAGATGGCAGATATACAACAAATTATCTATGCTCATGAAGAAAACAGAAAATCACCTTTACATCTGTTCAGAAAATATTCTTCATCACTGTAACGTGCACATAATACCTGCATGAATGTCCAGTACGAGATTTTGTCCGGAAACCATTATTGAGATAGTTATATGTCATATACAAAGAACCAAAATAGTCTAATTTTGCTCACCGATGGAGTTGTGTAAAGCAACCCATTAAATGTTTCTGGTGTCACCTAAGATACATAAATTTACATCATACCATGTCAAGCAATATCTTAGAAAAGCGCGGGATCTTTCAGAGTAAATAACATTTAAAAAAAAACTAATAATGATGATGCCACTCACAGCTAAAAACCGAATTCGTGCTCCTTTCAATAAAAGATGGTATCTGAGATTAAAAGGCAAAACCCCAAATAAGATCAGTCTCTCAAGCTCAAACTTGAATCTTAAGAACAACAGCAAATGATCTTATACCTCAGATCTCTGTATCTCGAAAGTAGTAACTACAAGAGTTTCACCTTCACATGGTTCCACGCTCAAGCTTGATATCTCCTGCTTGGTGAATAAGTTGTGCATCAGTAACTAAAACAACAATAGTTATTTAATAATATTTTATATAATAACTAAATCTTGGAGCTCAATGTTTGAATAAATAGAGAAGAAAGAAAGATGCAGCTAATATAAAGGTTTGAATCAATATTACGAAGCCATCATTTTTCTTCAATCTTCCGCCACTCATCAATCAACATGTGCAGTCCACATCTGCAAGTATATTTGACTGATTCTACACTTGCACGTTTTCAATCATAATTCAGCCAAATTTGAGCCTTAAACACAAGCGATCAGATTGATAGTAGTAGGCGAGTAAAACATCCCAAAGTACATATATCACATTACACCTAATTTTACAAGTAAAAACACATGATTTAGCCAAACGTGAGCCTCAAAACACAATCGATTAGCTTCACATGCATAGACATTTTTAACTTCTGATCAAGCATTCAACAATCGATGTAGGTTAGCTCAACCTCCTAATAACATGAACATAAGGTTTAACTTTTCTTGATGCAGTTATATACTTTCTTTCAATAACTCATCAATAAGTTTATTTCTTCACAACACAAAATTAATGGTATTAACAATGGAAAAGAAAACGGGAAAATGCACCTTGGTTTCAGGCTTAGCTATGCCACGTTCAAAGAAAATAGGAGCAACATGAGCAAACACCCTCCGAAATCCTCTCAATTTTGCAACTCTAAAGTTCAACAAATCCGAAATGTACTCCTTGCACTCCTCTCTGCAAAATATCTCAAAGCATTTAATAAAAAATAAACCAAATAGAAACTTAAAAAGAATGTTGAATTTTTTTCACTCAAAAGGAGATACATTTGAGTGGATACAAGCAACTTCCAGGCTCCAGCAAGTGAAAATGGAATAAAATTCAACCAAAAACACACAGAATATTGAAAATAACATCATAGCTCCAGAATTTACTTCAATCACTATAAAATATGAGAACTTCCAACAGGTGAATTTGAAACGCAAAGTAAAACTGGAGCGGCATTATCTATTTTAAATCAATTAAACGTCTTTTTTTCTTCTTTTCAAAAAAAAAAAAAAAAAATTGATCTGAATGCACGAACCAGAGAGAAGAGAACCGAAGCCGCAGATAGAAACTAGTCCATCAGGGGAGACGATTTGATCAAAATCGGACTCAATTTTGAGCTCGAAAGGTAATGTATCCGGCGGGGGAGGGGTCTCCCGCGGAAGCGAATCACCGATGTACATGGACAAGGCTGAGCTCCGGCGACGGCCGGGGAAGGGTTGGAGTGGCGGAGATATTAAAGAGCGGGGGCACGTGAGGGACACGTGAGAATATGAATGGTGAGAGGCACGTGGAAGATATGGAAAATGAGGAACTGCAATTGTGCTCATTGAGAGAGAGTTGAGAACAAGACTAGTCAGGGAGTGATTGCCTCGTAGAGGGCTTGCTTGTAAAAAAAATTCACCCCTTTTTAACACAATTTTGATCAATATGTGATTCTTATGAAATTTTTGAAAAATATACTTTTATTTTTCTCATTTTTCAAATCATCAATCAAATCCATTTATAATTTAAACAAAAAAATATAATATCAACTATCATTATCAATCATATCACAAATAAATTATTCACTCTATCTTATTTTCCAAATCACATATAGTCACTATTATGCTAAAAAAAAATTACATTAACTATCATCATCACATTTTCATCTATCCAATCACACTCTCAAAATCAATTCTCATTTTTTTAAAATAAATTTTTTAACGGTATTCTCTCTAAAAGTGAAAAAGAGCAGAACGAAAGGTCAATCAATTTTTCGTTTGAGAAATTCTTTTACCTCAAAATGTGAATGCTTATGAAATTTTTTAAAAATACACTAATTATTCACTTTTATTTTTTTCTTCCACCAATCACTTTTACCATTTTTCAATAAATTCATCAAATCACCAATCATTATTACACATCTCTCACAAATTCCACTATTCATCCACTCAGCCTTTTGCCCGTGTGATGTACGGGTGTGTATATGTGAGACGTCCGTTTTTTACTGTGACATGTGTATTTTTCTAATAGTTCTACGAATTATATCTCATACATTGTAATGATTTAATATAACATCAAACAATAGACGTGTTTAATGTTTTTTATTGATAAAATCAAAAACGAAAAAATATCAATCCTCAAAATCATAAAAAAAGATGCATTCAAGTCTATGTATTTGTGTTTGGTATTTGAAAACTATTTTTTTCATAAAACCACACAGGTGTGAAAGTGTGTGTCATTTGTTTTTCAAGGTTTGTTTAATATTTTTTATTGATAAAATCAAAAACGAAAAAATATCAATCCTCAAAATCATAAAAGAAGATGCATTCAAGTCTATGTATTTGTGTTTGGTATTTGAAAACTATTTTTTCATAAAACCACACAGTGTGAAAGTGTGTGTCATTTGTTTTTCAAGGTTGTAGTAGTATATTCGGATGTTAAATTATTTTTCAATATTGTTTGTCACGCCCAAACGGAGCATGACGTGATCAATAACTTAAACCAGGTTGGTACGCCAAGTGGATCAATTAATAAAGAATTTACACAACATTAGTACCTAAATGGTCAACCATGCATTATAACATTCAAATCGTAGTCTAACGTAGCAAATGAAATTCTTAAGTTACAAATCAATAAAATTCAATAATCATTTACCCAAATGAATTGTCCAATAACAACACTAAATAGAAAAATTATCATTCTATTGGACTGACCGGCACGGCACGGTGTCACTCCGTCTCTTGATCATCCTAGTTCACGTCCTCAACGTGTAGTTCACCATCTGGTCGTTTGAAAAGGTGGGGGTGAGACAAAAATTCTCAGTGGATGGGTGTTCGTGTGTAAGTGTGGCTTATATCGATGCATGAAAATAGTTATATGAAGAATGCATGGTTCATGATGCGTGTGTCACACATGATTCACAAGCAGCGTGTTATATTAAAATAATAGAGTATAATATATAACTTGTTAAAAATATTCAAGCACCATGAATGGTATTCGAGCAAGTCGTAGTGGTTGCGTACGAAATTGTAACGCCAACCTAAATAATTCAAGTAGTGGTTGCATACGGAATTGTAAAGCCAACTTAAACAAGTAATTTGGTCCGAGTAACTCCAGAATCATGTGAATCAGACAGTGATTCCTTCATTCTTCCTTGTAATTCCCCGAGCTAGATGGCACAAGGCCCAGTCACCTTATCGCTCCTAGACATGACAAATCCACAGCATGGCTTGCTAAGCCCGGATTGTCATAATCATGATTATACCTCAAGTCTACGACCCACTTCTCCCGTTGGACACTTCGTCCTCCAGTTTTGGGATTAGGACAATGGGGCCGGTAAATGGAATAGCAGTCGAGCTGCCCGGTTCCATTTCCCGACTGGTCCACTCTGACTGTGAGCTCGACACACCAAGTTGACTCAAGCAATTAGGTACACAGAGTTATAACATGTCAACAAGGCAGTCGAATATATTGCGCTAATCATGCAAAAGCAATTCAAGTGTAAATGCGTTAAAATTATATACGCGAATGTTTATTAGTATTGACGGTGTAAATATACTAAGTGAAGCTAATTATCGGGAGGATAACCATGCTTCGATTGATTTGGTGGATTCGGTGTATTATGCGGAAGGTCTCAACCTCGTTGAAAGTTCAAATGGTTTTAAGACGAGGAAATCGCCACGCGTAACGCGTAAAATCTTGTTAGAGATCGTTAAGGTACGGAAATCTTTAAGAAAACTAAAAATTATATAATTAAATATAAGTCAGTAAATTTTCAGGGCTGTAACAAGGTAAACAATTAATTTGAGGTCCTTGATAAAAGGAAATTTTCATAAGTAGCCCCATTTTGGAAAAACTAGTATTTGTCAGGTTTAAAATCAAATAAGTTTTGGTCTCGATCTCGAAAAAATATAAGGTAAGTTTCTAAATTCTCCAAATTGTGCATATAATCAGTTTTCAAAGAGTTTGGGGTCGAGTTTTTGAGAAATTCCGATTTCGTTCCCCTTTTTTGCCAAAATTGCCATTTTTTGCCCCGAATTTAAAATATTTGGATCTTACAAACTGGAAGGGATTTTGATGTGATTCAAAATTTAAAATATCACTTATAACAAAGGGTTATTGGGACAAAAGCAATTTTGAAAAATTCTTAGTTTAAGTCCCATAACTTTTGAAAATTCCATTTCTAGACCAATTTTTGAGTTTTTGTCTTTAAGGCTTATTTGGGGTCTATTTGTTATGAGATTTGAACCATGGATTCAAAATATTATAAAATTATAATTAAGTGGTTTTTCCAGGTATATGGGCTGCATTAATCTTGGAAATTTCATTTTTGGCCATTGAGTTTGGCATTACACTTTAGTCCTCAAAACTTTAAAAAAAATTGGTTTGCTTTACTCAGAACACTTTGATTTTTGGAATTTACTCAAAATATGAGTTTTTCAGTAAACAAAAGTTAAAATTTTCAAATTTTACAGAAAAGTCCTTGCACAGTTTCAAAAATCTCATTTTTAGTCCTTAAACTTTCAAAATTCCTCAATTATGTCTTTAGGCTTTCAAATGTTGGTTTTTATCATATCAAAACCTTTAAAATTTTGTTATTGACTTAAAATGTCATATTGTTAATGTAGTACAGTCTCATTTTTGAAATTTTATAGAGGCATCTCACAGTTTTAAAAATTTTGCAAATTAGTCCTCCAATTTTGCTAATTTTGGATATAGGGTCCAATAGTGCATTTTTCATATATTTTCAAGTTTACAGAATATAAATCAAATAAAACATGAAATTTCATGTACATAGGCATGCATTAACATATCATTCAAGAATACATCAATAAATTCATAGATTTGTACATGCATGCACCTATTTTTGCAAACCTGAATCATCAAGCATACTTTTATGGAATTGTTGGACATATTACTTGAAACATACATGCAATACATATTTATATAGGCAAAAAAATTTTTTGGTCCTTTATCTAACACCACTTTGAGATTTCATCCTTTTTCTTCTCGCTTTTGACAAATAGTCCTTTTTCTCAACAAAAATTGAGATTTAGTCCTCTCACTGCTATAGCAAAAAGTTACTTTAACCTGTTGAGTGATGTGGCATTTTTATTTTCAAAATTTTTAATTTTCATTTAGAAAACAATATTTAAATCTTACATGGCATCCTAGTTGGCTTAAATGATGGAAAAATTAATTAAATAAAATATTTTTTTTTTGAAAAATCAAGAAAAAAAAAATTATCTAAAAATTCGACAATTGTTTTACTAAAATTAAAAATTATTTAAATTTTTGTAACAAAGTCTTAAAAATTCAAAAACATATATTTAAATCTAAAAATAAAATATATAAAATCTGATAGCTTTTGTAAAAAACTAAAAATAGATTGACATTGTTTTAAATTATAAAAAAATATATATGAAAATTGTTAAAAAAACTATAAACTGTTTCAAAAAATCTGAAATTTATTTGAAATATTATAAACTATTTTAAAACATCGAAAATTGTTCAAAAAAACGAAATTTTGTCTGAAAATATGAAAATGGATTAAAACCAAAGACTTTTTGAAAGTTTTATAAAAAACAAATATCTGATTTTTTTTATAAAATAAAAAATAGAGTAAAAACTTAGAATTGTTTTTAAAAAACTATAAATTATTTTTCAAAAATCTAAAAATTATGCCAAATATGTAAAAAAAAAAAAAATCTGAAAATTAAAGTAAAAAATCTGAATTTTTTTAAAAATTAGATTAGTTTTATATATTTGGCGTAATTGTCGATTTATTTTAAAAAATAATTCATTTTTTTTTTGTAAAAATTTAAAAGTCTTAGTTTTAATCCATTTTCAAATTTTTAGACTAATTTTCTTGTTTTAGATAATTTTCAACTTTTTTTATTTTATATTTTAATATTTCAAATAATTTTAAGATTTTTAACAATTTTTTAGTTTTTTAAACAAATTTTCAGATTTTTAAACATCTTTTAGTTTATAAACAAATTTTTCAAAAACATTTGAGTTTTTCTATTTCAAAAATAAAATATTTTTCAATATTTCAAATAAATATCGATTTTTTTCGACTTTATATTTTTTAACAATTTTTGTATTATTTTTTTTTAATTTTAAAATAATTTCGATATTGTTTTTACTACTTTTAGTTTTTAAAATAAATTATCAAATTTTAGAAATATAACTTTTAGATTTAAAATGGTTTTTTCGAATTTTTAGGATGCCATTAAGATTTAAATATTATTTCTAAATGAAAATTAAAAATTTTGAAAATAAAAATGCCACATCAGCTAAATAGGTCAAAGTAACCTGCTATAGCAGGTAAGAGGACCAAATCTCAATTTTTTGTTGAGAAAAATGACTATTTGTCAAAAGCGAAAAGAAAAAGGATGAAATCTCAAAGTGGTGTTAGATAAAGGACAAAAAAAAAATTTTGCCTATTTATATATATCATACAAGTTTCAAATTACTACATACAATTTTTACGAAATTATTTGAGTTTTTATAAAGGATTTTCCACCCACCTTTGGTAGTCTTCTTGGTGAGTCTTGGAATGTCACTTTCTTTCTACCTCATGGAATTCCGACCTCAACACCTCAAGACAACCCTTAAGTGTCAAATTTTCAAGAATTTGGTGTTAGGATTTGAGGTAAGAAATAAGAGATTAGAGTAAAGGTCAAGAAATCTACCTTGTGTAGTTTTGCAAGTTGAGCCTAAAATGAAGTGTTTTCTAGCACCTTAACACCTTTGATTCAAGCTTACAAGGTCAGCCCCTATTTCCATACTAAAACCATATTTGGTGTTAAAATTTGAAATCAAAAGAGTAAGGAAAAAGTTAGTAATAAACCTCAATTTATACCTTGTTGTCTTGTTTCTACAAATGACTTAAAGGTCCTTTTCAAGCTAATGATCCAATCTTGTTTTTCTTAAGTCCTTCAAGATGTGAGCTTCTTAAGTGTACCTCAAATAGAAAAAATTCATCAAGTTAGCAAATGAAGGAGATAGGCTTAGAGATTTTAAGGGATAGATCGAAGATGAAAGAAGAAATTTTCTTACTTTGTTGCAATGTGGTTCGAATTTTATGAGAGAAATGGGAGGAATTCTTGTGTTTTCGACTAAGTATTAGAAGAAGAATGTGTTGGAAGTATAGAGTGAGTTGGGGGTGTTTGAGAGATGAGTGAAGGATGAAATGAATGGAATTGTTCCCCTTTGGTAAGCATATGGCCGATCCATTGAGAGATAGGGAGGGGAGAATTTTTATTTTGTGTCTTGTAAAATGTAGGTTGCATGGGAGACAATAGTGGGTCAAAGGTATGGGGTTAAGCTTAGTTTAAGTGAGTATCTTTTGGGAAATGGGAGAGTATGGATTGTTGGGGAATTTTTACAAGAATGTTTGCTTGAGTGGGATTTTAAGAAATTATAAACAATTTGAGGCTTCCATTTTGTCCAAATTGGTGATAAATTGTGTTAAATATCAAGTCCAAAAATCACTTATCAATCCAATAATCACTTATTAATTCCACAATCACTTATCATAAAAATCAATAATATTGCTCAAATTATGTTTTATTGTTTCCTATTTCCTTAATAAATATATTTAATTCTCTTACACAAACGAACAATGTGAGGCCCCGATTTTTCAACCATAGATAACACGATCGCAGACATTTTTCTCGATACAATATTTAAATATTTCGATAATTTATTCTTATATTTACTATTTATTTTACGGTTTGTATTATGTTAATGGATTTAGCATTGGTTATCTATTTCACCTTAATTTCGTAAGAAAATGTATTATTAAAAGTCCTTTCTTTATGCAAAACTACCATGTTGATTTGGACAAACCTAGTATTAAATTTTTGAGATTTTGAAATAAAAATACAATTTGAAAATAATCTACTCAAAAGTCTATTATCTTGATTTATCAAACATGTATTATATGTAAAGAAGTGAAGAACCACAAAATTCCTCTCTCTACTCTTTTCTCTCCTCCCACTCTCTAAGAAAACCCAAACCCTAAAACTTTAAACCCATCCCCCTCCCTCCCCATCCCCATAATTCCCCTCCTCCCTCCTTCTCCTCCTCCCTCCTCCTCCTCCTTATCCCCTCCTCCCCAACCAACCATGTTTCACATGGAGGCCAATGAAGGCATATCTTTTGTGTTATCCTGAGGTGATCGGATTCTCCGATCGAGAGTGGGGGCAAGTCGGAGGTCGGAGCTACAAAGAGGAGAGTTGAGTCGGGTAGGTGATGGGTTGCGGTTGAAGATCGGGTGAGAGAGAGGCATTTTTCATTTCTTTTTTTCGATTTTTCTGTTTTTTTTTCTGTTTTTTTTTTGTTTGAGTCTTTATTTTTACCGGTTGATTTGCGAAACTCGTAGGCGGTCAGTTATTTCTGTCTTGCAGTGCGTGAAGTAGCTCGTGCCCGGATTTGTTCGAGTTGGGTAGTCTCCCTTGAGGAGTGCCTTAGTCCTCCTTTCGGAGGTGGTTTAGTTTTCTTTTGCTTTGTGTTTTTTTAGTTGTTTCTTGTTTTGCTCCCTCGATTTACGGTGGTTTTACCTCTCGTGACAGACTCCCCCTCGACATGTATCAATGTATGTATGTTCAAGGTGGTCATTTTGCCAGTTGGCAGTGTAAGTTTTGTTTTGTTAATGTATAAAAGTTCTATCGTTTCGGAAAAAAAAAAATATGTATTATATAATTTTAAAATTCTTAGCATATTATAATAGCACTTAAAACTATTTCAAAGAAATATGATTTCGTCCGTTACGAACACACATTTTTATCATTATGATCTTTGAAAACTATCTGCTACTAAATTAGTATTTTAATAATACAATACTTTTGTCTTGAAAGCTCATTTAGTACAAAATTTATATTTTCAAAAGAATAGTAATTTAGATTTATTCTCAGAAAAATCCAATTCTTTTTATTGAAAATAACAAAGTTTCATTTTTGATTTTGTTGAGTTACTTACTACTTGATTTAACTAGTAGATAAATCATTTATAATTAGAATCATTTATTTTATGGTGTATATTAATAACACATATTTTCACTTATTTAACGATTGTCGATTTCTTTCAACTTTTAACGTGTTACGTTGATTGGTTGGACCCTTTTTCTTAACGACTAGCTATTAATGTTTCTTATAGTAAAAGATTCATTTATATATTTTGTAATTTTTGAAATTAATATTTCTATATTTTAAAATAATTTTATAATTTAATTAATTGCTCGATTGATATTTTGACTTATACCATTGATTTTAATTTTATTTAGTACCTTAGATGATAAGTGATGATACGACACTTGGGAATTATTAGGCACCTTATAACTTATATATTTATTACATAAGTGATATATATAGCCTATAGAATAAGGAGCTTAGATATTTTTACTTTTGTGGATTTTGTCATGTATTTTTTTATTCACTTTGTTAAGTCAATTTTTAAATTTTAATTTGCTTTTGTGGATTTGTATTGTATTATTTGGAATTTTTAATTATTATGTTCTATTCTGGTTCTCATATTTGGTATTTTCAAACTATGTGAGGCACGAACTGTATTTTAATAAAAATATCTTTTATTAATTTCAAGAAGTTAAGAATATCAATAAATTGTTAAGTATTATATTATGGCTCAAAATATTTCGAAAAGCATAACCAATTATAAAAATATAAGTATTCATATAATTTTTTTATACAAAGGATCTTCATTATTTTTGGGAGATAAAATATAAAAGTATTTATTTTACATTAGGAAAGTATGAATTATGTGAAAATCCGATTTACTGAAACTAAGAAATTTTTATTTTTTTAAATTAAGAAAGTATAAAAGTTGATGTCAAATTAATTTTACATTAATAATCCGAACTTACCAATTATGTTGAGGGTGAAACCCGATTTACTGAAATAAGAAATTACAATTATCAAAATACATGAATATACAAATTACTCAATAGTCCAAATGCATAACTTTTAAAACTCACTACAAAATAAAATTTTGAGTAAATATATATTTTATTTATTATATTCATTTTAATTTATATATGCAATATGAGTATCAAACTGAATATCGTAAAAAAGATGATTAATTTGATATATTATACATAAAAAAATAATTGAAAACGACAAGTTATTATTTTTAAAAAAAAATAAAAAGACAAATATAATAATTAATGTACTACCCACACATATTTGAAAATTTAATTAATGTAGCACACAGATTTGGAAACTATAAATTACAAATATTTTTTACCTTTTCTTTTTCCATACTTTTATTACTTTTTATAGGAATGAAAAATGAGCCGAAAATTTTTTACTATTTTGAGAATAGTGTCTCTTTATATATATATATATATATATATATAGTGTTAGGATCAAATGTGGCAGTGGGCTTACCGTGTGCCAGTGTTGATTAATCCAATTCATCCACACCTTTTATTCAAGGTCCAGATTGCTACTTAAAATAACTGATTTATCAATTAATTAATAGGTGGAAATGGCATAATAGTAACTAGCAAAATGCTATAAATCACACCCCTACAATCAAGGGATTGATTAATATCACGTTTCCATAATTGAATTGTGCACCATTTTAATAGTTGAATTGTACTCCATATAATAATTGATTGTACATCATTTTATGTCTAACAGTATATTAAAGAATGCGGAACTCAAGCACAATATATCAAAAAAATACACCAACTAAACTAATTGGGCACTGTATGAACTCTAATTGTATACGAAAATAATATTATTTAAACACCATTCGTCATTACGCATTGCACGGACATTATATACACATTACCAGACTTATCAATGCATCAAAGCACATATTCATGTCGTTATAACAATGCTAAATATGCACCAATACATATATTCATGGCTCTTTTTTTTTTTTTTCTGGTGCAGGGGTTAAACAAAATACCACAATAGATTTAACTATATATCAAAGGTAAGAAAACATATATCATTCCTAAGTAAAATGTACACCAAAATAACAAGGACTAATTCACCAACAAATACACAAAACAAAACTAATTTACACTGCATGAACTTTAATTGTATACCAAAATAATATTATTGAAACACTATTGTCATTATGGATTTCATGGACAGTGTATACATATATCATTGTCTCCTTTTTTTTTTCTAATGCAGTGGTTGGACAAAAAATACCACAAAAGATTTAACTACATACGAAAAGTAATAAAACATATATCATTCTTAAGTAAATGTACACCAAATAAACATGGAATGATTCCCCCTAAAAAAGAACCAAAACCCATTTTTCTACAAAAATAAGAGAATCAACAAAATCTGCAAAAATAAACCACAAACACGCACGTTACACTCGTAACTTCCACTCTATATCTCAACTTACACCATCCCACATCAATAACATAAACATTACACAAACTATTAACTGCATATACATCGTTTTTACCTAATTTTATACCAACAATATATCTACCAAATATGTACTATTTCGCACAAATATATTTCCAGAAGCAAAAAAAAAAAAAAAAAAGGATTCTGTAAAAATCGAAGATCAAAACCCTAGGTACTTCAAAATAAAAAAAAATAAAAAATTACCTACTCTACTTTCTACAGATTACTCCAAAAACCCATAAAAGACATTAGCATGTTTCAACAGAAAAAGAAAAAAATTAAGGGATAAACCTTTCTACCAAAATCTACAACCGAAAAAAAGGAAAAAATAGAACCAGACTCTTACCTTTACCAATAATTTGAAGGGTGTTTTGGTTTTTGATGTCGAGAAACCCTGACAAGCTTCGAAATTGAAAACAAAACTGATGGGTTTCGGCGGTCGTCCGGTAGAATGAAGAAAAAATAGAAGAAAAGGACGACTGGTAGAATGAAGAAGAAAGAGAAGAAAAAAAAGGAGTTTTGATTTTGTGTGAAAAGAAGAATGCATAAAAGCTGGAGAGATTAATTGAAATCCCAAAAAAAAAGGGGTTATGGGGGTTACCATAACTGCCGTGTGATTTTGTTTATAAAATAACCATTGTGCCCTTAAATGGGCAATATTAAATGTAAAAAAATAGAAAATCGAAAAAACCTTAGCCTTAGGATTAAACAGATTAATGGCTTAGGTTGGTCCACACTGCCACATGGTAAGGCCCTTGTGCATTTTTGTTGCTAAAGGTCTTGCGCCTTTTTGCATTTGTTTTGTTGTTTTGAGATTCTATTGTTGCTATATAAAATGCCTTGTCCTTTTTTGCTAATTGGTCGATTCGTTATAGCGTTGATCTTATGAGTGAATGCCTTTCCACTTTTTATTTTTGTCAAGTCTTTAGACTAACATTTGATGTATCTCGATTTTTATTGATTTGTGGATAGGATTTTCGCGGGGGACCTTAAGGAATTAAAAGTGATCGTATATGATCTAAAATTGCAAATTATATATTAAATAGTCTTGTAGATGTTATATTTGGTGTAGTTAAATTTGTAAATGAAGCGAATTATTTTGATTTCAATTCGTATATTGACATTCATATGGTCATATTCGAGTCCCATGTGGCAATATTATTGTCCGAGCTTCCCTAGACGTTTTGAGAGTGTTAGTGAATGTTGGATAGAAGGAAAATGGGGCTTCCATTTATTATCGGCAAATTTGCCAATTCACATTGTGCGGAGATTAATTAGGACTAAACTATTCATTTTGTGCCAAATGATATACATATAGGGTTAGGATCAAATGTGGCAGGGGGTTACCATGTGGTAGTGTGGATTAATCCAACCCATCCACACATTTTATTCAATGGTCCATTGCTATTAAAAATAACTGATATATCAATTAATTAATAGGTGGAAAGGGCACAATAGTAACTAGCAATTAAAATGCATAAATCATGCCCCTACAATCAAGGGATTTATTAATATCGTGTTTCCATAACTAAATTGTGCACCATTTTAATAACTGAACTGTATACCATTTAATAACTGACTGTACAACATTTTACATCTAAAAATGCATCATTGTATAACTAATTGCACATCATTCAATCCCAGTAATTTTTATGGGATTTGATTTTACAATTGTTCCCGCTTTTCATTCAATTGTGGTGTACTCACAATGGTGTACAATTAGTTATACAATGATGCACTTTAGATATAAAATGGTGCACAGTCATTTATTAAATGGTGCACAATTCAACTATTAAATTGTGCATAATTCAGTTATGAAAACGTGATCTTTATCACATCCATGATTGTAGGGCGTCATTATGGTAAGGTGGTTATACCATTTTGTCTAGAATTTTTAGATGATGTATAATTAGTTATACAATGATGCACTGTTAGATATAAAATGGTGCACAGTTAGGTTATTAAATTGGAAGATGGTTACACCATTTTGTCTTTATAGTTCGTTTAGATGATGTACAATTAGTTATATATTCATGCATTGTTAGATATAAAATGGTGCACAATCAGTTATTAAATGATGCACAGTTCAACTATTAAAATGGTGCATAATTCAGTTATGGAAACGTGATCTTTATCACATCCATGATTGTAGGGCGTCATTATGGGAAGGTGGTTACACTATTTTGTGTTTATAGGATTTTTAGATGATGTACAATTAGTTATACAATAATGCACTGTTACATATAAAATGGTGCACAGTTAAGTTATTAAACGGAAAGATGGTTATACCATTTTGTCTTTCTAGTTCCTTTAGATGATGCACTGTTAGATATAAAATGGTGTACAATCAACTATTAAATGGTGTACAATTCAGCTATTAAAATGATGCACAATTTCGATTATGAAAACGTGATATTAATCACCCCTTATTGTAGGGCGTGATTTATGGCTATTTTGCTAGTTACTATTATGCTCTTTCCACCTATTAATTAGTTGATAAATCGATTGTTTTTAATAGCAATCTGGACCATTGAATAAAAGGTGTGGATCAATGGGATCAATCCACATTGCCGCATGGTAAGATGTTGCCACATGATTATATATATATATATATATATATATATATATATATATCGATGGTCGTAAACAACAAATGATACATTTTCAACAAAATCACCTGAATTCCTTGCGAACGAGCAAAACATTAGTAAAACGTTTAATTGTTCAAGATAATTATATTGTCTTCTTGCAGTGCTTGCAATTAGATATATTATACGTAAAAAGATCAAAAACAAAAAGGTTATTAAGTTTAAACAAAAAGAACAAATATAATAATTAATGCAAGATACAAATTTGGAAAGTTTGCTTTCCATAATTCTTTTTTTATATAATTTTAAAAAGTAGTTCATTTAAAGAAAGTTGACTATAAAAACAATCAAATCTCAAATATTTATTATCTCTTAGTTTTCAATATGATTTTATTACTTTTTTAGTAATGTGATTTAGGTGGGAAAATATTGTGGTTATTCTTGTTCCTAGAATAGTCTCATCCAATCACAAGCTCAAATTCATCTTGTTTCTTCAAATTTGTTTTTTTAACAAAGTACAAAATCTTGGGAAGAGTGGCCCCGAGTAGGGTACCCACTCATTTAACTACTGTTGGGAACTTTGATGGGATAAGATAAGCTTTTTGGGGATTGCATGTGATAGGATTATATTTATCACACTTGTAGGTTGCAAACTTTTGTTTGGGATTATGTATTATTTTTTTCCCTTATTATCGAAAGAGTGCTTATATTGTGTTTGGGAATTATGATTAGAAGTGATTAACATGGAAATGACAAAAATGCCCTAACTTCAAGTCTCACCTGGTCTTGTTGTCCATTCCTCATTGTCTTCTTCCACACATCCACAACCCTATACAAATTGGAGTCACCATCACCAACTAAACAAAATAATAATACATAAAAAGAGGACCAAAATTCAAGAAAAGAAAAGATGAGAAAAGACTCTTCCCAATGGACACACTTCTTTGCAATGAGCTTCTCCAAGAAATCTTCCACCGCGTCCCGCCACCGTCCTCAGCCGCTGTAACCCTCGTCTCCAAGCGGTGGCACCGCCTCCTCCGCTCCTCCTTACAATCCCACCGCCATCACTTTTTTCTCCGCCTTTCTTACACAACACTCATTTCTCTCTTCTCTTTTCATCTCCGTCGCCGCCTCCGCTGCAGGCGGTGGCGGCAACAGCGGCGAAGATCCTCTCCTACTTACCATCGCCTCTTCTTGCCCCAACCTCCCAAGACCTCCGTTTCTTGAGCTCCCCTGTATCTCCTCTCTCTCTCTACACTCTCTCAACTTCTTGTAATTATGTATAGATTCAAGGGTAAAATAGGGAGAATAAGTCCTTTAGGAAGGGTAGTTTTGTAATTTCAGCGCATGTGATTGGTTGGTATTATATAATAACACCTTGGCCCTGTGATCCGCCACCCATTTTGCTGATTATTTAGCGGGCCGAATCCTATCACACGGGCCCTTATCAGAAAATACAAACGTTGTGAAAAGGTGGGATAAGGACTTTTTCCTCCCTTTTCATGAATCTCAAAACAGCCCTAAGGATATACATATCAAACCATATAATTTAATATTGTATGTACCCATCCCAACCTGATTAAGAATTTACGGGTGTATTACCCGCACCCATCCAATCCATTTGGTGATACCCGCATACTACCTGCACCCACCCAAAACCTTTTCATTTTATATAAAAACTTATAATTACATGAATATTTAAATGGGTACCCTACAAGAATTAGTTATTATACAAAAAAATGTTTAATATGTTAAATCTTAATAATTGTAACAATTAATCATATTCAATTTTGCAAGTCACAACAGAATATCATTATTCATCAAATAAATCAAAAGTAACACATAAATACAAATGCAACAAATAAATTCCTTAAAATTATAAATTCAACACTAATACATCATTTAATCCATTTAACCACATCATCAAACATGAAATTTTATCAAACTTGACAAGATTTAAAAAAAAAAAAAGAGTTAATGGGATCACAGATTCAAAGAAAGTAACAACTTTATATCTTCTTTGTACAAAATGGAATTCATGTTGAGCTTTCAAGAAGAAAGCATCTTGTTACATAAAAATAATAAGTGGAGGTTAATAAGAGGTCAACGAGTTCAAGTAGTGGGTATCCGAGGGGTTAAACCAAACTCTACCCGTACATAAATGAGTAATAATTTTTTATCTCATACCCATCCCAAACCCAAAAAAGACTACTCATATCCGACTCATTAGGGTCCGGGCGGATGGGTACATGTGTCTACCCTCCCGCTACCATCCCTAGTCCTGGTAAGAGAGGGACTGATGAATTTGATCTCAAATCAAATACTCAACTAACCGAGATACAATCAAATTCCCTACGAGCCTTGGCTATAAACTGAAAGGAGGATCAGCCTTCAGATAAAGCCACACAAAAGCAGAATTTTTTTAAAATAAACTCTCTTGAGGCAAACATGTATAGAACTTTATAATTAGAAATTATAAAAGGGGAATAATTTCATATGTGTAGTACAAAGTTTTGAGATGTTCAATACACTAAAAAACTAATGTACGCAATTTGAACCATAAAATGTACCAATATTGTAGCTTCGAAATACATTTAAGGATTCATCGCCATAACTTTCTTCCTTTTGATGTGTGCTTCATCTCCTATATGGTTTCGTATACAACAAATTTCTCGTGTCGAATAGAAAATCCTCGACTACCAGAGTACATAAATTATTTATACAGGAAAAGAAAAGGAGTATAATATATCACACTCTCCATTCTTGGTTAGCGAGAAAAGCTTAATGGAAAACTTGAGGTGATGCATAGTATTCGCTTTCATTAAATACGGGTCTTAAATCTTCTTTGCACATAAAATCCAAAGGAAATGAAACAAGATGTCCCTTCACAGATTTTAATCTTTCCATAGGATCTGTGCCAGTGACATCTCCATTTTGGTAGGTTTCAAGCTTGTTTGGGGCTATTCCTAAATCCGTAGTGGTATGCCCAATTTTTTCCCTCCAGAAGCTCATGGATTGTCGGAGTGAAACCCTGCATGAAATCGCATGAGTTAAGCAATAGAAAATTGAATATAAAAACAAATGGAGATGGTAGCTTCAACATACCTTGTATGTATCAGATCATTTGGTATACAAGAAAAGACATCTTGGTAGATCATCGTATTTGTCTGCCAATGCCACATTTAAACCAGGATTTAGTTGAATTTGGATTATAATGGTAAATGTAAAATATTTGATGCATTAAAATACAGTTCCAATACAAAAACACTATACCAAAGCCAATAGAGGGGTAGGGGGCGGGGGCCAATACAGACAGTATAGACAAAACAAAGACAGGGCCGAGCACGAAGTGGAAAATGATCTCAGTGGATTTCAAAGGAAAACCAATCTTCGTAAGATTATTTTTTATGGTTAATTACGAAAACACCCTTGAGGTTCAGTATAATTACAAAAAAACTCACCTATCTTTCAAAATTACAAATACCCCCCCCCCCAACATATGTTTTTATTTTACAAATTGCACCCTCAAGAGGGGAAATTAGTGAAATAAATACAAATATCAAGGGGTGTTTGTAATACCTTAAGGAGGTGGTTGTAACTTTGAAAGATAACTGGAGTATTTATTTGAAATTAAGCTCAAATTCAGGGTAGTTTTTGTATTTTACACTTTTTTGGTCAGAATTACTCAAGCCAAAGAAACGGGATGCTTGAAATCATAGCTGAATACTGAAACCCTCACCTTTGCAGTTGCCATCCATATATCCTTATAGGTTGAATCAACCACGGGGTCTCTTATTTGATTAATCTAAAACAGTAAAAAAAAAAAAAAAAAAAGCGTGTGAAAGCATGACACAAGAATTCGTTTTCAATTTATTTTCTAGGACACCACTATGAATACAGCTTTGTGAAACGTTTAATCTAACCTCTCCAGCATGAAGACCAATGTGTTCAGACCATAGTGAAAGGCGAAGACTCAATGCAAATTTTCCAGCTTTCCAAGGCCTCCCCCCTATCCATGAATCAACGAATTCTTTGTCCTCGATTAGTACTCCAATCTGAAAATATTAAATCCAGTTACAAACCAGCAAAAAGCAGTACCTCACTTTTCAACCTTTTTCAGTTGTGAGGTGGCATGTGCTGACAAATATTATGAGACAATCTTTATGAAAAGATCAACACAAGATAAAGGCAAGGCTGACAGACCAAATGGAAGTAATCCTAACCCCAGCTAGGATCAGATAAGAGTGAAAATGGACTAAAACCATCTCGAGATCACAAAAAAACGACCAGCTTGAGAATCAACTGCTATTAAAACCTTTTCACTGTAGATAGCTTAATACTTTAAATGTAAGACAAGCAACTTAACACAATCAAAAGGTAAACCACATACAGTATCTGGTATCTATCAATTCCAACCACAATTAGAGAGCTCAAACACATGGGAATTGCTATCTTTCCCTAAATTGACAAAATTCATGTGCAATTAACTTGCTAAAAAGAAAATAGCAAGAAGTTTCAGAATGAGTTTAGATCATACCTCGGAATCTCTAGATCCAAGTAAACTTCTGTCATTAATATTAGCAGAGCCAATCAACGTAGTGTGGTCATCAATAATCATGATCTTGCTATGGACATAAACCTGAAATAATATACTAACATCAAAATCCCCAGCTCAATGAACATTCATCCATACCAAACCAAGGTTCCAAAACAGGCTAAACGAAAAGCAACTTAAGTTGTCCTTTTAGTATTTTAGTTTTGGTTTTCTTTATTCTTCTTTCTTTTGGGGTGGGGGTGAGGGAGGATAGTTCGAGTTGTATGTGAACTGTGTTGATCTAAGCATGCGAAACATTGTCGAGCAGAGAGACGTGTGCAAAAAGTCCAAGTCCAGACATTACCAATTGTATTTGCAAACACTAAGTTTCTCCACTGAATGAAAATTGCAATTGCTTTTTCATAATACAAATGGCTAACATCACATCCCAACAAATACTTGGCAATCATTCAATTCTAAAATCAGTTAACTACCCAGAGAAATAATTTTTTCATTGAAAACCCAAGGAGTTCAGGGTAAAAAAGTTAATCCTATTTGATATTTTACTCTTAAACAGATAATAAATGATTTGAACAATTATTTTCTCATGGAACATACTCCACAGTCCTGATGAAAGAGTTCACTAAGGCAAGTAATAAAAGTCATAACAACTGAAAATGAAAAAGATTTGATGGACTATCAAGAAAAAACTCAAACCATAGTAGAGATGAAATGAAAGAAGTGAGATCACTCGAGAACTGGACATCCATGATCAAGGAAAAGCAGGTGCGAAAAATTCTCCAAAAGAAAAATGTATATGTACCTGACTAGTACCAACAGGACCATCGTCAAAAAGTTTGCCGTAAGCTCTTAGACCATAAAAAGATATGTAATCGTACATTCTAGGGCCAACAAGGTTATAGAGATTATGCAGTATAGAATTATTTCCTCTGCATATTGTCCGGTATTGCCAATGCATAATAGCTCTTACAGAAGCAGCACCAGAATCATCCACGCCACCCTATTAAAATTTAACAGGGTGAAAACACAAATAATTATCTGCAACAGAAAACATACATGGCAAAGAAAGAAATGTATGTACCTGGAAACCGGGTAGCAGAGGTATGACAATAATAACCCTGAAACACTTCTTCTCATTGTGAGCGCGCATAATACGCCTGTATAATGCTTCTAAAACACGATTTTGAATAATTTCATCACCAGATAGACCAGAGATGAAGAATTGATTCTGAAAACAAATGACAAAAGCATGTCAGAAATAATAACTTCCGATGCTTTACAACTTATAATGCAAGAGTAACTGTGAGGATAACATCAATAGATATTTCAAGCTAATCCTACAAAAAAATTATTCTAACGTACGGCTGGCCGTCGCCAAAGTAACAAGCCTATTATGTACTTAACAAATACGACATCTTATCATGTATCTTTTATTAATCACCTTTCTTAGTATGATTTTATACTAACCTCTCTTCGCAGCCAAAGTTAAGGCTTTTCCAAGACTCGCTGAAAAAATATACTTTTTTATTTATTACTATTCATTTCCCATCACAATCTGTCTTTTCTGTCTGTTTAGCTATCTCACTAAAATAGACGGATTATTCCTCTAAAACAGACTAAGAAGGTCAACATTGTCCAGTTAGGTAGAAACACAAATTTATCATTTTTGTAAGCAAGTTTAAGGTTTAAAAAGTAGTGAATGGCTGAAGCGTAAAGCAACAATTGCAGCATTAGGATGGAGACTGGAGACAAAATCACATCAAAGAAAAGGTTTTTATTAGGAGGGGGTGGGAAAATATAAGAATAAGACAAGCATACTTTGAAGCTTTTCCTATGCAGTGAATGCAGCATAAATTTGCATCCTGTGTGAACTTTATTGTTTAAAAAATAATAAAAAATCTTAAATTGAAATTACTTTGGAGAAATTAAAAGAGCATATACAACTCCAAAATTCTCTCAACCTAGATATATGTATAATGATAGATAACTGAAATTGGAAAAAATTAATTACAGACCTCAATGTAGACATAGTGTTCTGCTCTGTCAATTAGTGAACAGTAAGCATTGTGAATACTTTCTTCAATCTGGCTTGTACCAGCTGACCACTGGCTGACACTCCTTATAATCTGAGAACGGTCATCCATGACAATAATAAGAGACAATCCAATATTGCAAACAAAGCACATCAATGAAGCAACTAAATAGTAAGCACTAGACAAACAAATAACAGTGTCAATCACACCATCAGTAAAGAATTTGGTATCGATATATTGGTGATATAGTGGGGGAGAAGCAGGTTCATAAGATTGGACCTACTCTTTAATTGCATTCATTTATGCTGAGTTTTGGCCACTCAACAAACACTTGAATTCCCTTCTCCCCACCCCCCACCCCCCCAACCCCAAATTTACTAGAAAGTGAGGGAATGATTCGGGAAATCTACGGAAAATCATGACCGAAAGAACCTTCTCAAAACGATACACAAATTGATCGAAACCGATGCTAAGATGTGCTGAACAGTATTGGCCACATATAGAACAATACACAGGGCATTACAGATATAGTTTCTATATGAAATGTACATGCCAAAGTTCCTTTAAGAAATAAAAATGATATGGTAATGGTAGAGTTATTCCACATTTTTTCATTATCATTTGGACTTTATATGCAAAATAGTAGCAGAGAGAATGTGTCATTATGTGTAAATAGCACGAGTAAAGATTAAATTAAATGGGTAACAGATAACTAAATATGTGAATATAAGACAGACTTGCTACATATCAGAGACTTGAAATACAATGGCAGATTTCCATGTCAAATATCCTAATGTTATGCAGGAGACGAAACTCACCTGACAGCGACATGAAACACGAGGACCAACCTGCCCAATCTCATCAGTGGAAACAACTTGACCACCTCGTTCCTGTGTTTCCCACCATTCCTTCTCTGGAACTTCCAAGCCAGGCTGCATCACATTGGAAGACAACTCGCTGTGGAGATCCAAGGTGTCAAGATCATCCACGAAACCCCTCATGGGCATATCTGAGATTAATGGTTCAATTTTGCTTTTACGGAAAAAGAAAGGACTCTTGCTAGACCTGCTTTGCTGACCATGAAGATCATGCAGTGTGTTAAACCCATTTAATTTTGGTTCTATCTTTACAGAATCTAGCCCATCAGCTTCTTGAGGCATAAGCAACGGGACATCTTGAAATGATGATACAGAGGAAAAGGAGTCATTTCTTTTTAAGTCTTGATGATTGCCGTAATCATTCTTATCACCAATATCTATCTCTTTGCTTTTTCCCAGATAATGAGGAATAACCATGTGGTGCTGAGGCAAGAGTAGTGGAATTGCTTGTTCATTTGGGGCCTTATTTCTCTGGCAGATCATGAAAAGAAAAAAAAAATCAAATGAAATTCCCAAGTCAAAATAACATATCACTCCCGACAAGAAAAAAATTCAACCTTTGCATAGTTCCATCGCTGTACAAAATGTCGGGCTACATCACGGCAAGGTGGCCCCCAAAGGGCACAGTGGACGTCATGCCAAGGCATGCGAGGATATTTCAGTCGATCTAATTCATCCTTCATCGTGTCCTCCCAGGAATTCGGTTCCGATTCCCTGAGATTTAGTATGAAGTCAAGCATTTGCATTAGTTCAAAAAGAAGTTCACGCCGAATCTGAAACAATGCAAATCGCTAAGAAGCAAAATCCTAGTTGCCTTACAATAAAAAAAAGAGTCAAAAGACTGATGTGGTTAAAAAGATGATAAAAGCAAGTAGCAAATTCCCGAACATGTTAATAACACTTGTAGCAATAAGCAGTGGTGATTCAACAGCAGAAAATAATCAGAGATTTTCATGTCTATGTATGTGGTCATGGCATCACCATCAAGATTAGAGCAAAACAAATCCCAACAACTCAAAAATAATTAAGTGACAAGTAAACAAAATTGATGAGAAGCTAAGTAAGAATCAGCTCGGTAGCTATGAAGCTTTTTGCTTCACTAGAGAGATCATTTCAGCTTGATACTCAATCACACCCAACTATTGTCACATAGTCCATCTTCAACCAGTACAAGTTAGAACATACCGTGGATTGTAATAATCCTTGCCAGGCCATATTTGAGATGGATGATCACCCACTCTATGTTCACCAGAGTCATAACGGCCAAAGCACAGATCGAGTCCTCCAACAAAACATATTTGGTGGTCCACAATGACAATTTTTTCATGGTGGGACCTACACACAATAATATACAATATAGGCATCTAAAAGGATTGGTTTGGATTAGCATAAGCTATCAGAACAAAAGTAAAAGAGATACAAAGAAATTTCTACTCATAATGGAAAGCATACCATAGATAGACGCCGGAGGAAAAATGGTCAGGATATCTAAGCACTCTGATGTTCTCATGAATGCCCAGGAGCTTTCTCTTGCTATGGACACTATTAATTTTGAGAGCTAAAGCGACCTCTTTGTATAGAAGAATATATACCTAGATAAACAGATACACCCAAACCACCACACATTCAAGTGAATTAGAAACGAAACAGATTGAAAGAATAATAAACCAGGCAACTTTATGTGCTGAAAACAAAAGACCCAAGAAACAGTAAATTCAAAGGGTGATCTATTGGAATTCGTTTCAGCTCAATGCAAGGTCTTTGAAGAGAACTCACTGCCCAAAAGAGTCCTCAATTTTAGATATGTTTGTCTTCAAGATTTTATATGCTTTTAAGTCTGATTAGGGAAAAGGTATGTGGTAATTCACATCCACAGTAATTTTTGGTAACCAGACTTAAGTGTGAAATTCTATTATTGGTCGAGTTTTATTTGGCTCTGAGTCATATAGGATTAGAGTTCTTAATTAAATATTAAGTATCTAAGTCCATTTTCTGGAAGGGAAGTCTACAAGGTGACTTTTGTATTTCAATGTAGCTGAATGTTGGCAAAAACTACTATTGCATTTTGCGTGAAATTGCTTCATCCCAGTAAGAGTAAAGCATTTTCCTTATCTTCTTTCTTTCTCATCTGATGACAGAATAGAGACATGGAGCAGCGGGAAGAATAACCACCATGCTTTCTCTCTATTAAACACACTTTGATATCTTAAAACTGATTGGCCAGGCAAAGGAGACCAAGTAGTTACTCTGCAGTTTGTCGTAATAATATAGAAATTTCGACTAAGCACGTGCATCCAGTAAGAATCAATCCTAGCAAAATTTCTTATTAAAGAAGGCAGAAGCCCTTGCAGTAACTGGCTCATCTTGGTGTAGCAAACTCCAAAAGAAAATAGACATGTGCAAAGGTCAAAGGCAGCTTTTAATCCCACCACTCCACTTCTCACTCTATTACCAATGTTCTTCCTCTCTTTTGCTCCAATTTATTTTCTCATCTACCTTCTTAAAATATTGCCACATTTTCTTTCTTTCAAATAAACATATACAAGATTAGATAAATAGATTTTATATTATTTCATGAGAAAATTATTATTCCTACACAATTAAGCACATCCTTTGACTGAGCATATATTGCCTCTGTACTGTGATTATTAAAAACAAAAGTATCCAACAATGCATCCATGAGGCATCTTGTTTTAGTAACCAAAGACACTGATCGTGTGCAATCAGATATATCTGCATGCATCTCATATGTGGCTCTGTTGTTGGTACACTTAAATGATTGGACTTTTGAATCATTTACAAAATGGAGGTGTCTCCCTAGCCATTAAAATGATGTGTTCTAGAAAATATTTATCAGAAATTCTATATAAATTCAACTACCTGAACACCTTGCTTGGCTTTAGATTCCAGTAAAGAATCAAGCCTAGAGGATGCATGAAAATGAAATGGGCGCCGCATGTATAGTTCTGGGCACAGCCACCACCCACATATGAATATCTGCATCAAACAACGAGTGTGGAACATTATTAATGAACACAGTTTATGATAATAATCACGAGAAATCAAAGGTTAGAGAAACAGACCTCTGATTTTGCTTCCTCAATGGCCAAGGAAATAGCTTCAAATGCGGCACACCCATCCACAAACCACTGAGCTTGACTACCATCTTCAATCAGACCCCGAGGAGGAGCAAAAGAGCCAAAGCGATGGGGGTGACACCAACCTTCAGGTGGTCGAAGACCAGCATCATTGATTGCGGCAACCCAATCTTTTACTTTGGCATTGCTTTTGGTTCTAAGTTTTATGCTCCTAGTGCCACAAGTCACCTAACATAGAATTCATAAGCTCCTAAAAAAACAAGTTCTTAAACTACCAAAGCAAATTGGGATAGGTTTAGTTTTCATAAAATACTCGTATCACTGTTTAAACTACATATGGCCACCTAAATTTGATACTCAAGTAGGCTACTCAATTCCGCATAATTCTACAGATTCAGACTTTTCAACACAAAACTCAGATAAAAGTCACGCAGGGAACAGCAGAAGTAAAAATTCAGAATCTTAAGGTGAATGCACAACAAATTAAAGCTTCAGTAAAACCAATCCTCTTGGTTAGAAGAAAGACTAAGTCAGATAAAGGAGTAGCAAGCCAATTCACAATAATTAGTGGTACAGTTAGCTATGTCTTGATTAGGAAAGTGCATCTGTGCACATGCACGGACCTCTAGAAGCATACAGAATTGTTTGTGAACAAGTGCTATTTGCAATTTTGGAATCAGAATTTATGATGAATATTTTAACAGCCCAAAAAACACTGATTAAAATATGAGAAGAAGCACTAAATAGAGAATGCCTCAAAAAACTAAATGTGTTATACATGGCTTACCCTGAAATAATGGCGTAAGGGATTGTGATCGTTAACCTCTTTCGCCAAAGACACTCGGCCCTCCATTACCATCTGAGGCTGGTAGAACATCAAAAACAACAATGTCTAAAGGCTTCGGATCAGACGGGTCCTTAAGAAAGGCCAAGAATCCAGGTTTTAGTACAGCCCAAACCTGTAGATTATCCAAATCTATATTAGATGGCTATTCTCTACGACTTGACAATTAGTACATCACGGAATAGATGGGCATAACGTTTATGAGCGCTGATATGGAAGGGGCATGAGAAAAGGAGAAAGAACTGAAACATAGCAAATGAGATAATTGTAGTCAACACAAGCTAAAACCAAAAGTCAAAGAACAGAAAAGAAAAGGTTGTCCGCCAATATACTGTAGTAGTTATCTAGCTTTCTCGGATAATCTACAACGTACAAAAAATTCATAGTTTTTCTTAAAAAAATACTGATTAATTAGAATACACCCCAGACTCGCTTACATGCAGAAAGAATCCTAAATACTTAGCAGCCAGATGCTAACAGAAGTTAGTTTCTATGAATTCAAGTTCAGATTTCTAAGAGCCACATTTATGACTTTTCATGGGAAGGAGAACACCTTCCTAGAATGGAAATTCAGTATCATATACTTTGCATAAAGAGGCATTGGATAGTGCCTACAGGAGGACTGGAACTTAGGATTACATGATAAATTGAATGTGCAGCAAAACTAGCAATTGAATAATAAACTTTTTAATGCACCCCTCTGTACAAAAAACTCGTTTGATGAGTACATTGAAAAAGAAAGTTAAGTTGAAGGATAGGCAGTTCTGTTATCGTTAATAAAAAGATGCTCCACTTGTGACACAAATTAACTATAATCATATCAAATTTAATATTCCCCCCAATTAGAACAAAGATGTAGCTGCATTAATTCAAATAGAGTAAATTACCCAAGGAAGCATACCTCAACTATGTCAATGCATGTGAAAAGGAGATTCTTTATCTCTTTTATATATGAGTGGGACAAAGGGTCAATACTACTAGCAAACCACTGAGTAATGCACAAAGTAAAATACAGGAAAGGCCATTAAGGAATAACACAGAAGATTAGGTACATGTCCTTGCAAATAGACAAAGTACACAACATGAAACTATTCATATTAGCTCATGTCGCGATCACCAAAGACAGATCAAACCTTTTGCCAATTATCTCTGCAACAACAGAACCATTGACATGAACAACATTTTGTGTCATCGGCATTGTCCATAATTTTTGGTAAATGCTTAACCATAATGTAATCTTCCTTTAGCTTAGGACCGTACTCCGGTGAGAAAGATAACTTGGAAACTTCCAAAAACTTGCACACCTGCAATGTCAATAATTTTGCAACAAAGTAAGCAATGAAAAGTTTCCAGCACTACCAAGTCGAGAACAGGCCACTTAGTTAGGAGAAAATTATTCACATGTGTTTTTGTTGGGACCAATTAGTTTTAGATAAAGTTGCTTAAAGTATAAATGTAAGTTTAAGACAATCATGACTAAATCATTCAGGAATAAGAGCCAATCACATGAGTGCATAATTAACAACATGCTGCCTGAGACACTGCCGTTTAGTTAAAGGGCCCAAGTATAGATTTCGAACAGTATGCGGGTCACTGGCTTTCTGCCTGACTGCAGTCAACCCCCTTTGCAAAATTCTGCAAATATAAAGCATCCCCACCCCATCCACCCAAAAAAATGGTAAAACCAAAACAAAATTAAAATTAAAAATCCCCACACTGGATCCTCATTGCCCCATCCCAAAGCCAAAATTTCCTGGATATTCCAGTGACAACAGAAATCTCATAAAAGAAAACATTCAGATGTACTTCATAATTTTTCCAAAGACAAGTACAAATATCACTAAGCTTCAGGAAAATACTAAGCCTCACCTCTTGGGAATTCACAATATCTATATTGCTGAGAAAGTGATTTAAGTATCCCTGCATCGCTCCTTTTGCTCGGTCGGACATTGAATACTGCCTTCCAAGTGCCGGACGAATAATTGGAAGAGCAGCTATAGATGGAACATCTCTGAACAAAAAACCACCTGTAAGATATATAAATATTACAACAGCAATCAAAGTATTTCACTCTTTTTAAAAATCCAAACAAGTCACACTTGACTAAGGAGCACCTATTTTTAGCAATCTCATCATTGCGTAAAGGAACAGCCTCATCATCTGGCTCTTCATCATCCTGCATAACTGCTGCATGGTCTCCTAATCCTAAATTTTGAAGCCATTCTTTAACCTTTGAAAAATTGAAGTCAGAGTAAATTAAAACAGATAACACTTAAAACACGAAACATGAAGAAAATGGTAGTGGATACTACGCACACATGATTGTTCCTAGAAAGAGAATAAAAGCCTAAGGAATGTCCTAGTCATATTTACAGTGAAACACATCTACCATTCCACCATCACACCACCATGATGGCATGATATAATACCAAAACAAAGAAGTGTTTGGAAGTATGATAAAAAATTGTCGATGATGTGCAAAATACCTGCTCTTGCTTTTCATGCATCTCCTCAATAAATTTTCGCTTCTTCAGAGCAAAGTGTAAATAAAAAACTTGCGAAGCTTTCTTCACTAGCTGCCACTTGAACTAAGAGAAAATTGAGTGACAATCAGCACTTCAAACAATAAATTCTGATCTTTAAAGTTGATAAATGAAAGAAAAAAAATAACTCTAATATATTATATATGTCAGGTATAATCAAGATTTGCAGAAACAATCAGATTTTTAATTGATTGCAAGCTCATACTTTATCAAAAGACAATGTAATTAAAAATACCAAACAATGAAAAATTTAAAACTTGATTTTCCTTCCGTAGAGCTTTACAAGCAGAACGGGAATCTCCCCTGAGCATACGAAGGCTCAAAACCTTGCGCCTTTCCAAGACCAAGGCGGAGATGTTGGCTGGGCGCGTGCCCCAGCCCGCCTTGGCGAGGCGCACCTTAGTGACAACTTCTTTTAGAAGTTTAAAAAAATGCTTTTGTTGGCAAGAAAAGCGATTTTCACTATTTTAATTTGGGTAGGGGATGCTGGGACAGAGATAACAAAAGAAACAAAAAAAAAAAAGCACTGTAGTCTAGAGACAGAAACAGAAAAAGGAAACAAAAAAAGGGGCTAGGGTTTTTATAGAAAATCTTCAATTACCCTCGCATACTTGGCCATCCTCTAACCAAACTTAAAGGGCAGTCAACCCATCATACTTGACTGATGCTAATATGCTTGTTTTGAAAACCTTATCTGTTTTAATTTGAGATTTGGTACTAAATTTAGTCACTTGAAGTGTGTTCTAATCAAATTTTTCGTGTATGTGAGGCACTACCATGGCCTTTGTCCCTCAGGTCACCGCCCTTAACAACTATGCCCTGAGAAAAAGTGTGATTGAAACAAAGCTAAAACTATTATTATCACTAAACTCGAATTGAGTTTGAATTCAAAAATTCGACGTGAATAGCCAATTAATAAGCTTTCAGCTTTTCAAATTCTTGACAATGGCTCTGCTAGACCCGAAGTGTAAGAAGTACTTTGAGCTTGCCTAGACTCATTTCACTTGACCTACTTAAAGGTAACTGCAAAATCTCACAAATTCCATCCTTCTTATTCTTTAACTAACACATCAAAAGCAATAACAATAAACTTTTATACTATGTTTGGACAATTAATTTTGGTAAAGAAAAAATTAAGAAGAATCTTTTGAGAACATGAAGAAACGCTTCTACAAATATAAGTAGATGCTTATTTATTACTCGAATTCATTTGATTTTTAAGAATACACATATCTACATCTAAAAAGTTGTCAATACTCAGACTGTAAGCAGTAGATCCAGAATCCAGAAACTGATGCTTATTCTGTCCTGCAGCAAATAGGAGCGGAGATCTAGTGTCTATTGAATTTACTTTAATATTTCACTCATCTGTACTAAATCAGCTCCAAAGGGAGTGCTAATGAATAAGTTCAGAATTCCACAAAGAAGTAAATACTACTGAACCGAAATGCATATCTCATTTTTAATAAACATGATTTAGATTCAGGATAAAGGTCATAGTACCGTATCTTCATCATTTCAACATAGCAACCGAAAAAGATAACATTTTTCCAAAAATCGACTCCATAAATTCCAAATTGACCTCTTAAACATACAAATGCCAATAAATATACCGGGAATTCAGATTCCACGTAACTACGAGCAACCACCCGTGTTTGCAGAAATCAAATTACTCAACTTACTAATTCCCCTGACATCTTCCTAGAAAAAGCTGAAATTATACTCCAAAAAATTTCATCCTCGAATACATCACAGAATTCTTAACACCTCAATTCAAAACAATATCACACCTCTTTGTACTGGAATTCGATCGTGTAAGTCAGTTGGATGGGGCTAATATCACCAGCGTCAGGCCGCGAAACTTGAACAATGGAAGCTTTCGGCAAATCGTCAAAAATCCGACCCGACTCGCCGCCCGGAATATTCTGCTGATGAAACGAGAAGAACGAAGAGGTCATCGACGGAAACTCCGACGGGGCCGCCACCTCCGTTTGCATTTGCACGTACTTCGGCCCTCCGTCGCGCATCAATTGCTCCGTCGACGCCATACATACAATAATATTAAAAAATATGAAAAATATCAGGATTATAATGTACGTATACTGAGATCTAAATTCCAATGGAGTTTTTCTAGAAAGGAAAAGAGAAGAAAAGTGAGAGAGAATACGAGATTGTTTTTATATAATATGATTGGTTTTTAAAGTTGATTTAAATGTATGAATATTTGATTTTGGCTGGGTTGTGGACTTGTGGGTATGGATAGTCCGGATTTAAATGGGGAAATTTCACCATATATTGTATTCCCTCTTTTTTGAAAAAATACCAAAAATACGCTCTTATCACTTTTATACCTATTTTTTTCTTTTTTTATGCTCCAGCTTATTTTTTTGATTATTTTTACATTTTTTTCTTTTTTTCTTGTTCCTGTATTTTTTTATATGTTATATATGTTGTTTCGATGTTGTTTAAATTTATTTCATTGTTGTTTCATTTTTTTTTTTTGTTGTTTCGATGCTTCAAAATAATTTTTACCTATTTTTATGCTACTTTTTGTTCATGTATTGTTTTGTACAATGTTTCTATTGTTTCTGTGTTGTTCAAATAATTATTTTGTTGTTTTCATGTAGTTTTCAATGTGTAGATACAATTTTTACCTACTTTTAAGTTTTTTTTATTCATGTGGTATTTTTAATATTTTTTACGCTATTTCTAAGTTGTTTCCATACCGTTTTTAATGTTGTTCTTATGTTTATTTGTCGTTTCCACGTAGTTTTCGATGTTTCAATACAATTTGTATCTATTTTTAAGCTCTTTTTGCTCATATGGTGTTTTTTATATTGTTTATAGTTTGTTTCTATATTGTTTCTTGGTTGTTTCTATGTGTTTTATGTTTTCATGCATTGGATCAAAAATTGAATTTTGTTTTTTACTTATGTTGTTTCTTTATTATTTTTCAAATTTGTTTGGTTTTAATATGTGTTGTTTTATGTGTATATTTCTTGTTTTTTTATAAGATTTCAAGTACAAAGTAGATTATTTAACGGGGGCAAAATTTATTTTTTCACTGAAATTTGATTAGAAGAAACGTGTTTGAAACAACAAATAAACAACAAAGAAACCAACGTAAAAAAAGTCCGGGAATTTTGGCAGGAGCGTATTTTTGTCCAAAAAAAAAGGAGAAAACCGTATTTTTATAAAAAAATCACCGCAGGCAGATTTTTTCTTTGTCTTTTGTCCAAAAAAT
This sequence comes from Rehmannia glutinosa, assembly GCA_016081115.2. Taxonomy (NCBI): domain Eukaryota; kingdom Viridiplantae; phylum Streptophyta; class Magnoliopsida; order Lamiales; family Orobanchaceae; genus Rehmannia; species Rehmannia glutinosa. The sequence continues at coordinate 29,135,976 of CM071935.1, read as the reverse complement.
TGGATAGTTGTGTCTTATCCCAATTTAAATTTACTTGATCAAAGCCCAAAGGGGTATCCCAACTCACAAGTCCCAACTATAAAATTTAGAAATATTATTTTTTAGCACATGAACTATAAACACTTTATTGGTTTTGTACCTTATGCTTACGATTCACAAATTTAGTATTCATACTTCACTTATTTTATAAATGAGTACCTATTCACTTGACACGTAAAAAAATGCCCCGAGATTTTTTAAAAAATAATTAAATTAAAAATAGTTAATTATTTTTATTAAAAAGTTAACTTTGTTGTTGTAACACGATGGTATATATTCTCACATGAACCATGAACCTGTAGCTCACGTGGTATCGCTCACCATTTATAAGGGTGTTAACCAGGGTTCGAACCTTGTATCTTTCAGTTTCTTTGGAATTTATCTATTCCCCTCCATCCAATACTCCCAACTTATTAAAAAAAAGTTAACTTTTAATTAAAATTATTCAATTTAAAAAATAAATTTAATTAAGAAACAACTTACTCATAAATTAATTAAATTATTAAATTCAAAATTAAAAATAAATAAATTAAACTAAATATTTTTTAAGTTTTCAAATTCAATTAATAAACTAATAAGAAAATAAATATATTAATAAAAAAATTAAGTTAATTTTCTTATTCACTATCTTAATTTTTTTAAATTATTTAATTTTTATTTAATTTCTAAACTTAGTTAACTAAACTCAATTTTCTTTTCAATTAAATTTTTATTTATCTTTATTAAATTAATAATCTAACGTAATTAATTTTATTTTTTTCTAAAAATTCATTAATATTTTTTGAAGTTTCTTTTAATTTTTTATCAATTAAATTAATTTAATTTAAATGATTTTATAGTTTAATTTAATTTTCAAATTATTATTATAAATTTAATTATTTTTCTTGGGAGCATTTTCATCCTTTCAAGTGAACAAGTACCAATTTATAAAAAAAATATAAAGTATGGGTACTAAATTGATGAATCGCAAACATTAAGTACCAAATCAGCAAAATGTCTATAATCCAGACACTAAAAAATCAATAATCCTAAATTTTAATAAAATTTAGAATTTCATGACATTTATTGTGTTCTCAATTTAGACTTTTATGGTATTCATCAAATCTTAGGATCCTCAGCTTAAATTTTAATAGCTTCCACGAAAATCCAGCATTCTGATTCATTCCATAAATTCCATTGATTTCTAATATAAATGGATTTGAAAGGATTTAGATAAATAAAAAAATCAATATTTATGAAGAAAAAGTTCTACACAAAATCTCATCTAACCCTTGGATTTCAAAACCCATTTTTCCCAATAAATAAATAAAAAAGTTTGCATAGCCCTTTTGTGCATTTTCTCACATATCATATATTAGCAAAATATCCTAAATCGATTAATCAAGACGGCTTATTTGCACATAAAATTGGAAATTATGAATCCGATTAACATTTGGACGAATATTGAAGTTACAGAATGTTAATAAGAAGAAATGACTCGAATCGTGTGTTGAACACATTATCCTTAAAACAGATTCATCCCCTATTCTATATGGAAAAACATAAATAAATATGAAGGAATTTAATATAAAAAAACATTAAACATCGTGGGCACTTTCAATAATTAACAAATGTTTATTGCAATGTCAAAATTACAACTGTTAGATAGATTTTGGTGAAGATAACTATGTTGTCTGCACACAATACACATTACAACTACTTGAATGTGCTCAAAACTTATGTCATTTTACATATAATTTATTATATAAATGCAAATATAAATTTTTCTAGTCAAGTATTATTAGATAAATTAATCTTAATGAATAAAATATATCCCGAATAAAATATATCCCGATGGAGCTCAAAACATATGTATGAGTGATTGATTAATTATATGGGAGGGCAGGAACTCAAGCCTCTGGTCTAAGTATGAGAATATTAACTAATAGACAACTATCTGATTCCCTAATTATATAGACATTTATATTTAAAAAAATATATATGTTTCTTTATACTTTTTGATGATCATTAAATTATGATATCTCCATAAAAACTCATTGATTATGTATTTGAATTCCACTATAAAAGCCCATACAATTTCATTAGAATCGATGGAACATGTCTGAGTTCAATATCCATGGACTCCTTCAAATTACATGTTGGGGACATCCTTTTAAGACTATTTTGTTAAATTTAGTTTAATGTTAATTTTGAATGCGATGACGGCCATGATTGAGTTGTGCCTAATTTAATGAACGTGTTTCCAATAAATGAGCATAATATTAAATTTTCAGAAATGTCAAAAAGAATATTTTTTTTAGAAAAAAAAAGCAGTAATTACAAAAATATCCCGATCGATGTTTGAGCTAATAATAAAAAAACTCAAAAGTTTTTTAAGATTTCAAAGATACCCTTGAGGTTTTATTATGTATTACATTTTATCCTCTTACTAAGCAAAAGTATTTCAAACACCACATTATATTTTTGAAAATATTACAGTTACCCTCTTAAATTTAATACAAAATCAAATCTAAGAGGTTTTTTATAATTATCTCAAACTTTAGGGGTGATTTTTATAATTATCCCTAATTTTAATTTTATGGGCTTTAATTTTATGTTGAATTTTTTTTTGCGTGTGTATGTCAATGTTGACAGAATATTTTTGCAAATAAATTTGGATTATAACCAAGGGCATAGGTAGGGGGCCACTCCGGGCCTCCCCCCCCCCACATTTTACAAAAATATATATTAACACTAGAGATTTTTTTTTAAAAAAAATAAATTTTAATTTATGTGATTTTTGTGTATCGATCCACCCCGTTTTCGTGTATCGTAGATCTACCATTCTATTTTTATTCCCGGCTCTGTCATTGATTGTAACTTAGTTAATGATATTTATATATATGTGCATGAGTTACTGAATAAGATGTTATATATGTCAATACCATATATATGTCTTTTAAGGAGAAAAAAAAGCACAGATTTATGTGAGGGCATTACTGAACCCAACAATAGATGATATCTATATATATATATATATATATATATATATGTAAAGAGAAGTCTCTATAAATAGTATCATAAAAGTTTCCCCCTGTAAATTGGATCAGATATATAGTAGTATAATTTTATGATAAATTTTGTAATTTAGGTAAATTTTGTTTAATTAAATATTGACAAAATCTAGATGTAATAAATAAGACTGAGAATCTTGGTAAATTTTGTGTCTTACCTTAATTTTGGTAGGTTTTAATTTTTTGGTTTATATGGTGTGCATGTAGTGTTGATTTTTTCATCTACAATAAAGGAAATTTGTTTGGTTTACGGATTTTATATTTTATTAATTTAAAAAATAATAAATCTTATTTTTCACAAATTGGGATTGGATACTTACCAAACTTAGAATAAGAAGATCTTATTTGTAGTAATTAGTAAATTCAAAAAATATTAAATATAAAATAATTAAAAAATAAAATCTGAAAATTAGTTAAGAAATCGGAAAGTTAACAAACAAAACTCAATAATTATTTAGATCTTTGCTAAATTTTGAAATTGTATGAAACGTCATTAAATTCTTTTTATAAAATGAATGTTATATAAATTCACATTCATTATGTAAATGTAAATATTAATATTTGTACTAAAAAAATTAATGTTTAAAAAATAAGGACAAGTCATATAAACTAAAATCTATTTACTGAATAAAATAATTATAAATAATCTAAATAAATATCTATTAAGATTGACCAAATGAATATTAAAAACTTAAAAAAAACAAATTAAATAAATTCAAAAATTAACATATAAAATCTATAAAATATATTTCATAAATCTAAAATTATCAAGAATTCACAAAATTATATAAATAAATGAAAAACTATGAAATGAAGCCTTAAAACTATAAAATAAATCTTAAATTTATTTGGTAAGTCTTAAAATTATCAGATAAATTCTAAAAAAGATATTACTAAAAATTTAAAAGTTACTATACGAAAACTTTAAATCACTGGATAAATTAATTAATATAATAATATTCAAATAACATCTAAAATTATATTAATACTTATTACATAAAATGAATGTTATTTGTTCTATTATTTATGCGATATTTATTTGTTTAATAATTATTGCTCATTTGTTTATGTTGTAAGATTTTTTTTTTCAAATAATCATGATTCGAGTATAGTTATTGTTATTGAGAAAAACAAATGACACTTATTAAATTAACGTATACAATAATTTGTTGGTATAAATTTGAACTATGTCTAAATTGATCTAATTTAATTTAGTTGTCGAAAATTATTAAGTGAACATATAATTATTAAAGTTTTAGACTAGTAAGAAAATATTTTTAATAGGTGCTTGCTTCAAATATATAATCAACTTTTCTCTCATTTTTTCTAAATATTTAATTTGTTGTTGGATAATTAACATAATATTTTGTAAGAATGTATTAGATTATTGTAATAATTATTGTTTAATAAATCATACACTATTTTGTTCCGATAAGACGTATCAACTTATACCCATATCTCCTCGTTCAAAAGATATGATAATTTTTCTCTCTCAAAAAAAAAAAAAAGATATGATAATTTGGGTCTTTAAATAACCTCCCTACCCTGTCCTGTTAGTATTCTTACAATATACTAATTTTTTTCTTTTTTTTTTTGAAAAACAATATACTAATTTCATAATATTAAAATTATAATATTACATCCCTCCACAACACATCACATGGGCATTTTGGAAGCCCAAGATAATGACATTTTGGAAGCCCAAATTTGACCCGTAAAAAAATTGAGTACATTACACGCAACGGTGTTTAGTGGACACGACACGAGCAACACATTTAACCCACTCACCCGGGAATATTAAAATAACCACACAATTTTCCATCCACAATTTTCAATCTAATTTTCTATTCCATTTCTTAGGCAAATTATATTTTTGGTCCTTCATGTGGCCAACTTACAGATATAGTCCTTTGATTATCAATGGTAGTATTTGGCAACTATTATTTTTTTAAAAAGGGATAATTACAAAAACACCCTGAGACTTGGGCTAATTACAGAGTCTTTTTAAAATTACAAAAAACTCATTGAGGTTTGATTACATCTTACATTTTTCCTAGTGATTTTCAAAAATATTTCAAAAAACTCCCCTCACATTTACAAAAATATTACAGTTACCCCCTTAAATTTAAGGCAAAATGAAACCTGGAGAGTTTTTTTTTTTTTTTGTAATTTTGAAATATTTCTGCTTTTTTTTTGTTGTAATTAACCCAAACCTCAGGGATGTTCTTGTAATTATCCCTTTTAAAAATGACACATCTAGTCCGATTTGTTAATTTTGGTGATATCTTATCCCTAAAATCTGACGTGGACTAATTGGCTATGCTTAAACCCAAATTTATGACTTTTATGTAGGGATGATAATGGGGCAGGTCATGTATATAGACAACCAGACCCTCCCCGCCCCTAAAACTGGCCCAATATTAAATAAATTTAAATAGAAAAAATAAAAAATGAGTAAAATATTTATTGTTAATATATTTATAAAATATTCTTTATAAAAATTATTATTTTCAATTTATAAATATTAGTTTAATATTAAAAGATAAAAGTTATATTATAATATATATTATATATATTTAAAAACATAAAGCGGACGCCGGGGTGGGTATCGGACCTATCCCGCCTTGTCATGGGTCACGGCGGGGGACGGAGCGAGTACCCCAAGGTCGGGTTGGGTTGGACGAAATTGCCATCCCTATTTTTTATGGATGAATTGGCAATAAATAAACTTGCAAATTCCTTTTTGGCCTTGACACATGGATAAAGCTTTGGAGGGAATTTAATATGATGATTCCCATTACCACTCCAAAATATATGAATATAAATCTAAAACATAAAAAACAAATTGTAAAAATTATTTAATAAATCTTAAAATAACTCAATGAAATCTAAAAATGTGAAGTAACATTTAAAAAGTTGTTTAATATACCAAAAAATATCGAAATAAAGTTATTTGAATAAATTCAAGAACTATCAATATAAAATTGAAAATTATATAGTAAATAAATAATTTTAAAATTGTACAGATTATTTAAAGTAATTTTAAATTATGAACTAATTTTTGCAAAATACTTTTTTTTTTGAATAAATCGATAATATATATAAAAAGAAAAAGAAAAGAGAGTTACTTTCGTGTTCACCGATGGCTTGAGAATGTCGCAAGTCTGAAAACAAAAATGAAAAACGATCTGATCACAAGCTGATCAGATAGCTTAATTTGGGGCCTCGTTAAAATCTTCCAAGGTAAAACCCACCCTTGTGGGGAAAATCCTTGGAAGGAAAAAGAGTACCCCCATAAATCGTCCATAAAATAATCCATATTAGTCGCCTATAAAGTAACAAAAACCAGGCAACCACAGAGCTAACTAACAAAACGATACTGAGTTTGGCCAACATAATCATCATTGAGCAAGGGTACAATACACGCTGGAGGACTATCCCACCATGCAGCCAATTCATGCAATTTACCGAGACAATCCGCCACTCTATTACCTTCCCGAATAATGTGTGACACCACAAACTCCATCTTGGAAAGCGAATGAAGCGTGTGTCGCCATCTACCCAGAAAATGCCAGGGGATCGATCTTGGCTTGTTGAATAAATCCACCACATAGGTCGAATCTGACTCTAACCACAGTTTATGCCATCCCTTAGTGTAAGCAAAAGAAATAGCCGTCATAGCTGCCATGAGTTATGTCTTGAAAGCATAACCATTGCCACAATACTGAACAAACATCCCCAGAAAAATCCTCTGTGCATACGGAACACCCCAGCCGCCATGCATTGGTCCGGAGAGCCCAAAACACAACCATCTGTGTTAACCTTAATCCAGCCATGAAGGAGTAAATGCCAGTCCACCTTCACAATGACGTCCCCTCACCTGTAAACGCCTAAGACAAAGTAAATCCTGCTGAGTATTATACATGCAACTTCGATCTAACAAAGACGACTTTGAATTAATTACTGAAGCTGAACCAACGCCACCTCAGTCGTCCACTTCTTATCATCAAAGGTGACTTCATTACGAATGTGCCAAATGAGCCAAATGCAAGAAATTTTAATTTGTAATTTTTAGATTTATTTAAGTACTTTAAAATTTTAATTTGTAATTTAATAATTAATATTTCAATTTTTGAAATATATATTAGATTTAATACATAATGTTTATGTAGATTTATTCATATAATTCATAAATCATTTGGTAATTTATTAATTTTTCATATATTAAACAGCTTTTTAAATATTTTCATATTTTCAAACTTCATTTAGTTATTTTTAGACTTATTAAGTATTTTTTATACTTATTTTTATATTGTATAGATTTATTTACATATATTTATATTTTAATTTTTAATTTGTATTAACAATTATCAAATTTATTTCATATATTTATACTCAACTTATTAATTTGTAAATTTATAAATTTATTTTAAGATTTAATTAAGATTTATTTATAAATTTTTGAAATAATATTTTGACTTTTTTAAGGTTTATTTTCAGATTTATTTGTAAATTTCTAACGTTTTATCCATGTGGCAAGGACAAATAAGGAAGGTAAAATTTTTTAACTAGCCACTTTGAATAGAGAAAACTCTTTTCTACCCACCTTTTTAAAAATACTACTTTTATACCCAAATTGACCGAAACACCCTTAATTTACTTTCACTTTCTCTTTCTCTTTTACTTTCACTTTTTATTTTACCAAAATTTTTCAGTTTATAACGTGTTATAATATTATAACGTGTTATAATATAGGCCAACACCCCTATATTATAACGTGTTATATTATAACGTGTTATAATATTATAACGTGTTATATATATTATAACGTGTTATATTACAATCGTTATATATCATAACGTGTTATATTATAACGTGTTATATATATTATAACATGTTACATTATAACACGTTATATTATAACGTGTTACATTATAAGTTATAACGTGTTATATATATTATAACGTATTTTACTATAACACGTTATATATTATAACGTGTTATATTATAAGTTATAACGTGTTATATATATTATAACGTGTTATACTATAACACTTTATATATTATAACGTGTTACATTTTAACACATTATATTATAATGTGTTATATATATTATAACGTGTTACATTAACACGTTATATATCATAATGTGTTACATTATAACGTGTTATATATATTATAACACGTTACATTATAACGTGTTACATTATAACGTGTTATATACATTATAACGTGTTATACTATAACACGTTATATATTATAACGTGTTATATAAATTATAACGTGTTACATTATAACACGTTATATTATAACGTGTTATATTATAACATGTTATATATCATAACGTGTTACATTATAACGTGTTATAATATTATTACGTGTTATATATATTATAACGTGTTACATTATAACACGTTATATTATAACGTGTTATAATATAACGTGTTATATATATTATAACGTGTTACATTATAACACGTTATGAAATATTATTTTAAACATATAATAAACACGATAATTAGTTTAAAAAAATAAAAAAAGAATCGATGTTATTTTAAAATCAAAAAAATTATAAAATATTAAATATGATTTTTTTTTTAAAAAAAAAACTATACACTTTTTTTAACACATTTGCCATTTATTTAAAAAATCTTAAATTATAAAATAATAATACTCAAAATTATTTTCAAAAAATTATTTTTTTATACTAAATGATTTTATAAAAATCAATTTATTTTAATAAAACTATAAATTGTGTTAAAAATCTGAAAATAAAGAAAATGTATTTTATGTGAGAGAAATATGACCCCACCTACTTTTTATTTTTCCACCTATTTTTTTGCTTTTGTATTCAAGTCATCAAGGTATTTGAGTAAAAAGAACCATAAAAGTGGGTAGAAAAGATAGTTTCTTATATGGTTGGTTAGAAAAGAAGTTGGCCTATCCTATGTGGCTATTTTTCTCTATTTACTCAATAAGGAATTGCATGTTTATTATAGTCAATTCATCGATAAAAGTCATAAATTCAAGTCCAAACATAGCCAATTAGCCCACGTCAAATTTTAGGTATAAGATATCACCAAAATTGATAAATCGGACTAAATGGTCATTTTTATAAGTATTTTAAATTAATAAATACAAAATAGGGACCCCGATTCCCAGCAAGGAACCTCGTTCCCCGAATGGGGACTCCCCATCCCCGTACCAGATGTCCAAAACGAGGAATGGTATAGGAATGATATTTGAAATGGGATTTGGGGACGGGGATGGTATATCCCATACCAGCCCCGTCCCCACCCATTGTCATCCCTAAATTTGGATCATCTATCCAAAATAATATGGAAATATCAACTATTATTTAATAGTTAAATTGAGTGCATTAACGAGATAATAAACCACATGTAAACACATAATGAACACAATATTTCCTAAGCAAACTCAAAATCTACTTAAATATGTCCAATGGCGTAGCCAGGAATTATTACAGGATGGACCGATACACCAAATTGGAGTGGGCTAGATAAAAATTTAAAAAAAATACACATAAATATTAACTAAAAGAACAATTTTAAAAAAAATTACCTAGTCAATTTTTTTAAAAGGTTGGGGGGGAGGGGGCGGGGCCCGGGTTAGCCCCTACCTCCGCCATTGAATATGACTTTACTAGAATAACACCCGTGTGTTACACGGGATTTGTTCAAAGATAAAATTTTAGTTTCACAAATTTAAAAGGTAACAAATTTAAAAGGGAAAAAACTTATATGAGACGGTCCCATGGGTATTGTTCATGAGACGGATCCTATATGTAACTAGAATTCCAACTCAAACCCAAACCCACAAAAAATACCAACATATTTTGTTCTTTGTAGGATCCGTCTTGATGACTCGAAAGCTACTCTAAAAATTTTAGGCAAATGCACCTATCGTTTAATAGTATAGATTACCGAGTACCGAGTGTCATTCCCACGAGGATTATGAGTATTAGTAATTACCGTCTTTTTATATCTAATCTAACAATTTTCAAAAGTTTGTTTGTATGAAAAGGAAAATAAGGAATCTAAATAATCAACAAATTACAATTGATAAAATAAAGGAAGATTGTAAAATAAGAGATCAAGAGATAGAAAGATGTTCGAATGTAAATCCCTCTAGAATGTTTTTGTGATTTTAACAAGATAAAATACAACCTTCAACCCTTAAGCAACTACCATCATATTTTAACATAATCTCATGTTTCATAGACCGTAGAAATTCCTGATTTAAGTTAAGCCATCTTTCAAGGTGAAAAACTCCTAACCTCAAGTTGATTAACCAAAATCTCTTTCTAGTTAAAACCCCCAAGATTGCATTATAACGATTTATGAATTCCCATATTAGGTTTGACACTAATCCAGAAGATTTATGTCATCCTATATCTAGGATTGCATGCAACTCCTTTCACTTAAATTGGTTCTTTCTCACCATAAATCTCTCGATTACCTAATGAGGAATAAAATTCAAATCAATATACCAAAAATATTAGCTCGAATGAACAAAGAATAATATAAGTAAATCCCATAAAACATGAAGATTATTTTAAAAACATACAAGCCTTAATCACAAATCCATTCTAGAGTTCATTACATTCAAACACTAGGGTTTAGCTACACATGATTTTGACAAAAGAAGAAATTACACAAGAAGAATTAAATGTTGTAGATATGGTGTACTTATCTTTTCTCAAAATCTCAAATGGACTTCTTCTTAATTGACTCCAATGATGATGCTCCAAACCTTCTTCTCCAATGTTGTCTTCTCCTCCAAACTCCTTAATCCCAATTCTACTTAATGGATAAATAATGGATGAATAATGGTAGATAAATGAATCCTCAATATTGTTGGGTAAAATGAATAATGTCAGAATGAATGCTCTCCCAACTCATACTCTTGGCTTTTGTAGAGATCATTTTTGTGCAATAACACATTAATAATGCCATCATTTGTTAAACAATTGTTCCACTTCCATAGTTGAGTTGTTGAATTCTTATTTTCATGGATAATTGAGGGAATATGGGGACATAGTGCAGCAAAATTGGGTGTTAAAGGTGTACAAAAGTGGTTAAAAAGCTTGGTTGGTGAGTTTTCCATAATTTCCGCATAGAAAAGTTGCAGAAAAGTGCTCTGAACACGGCCATGTCGAGCTATATTTATGCATTTCTTGAATAACTGGACATGGCCGTGTTGTCCAACATGGCCTGGCCGTGTCAGAGGCTATCTCAGTCTTCAAATGCTTCATTTTCATCCTGTTTGAACATGACCGTGTTCCCCGGCACACCCTAGCCGTGTTGGGCCTAAAAGGCCCGAAATGACGTGTTTAACTTGGGATTTCGAGCATTTTTGCATCCATAAATCCCGATGTATGTTTTAACATGAATCTATGGTCCAAAATTCACCAAAATAGCTCCGAATGATCAATCTACACCAATAAAATCACCTCACGGTAATATGAACCAGGTGTAATCAAAACCTATGAAACTAACAACAAAATAACCTAAATCATACTCAAATAAACAAGTAAAATATGCATAAAAAGATATTTATCACGTCTCATGAATTTAAGTCCATGAGACCGTCTTACATGAGACCACCTCATTTAAAAGATAGTTTAGATATAATCTTTATTTTTAGATTATTTTTTATCTCTTAAATTTGTTATGTTTTAAATTCAAAAATATATATTATGAACTAATAGAACATTTCTCAAAAAAAAAAAATCTTTGGATAGATTGATCTTTTCCAAACTAATTGTGAAAAAATCCTTTATTTTTGGGATTACATTTTATCTTTCATAATCTTGATTAAATTTGTTATTTTTTCAATTTGTTACATTTTAATTTATACATAAAATTGCCACATAGATAAATGTGAAGCTGCCATGTGGAATTGGGAGGATGAGAAGTTGAAAAATGTCTACGATTAATGAGGTGATGACATGTGTCAACTTATTTTTTCTTTTAGTATATAGGGTAGATTTGAATCATGTAGTAGCAAAAAATCAGAAACTAAAAGATGCATATAAACCAAATATATTTTTGAAAGATAATATTTTTAAATGTATATCAAACTCCAATTTCTATTGGTTGTTAGATTCATTGATGTGTTTCTCGAATTTGTTGAGAAACATATATAGTAGTTATTTGATAGGATGTAGTATAATCACTATCCGGTCTTGGATAATTGAATAAATTAATTTATTTTAACTTTAATTGTTGTGATATGCTCATCTATATCTATGATGAGCTTATTTAATTTGATTATAATTTGGTTTGAATTATTTATTTAATTGTGAATATTGTCACGCCCCAAATGGGACGCGACGGCGATCCACACCTTAAATACAATAACCAAACAGTCCAGACAAATATCAACGAGAACCCAATGAGACAGAGTCTAAATAGCAACGGAAATAAATAACAGATACAAGTTACAACTTAAAGTCTACAATCCACCATCCATATTACAACCCGAAAATCAACAAAATAGCAACTTAAAGTCAAAGGGTCCTACGCCCTTCAATTACAAACCCGAATGGAACGAAAGACAAAAGTCCGACAACAACATAAGAAAAGAGTCCAATCAACAACAAGAAATAGTAAATCCAAAAAGGCGGAGTACAAGGTCTCAATCCCGAGCCGGTTGGATCTTCAACGAAATCCTCATCTAAGGTTAGAAAATAGGTGGGGATGAGACAGAAAATCTCGATGGATGGGGTGATCGTGTGCAAGTGTAGCGCAATATAGTTAATGTGAGAAAACAGTTATATGAAAACGCGAGTATGATGCATGGATTCACACACGGTTCGCAAAGCATCGTGATAAAATATTTAAATAATATACTTATACGATTCGGAAAAAGCGATTCATGGTCACACACAGCACTATGTGATTCATTCAAGACAGTAGATTGCGTGCGGAAGTGTAACGCCAATCCCAATGCAAGGCAAATAATGGTTGCATATGGATTTGTAGCGCCAACCAATGCAAAAATTAATGCGGTTGCATATGGAAATGTAACGCCAACCAAAACGGTCCGATAACTCCGAATCGTGTGGATCGAACAACGATTCCTTCGTTCTTCCTTGTAACTCCCGGTCAAGTATGGTCCAAGACCGCACCTTATCGCTCCGTGGGCAAAGACAAAATCCATAGTGGAGCTTGCAAGGCTCGGATCTGTCATAATCATGATTATACCTCGATCTACGACCCGCTTCCCTTGGACAAACTCCGTCCCTCGCCATTGCGGGATTAGGGGCGATGGGGCCTAAGAGTGGAATAGCGGCCGAGCTGCCGGTTCCCCATCCCCGACGTATCCATTCCGGGATCGTGAGCTCGACACACCAAGTTGACTCGGCAAGAAAGTAATTACAATTACATACCAACCAGGCAAATGAGTATTATTGATTCAGGAAGCGATTTTAGGAAAATTTGAAAGCGCGAGTGGTAATTATGGCGTTGGTGGAGTTTTTGGATGAAGACGATCATCGGAAGGATAAGCAATCTTCGATATCTTGAAAGATTAGGTGGAACATAAGTCCCGTTATAGATTCAAAATCGCAAGGCGAGGAAGTCGCTCCGCGATCGGGTATTAATCCCAAATTGATCCGATAAGTCAAGGGTTTTTTTGGGAAAGTAAAATATTTTAATTAAATATCCAAGTCAGAGGGTCCAGGGCTATTTTAGTAAAAGATAAAATAATTTGAGTTAGGTCCTTTATAAAAGAAAAATTGTAATTTAGCCCCGTTTTGTAAAAACTAACACTTTTGGGGTTAAAAATTGAATAAATAAATATCCCGACCTTGAAAAATTAATAGGTCAGTTCCTAAATTCTCCAAATTGTCCAGAGATTCAGGTTTTTAAAATTTTGAGGTCGAGATTTTGTAAAAATCTCACATTGGCCCCAAATTTGTAAAAATTGCCAATTCGGACCTTAAGTTTTAAAAATTCGGAACTCACAAACCGGAAGGGCTTTTAATGTGATTCCAATTGAAAAATGTCACTAAGGTTGGTAGGATATTGGGACAAAAGCAGTTTTTAAAAGAAATATGTGTAGGTCCTTTAACTTTTGAAAATATCATCTTTGTCCCATTTTGAAATAATTGCCTTTAAGGCTTTTAGGGGTCCAATTGTCATGAAATTCGAACCTTGGGTCCAAAATATAATTAAGTTATAGTTAAGTTAGTATTTCCAGGTGCATGGGCTGCGTAAGTCCTGGAAATTTCATTTGGGTCCTCAAGTTTAGTATTTTACACATTAGTCCCTCAATTTTAGAAAAATTGTTTTCCAAGCCCTAACCACTTGGATTTTTGGAATACTTTTAAAATATGTAATTCCCAGTACCTTAAGAGTAAAAATTTCAATTTTTAAAGTTTAAGTCTGGCACAGTTTTAAAAATTGCAAAGTAGCCCTTAAACTTTCAAAATTTTACAATCTAGTCCTTGGGCTTTTAAAGGTTGATTTTATTTATCTTAAAACTTTTAAAACTTTATTAAAATGTCCAAAAGTCATTTTTGAACCTGAGTACAGTCCCAAATTTCGAAATTTGCAGAGGGGTCCTTTAATTTTTATTTTCTTGCAATTTAGTCCACCAACTTTCTATTTTTACATTTTTAAGTCCAAAATTAAAATTTAATCAATTATGCTCGACTTTTCCAGGTTATAAGGCATACAAAACATAGATTTTAAAGATCATACATATGCATGTCCAATACATACAAGAATTCATCAATTAAAACATTAAAGTGTACATGCATGCACCTAAAATTCAATAAATAGTAATTTTGAGCAACTCTTGAGAATTTTCATGATTTGATATATAAAATTGACATGCAATACATAGATTATATATATCTCAAGGCTCATGATCAAATTTTCTACATGAATTTAATCAAAACACCTAAAAGTTGGAAAATATTTTTCCACCCACCTTAAATTTGGAAATTGTGAAATAAAAGGATAATTTCACAATTTTTGGATGAGGCTTCTTAGGTCAGCCCCTAAGTCAAGAAAATATCAAAATTTGGAGTTAGAAAAATGAGAGAAAAATTAAGAAGAAAAAGAAGGAAATAAGAAAATGAAAAGGACTACACTTTACCTTGTGTAGTAGATGTTTGGAGACTAGTTGAAGCTCAAAAATTGTAAATTTTGGCTCAACTCCAAAATCTCCTAAGGTCAGCCCCTATTTCTCAAAAATGAAAAAGGGGTGTTAAAATTTGGAAAAATTAGAAAGAATAGGGAAGAAGGGGTCTAGTACTCAATTCTTACCTTGTGGTCTAATTTCCTCTACTATTTCCTCTTCAAGCTTGAGGTCCTTCTTCAAAAATGTTGTCAAGCTCTAATCTTCAAGGTCTTCTAAATGTACCTCCAAACCAAATTCAAACTTAAGTTAAGAAGGTGGAAGAGATGAACAATGTGATATCCAAAAATGGATTGAAGCTAAAATTTCTTACCTTGTATGATGATGGTTCGATTTTTAGTGAAGAATAGGAGGAAAATGTTGAAAATTTTTCTAAGTATAGAAGAAGAAAGTGAAAGGGAGAATAGAGAGAAGTTGGGAGTTTTTAGAGAGAAGGAGGAGAATTGATTTGGAAGATCAAATGTGTTGGTGAAATTTGAGATGAAATTTTTGTGTAATTAGGCCATATGGCCGTCCAACATAGTGAGAGAGGGAGAGAAAATTTTGTTCAAATTGTGTCTTGAATTTGGTCTCTTGCATGGAGACAAAAGGTGAGTCAAGGTATGGGTCAAATTGGAATGTTGAGAAGAATAAGAAGAATGTTGGGAAGAATAGAATATGTTGGGGAATTTAATGATATAAAATTGGTGTATAAGATAATGTGTATAATGTTTGAATTAATGATATAATTATACACAAGATGACTATGGTGTAGGTGTACAAGAGTTGGATGATATTTTTACCCCAAAAATACCACCATGGCCGTCCACTATGAGGGCAATATGGTAATTCCATATAATTTTTTTTTTGTCCCAAATTTGATGATAATAGATGAAATATATCAATCTCCAAAATATTTAGTGATTTCCTTGATCACTTGTAAGTCTCATGATCACTTAATCTAAATCAAAATCTTAATTCTATAAGGTAAAAGTTTCCAAAATAAATAGTCTCTTAAAATTCTAAGGTGACTAATAAATACAAAAATAGTAATAATGATCAACCAAGTGATCATAAATGAGGAATAGAATTAATGATGATCATGATCACAAGTAATTAAATAAAATGAAATAAAATACAAAACGTATATATTATTATTAATTACCCGTCAAAATGACGCGGTAAAATAGTCGATCAAAAGTATAAACGACAATAAGGATCAATTAATAGCTCGGAAAAATCGGGGCTTCACAAATATAATTGGTTAGTTGGTCAAAACTGGATTTAATAAGAGTAATTTGAAATATATGTTGGAGTTAGCATAAATCGGAAATTAAATGATAAACCAAATATATTTTTGAAAGATAATATTTCTGAATGATAGTGTAGATAAATCCTTGATATCTTAGATTACTTTTTCTCTTAAATTTGCTATTATCTTTTAGATTTGTAATCTTTTAAATTTAAAAACATATTATCAATTCACATTTCATTTGTAGATAGGAATGCCACATGGATAATTATAAAGTAGACATGTGGAATTAGGAGAACGAGAATTTGACACATGTCAAAATTAATAAGGTGATGATATGTATCAACTTTGTTTTCTCTTTTAGCATATATAATTAATGTCACTAACAAGTTTCAATTTTTTGAAAATAATGAGTTCTATTGCGCTTATTCTAAACTCGTCTCATTATATACTATATTCTTTTTAGAAAAGAGAAGAAATTTTAATTTACTCCAAAATTATGTGAGTTTTTCTACTTCACCCGCTAGACATTTTTTTTTACTCTACGAGTCTATGTTACTCATGAAGTGCATGAATTTCTACCATGCCTGCACATGAGAATTTGGTCGAAATATTCCACAAGCCATTGGCTTGTGGTGGCGTGAGAATCTAGTGGAAATAATCCATCGGCCATTGGCTTAAGGAGGCATGGTACAAATTTCGTCATGGTACAAATTACGTGTACATCAGGGGTAACATAACAAAAAGTAAAAAAAAAGTTAGTAGGCAAAGTTGTGAAAATTTATATAGTTTGGGGGTAAATTAAAATTTCCTCTAGAAAATATGATATTTTTCGTATTAATAGAGGGAATAACAGACTGAGGTGAAGCATGAGACAGAGATGTGTTTTGATTCTATTTTCATAAGAATAAGAATCAGGATATTAAGAGACTCACCTGTACAATGGAAGCAAACTAAGCTTAAACTTATTAATACTAGCAAAAATCTCAACATTCATCAATCTAATGAATTAGGGAAAATTTAAACAATATACATGATTTCAAAAATGTAATAACTTACAAAGAAAGTCAGATTACAAACTTCTGTTGAAGCCTGAAGGGGGCTCTATCATTCATTTAATGCAAATTTTAAAGGTGAAAAAATGAAACTAAAATTTTCATTTATGCTTTTAAAAAACAAAATGAACACACCCTCCTACACTGCTTTTGAAATGTGGCATCTTGTGCATGTAAGCACGACGATTATAATATTTTTTTCTAGAAAAAAGGAAAAATGAAGAGAAAAAAGATCATGTAATTCAAAATACACTTCAGAGGTATAATGATACTTTCAAGGGTAAATCACAAAAACGAACCCTGAGGTCTAACCTAATTACAAAAAAGATACAACTATCTTTCGAAATTACAAATACCCCCTTAATATTTGTTTCAATTACATCTATTGCCCTCAAGAGGGGATTATTTGTAAAACAAAAACAAATATTAAGGAGTATTTGTAATTTTAAAATACTGCTGATTCTTTTTGTAATTATACTGAACCTCAATGGTACTTTTTTTTTTTTTGAAATTCAAGGATATTTGTGTCAACCAAGAAGAAAACATCAACCCAAAGCTTTTTTATCCCGCCATCTTAGTCAAGCGATGAATGGTACTTCTTGCAACTCTATTACCAGGATCAAGTTTCATAACAGTTCTGAGGTCTTCAGCCACAAGCTTGTATTTCTCCATGCTCTCGTAAAGGAGAGCACGTTGTACTAAGACGTTTACATTTTTGCCATCATGTTCCAGCACCTACACAACATAATGCAACTTTCACGCCCTTCATCTCCCGATGAGCAATTCAACATCAACTAAATGTGTGAAAACATATTATATGAATATTACAGCGTCCCAGTTAGCGAGAAAAAAAAATGGTAGTGAATTGGGTCATCCACAATGTGGCATCCTAAATGTTTTAGAAAAGGGTAAGTTATGTAATTTCATCAATGCCTATTGGAATAGGCAACTTACAAACCCCTTTAAAATGAACAGTTGTGAGGGTAAAAGAGGGATGTCAAATTGCAAATGGTCCAAAATAACATAACTGAAATGAGGCAGAAAGGGAACTAGAATTTAAGTTTGATAACATGTTCCACTCTTTCATAAGGCTCCCTAAAGAATCAACATGACAGTATTTCATAGTATTCCCTATTCATCAATATTGACTTAGCATTGATGACTTAGAAGAAATAAACAATATGTAGTGCTTCTAATTTGTTCATTTGGATTTAGGGAGTGTTGGCAAACACATAAAAAAAAAGTAATTCTCAACTTTTGGTAAAAAACAAAAAGAGAGAGTAGTTTTTAATTTTCAAGTGTCAACTTCAGCTTCTAACTCTATATAATTTAATCAAAATCTAATAAGCAGTAGGGGTGCTCTAGAATTAGATTTCAGATTTTGCTTGTGGTTTCATATTGAAATACGTAAAAATCCTTTTACAATTTATTCACCAAACACTCTCTATTCTATTAACTTAACCAACTTTCAGCTTCTATTTGCAAATACTACCAACTTCTGATTCTCAACTATTTCTTAATTCTACTACAATAAATCACTCTAGTAAAAGCAGAAGTTTTTGCAGACACTCCCTTAGTAAGTAATCTTCCCATAACAGCAGCTAGTCCCGTAAACAATTTCCAGCCCACAAATGATCACGAGGTTTCATCACACAACATGAATTAAGTAATCAAATAGAACAATGAAAAGTTAAACAAAAGAAGTGTACCTTAGTACAGTCAGCCACAACCTTCTTATACTCCCCGACTTCCTTATAACATGACGCTCCGCTGGATAAAACCTCGATTGCCCCATAATCATCATCAATCTTCTCAAGTAGAATAACAGCCCAAGACAACCACTTTATCGCATCAGCAAACTGGCCCTGCTTATAATTATCCATACCCTTACTTTTTGCAGTGTGAGCCGAAACACCTGCAGGTGGAGGAGGAAGGCCTTCAAGCTCCGTCGTTGTATCATTCCCTCCTCCAAACTCCGAATTCATTACCCAATCATTATCCTCTGAGAACTGTTGGCTCGTAAATCCTTCAGTCTCCCTCTTCCCACCACCAACAGTCGAAGAAAAAAATGCATCAAAATCATTTAATTGCTTTGAAGGCTGACTTTGATTGTCATATGGATTACTAGGAAACCCAAAATCACCCAATGGGTCATTATTACTTGTGGGAAAAACACCAGATGAAAATGAAGATCCACTTGTTTTGGAAGTGGTATTATGAGTATCCACAAAAGAATCACTTCTCAAACCACTCTTGGCATTTGCTGAATCCATACCACCAGGCGGCTTAGACGCAAAATCAACCAAAGATCCAAACGGGTCTTTATTCCCACCATTTACTCCAATTGTATTTTTCATTGATAGACGCCCAAGATTAGGGTTTCTAGTGCTATTTCCATCCAAATTCACATTACCACCACCCACACTCGAACTTTTATTATAATTTCCACCAAAATTCACATTTCCACTAACATTAGATCCCCAATTTCCGCCAACATTACCTGAATTGCCAGTTTTCGGCAATGAATTAGTCACATCCCCCATTTAAAATGTGTTCTGGCTTGTATCAGGAGCTGCGTTTTTCAGTGGAACATTGTTGCTACTCTTGTTCGCGCCCAATGCCGAGCTCAACAAATCACCAAATAGATTAGGGTTCTTATTATTCACAATCCCAACACCCGATACACTGGAACTGGAAGAGGCAGAAGAATTCCAGCTCTTCCCGAAAATATCTCCCACCATCGATGTGGGTCCGGATAAAGATCCAGGCCCGGTTGACTAAAGCGAAGTTACCGATTGATGGGTCCAAGCCGCCGGCTTGTTGGGCTGGTGGGTCCAGGAAGATGCCATGCTTGGCTTTTGTTGGGATGTGTACGTTGTTGATGAATACATGGATGTCTGGATTTTTTGACCATTCATAGATCTCGCGCGACCCAAACCTAGCCCGAGATCAAAATCGAAGGCATCTATGGAGCTCGATTTGTTGTTTGATTTTCCATAGCTCGAATTCATGATTCTTTAACCTTTCTTCCGAGTGCGTATTGAAGGAACAAAAGATTGTTTCTTAATGGGATACTATTATCACTTCATCATACTAGAAGTAATGCGAAATAGAAAATTTGCAGATCAGAAATTTAGAATAAATGAAAGATCTACGAAAATTGGAAATTCTATCTCTATGAAAATGGTGTTTGTGAATTATCCAGTCTGCAAAAAAAAAAAAAAAATCAAGGGGAGACAAAATGGAAACAAAGAAGCGCTTGTGCTAACCTGCGCGCGGGTGGCACCGTTCTGGGTGGTGAAGTTGGAATTGGAAATATGTTGTTCTCCTTTTTTATTTTTTTTATGAAAGGAAATATTTTGTTATAGGCAGTGCTTTTTTATCAGAGTGGCGATTCAAAAGTTTCCAATAAAAGCAGCAGTGTCATTTGGAGATGTTCAATGAGAAATGGCAATAAAGGGACTTAGTTAAAGGATGAACCAATCCCTGAGTGCAGGGACAGACCTACATGGGTGGGGAGGGGGCCCTGGCCCTCCCAATATTTTTATTTTTTTATTTTTTATATGTAAATTTTGGGACTAGATCCATTTGGCCCTCCTCATCTTTTTTATAAAAAGAAAAAGTACGTTAATTTTGTGTTATAATTATGTATTTTGGGAAACTTAACGATGAATATTGACATTGTATTTGATACAAATCAGTGTTGTAAAAATTAGCCTAGGCGGCTGCCTTTGCTAAAATAGGTGCAAAAAATCATTTTGGCAAAAAATCAACCTAAGCGTCAAACAATTCGGCCTAGGTACTTGCCATGCGACCAAAAAATCAGTTCTAGGGGCCCGCCTAATCTCCTAGAGCTAGAGAGGACAGTAAATTTGCTACACACACACACACACACACACATATATATATATATATATATATATATATATCACCCCACATCATTGATAAGTAATGAATTTCGTGGCATCTTGAAAAAAACATGGATGATTGTTTTTCTTATTCATACTCCCTCCGTCCCATAAGATAGACAAGTAACACATTTCACACAGACTAAAAAACATAATAAATATAATTGAGATTATAATTTTTCTCATATTCTTCCTACTTTGCCCATGCATTAAATGGGAGTATATCATTGTTGGTCTCAAACAAAGTGAATTAAATAGGGGTAGTTTAGTCTATTGTTGCGTAATTAATATCCCCAATAAGGAAACAAGCGTATAAATTATAATTTGGGATGGACAAAAAAGAAAAGGTGGTCTATCTTATTGGGACGGAGGAAGTATTATTTTTGCTATTTGAGGAAATAAGGCAGATTTTAAGGATTCACGATATACCTGAAATAGGAACGTTGAGTCTTGATTGTGCAACATCTGGCAGATTAGAAAATAGAAAGGCAAAATATTTCCTGCTCCAACTTTTTAATCAATATTTAAAAGAAGAGTTAGTCTCTGTCAAACGGTCAACGATCTAATCCAGTGATATATCCTATTACCCAACCCGTTAGCCCATAAATAGCCGCACAACTAAGGATGACAATAGGTAGGGTACCTACCCATTTAATGGTATCCATACCCGAATCCTATAATATTAATACTACTCGTACCCATCTCAAATCCGATTAAGAAATTACACCTATTAACCATACCCATTCCACATCTATTTGTTGATACCCGCATACTACTTGTACCCACCCAAACCCATTTATTTTATATAAAAACTTATACTTAAATGAATAAATGACTGTTTAAATGAGTACCATGTTAAAAATCAATTATTATATAAAAAACATGCCTCATATATATGTTAGATTCTTAATAATAGTAATAGTTAACCATGTTTAATTATACATGTCAGTAACTATCATCATTCATCAACTAAATCAAAAGCAACATAAAAATACAAATGCGACCAATAAATTCCTTAAAATGACAGAATCAACAGTAATACATCATTTAGTCCATATATATCATCAACACATAAATACATTCGCTTTTGTTATTTTATTTATATATACATATATATAAAAATATTTTATTGAGTGAAAATATAAATGGATTCGGGTAGAGGGTACCATAGGGTAAAAATTGTACCCTACCCATATCCTGATGTGTATTAATTTTACATCCCATATCCATACCAAAACCGTTACCCGTATAAAAGCTACCCATGCTCGTTCCACTAGAGTCTGGGAGGGTGGGTACCCATGTCTATTCATCCTACGCCATCCTTACGCACAACCACCAACATCATAATAACCACATCCGATGATCAAATGCCGCTAATATATTTTAGGAGGGTCGAGCACTACTAATACTTTTAGAGGAAAACTAATATTTTTAGAGGTCTACTAAATATTTTTCAGATGACTACGATATTTTTTTTTTTTTTGGGTGGGGGAACTAATATTTTTCTGGCAACTACTAATACTTTTTATGAAAAAATTAATGCTTTTCGTGGAGGAATACTAAAATACCTATAATCGGAAAATCTAATACTTTTCAATGAGACTATTAATACATTTTAGGGGAATACCAATACTTTTGAGGGAAAAAATCAATACTTTTCACGAGGATTACTAAAAATACCATTCAATGGGATTACTAATACTTTCAAATGGTACATACCAATTGATACTTTTTGGGAGAATTATTAATAATTTTCAGAGAAAAAAACTAATATTTTTAGGGAGGCTACTATATATTTTTCGAATGACAACGATACTTTTGGGGAGAGAACTACTACTTTTATGTGGAACTATTAATATTTTTATGAGAAAAACTAGTACTTTTCATGAGAAATACTAAAATACCTTTAATCGAAAAACATAATACTTTTCAATAAGCTTATCAATACATTTTAGTAGGAATACTAATACTTTTGATGGAAAAAAATCAATATTTTCCATGAGAATTCCTAAAACAACTATTCAAGGGGATCACTAATACTTTTCAGCAACATTACTAATATTTTGTAGGGAAAAAGCTAATACTTTTAAAGGTAATGCGTCACTGCCTAATATTATAAAAATGTCATCGGTCCAATGATGTTATGTCACCGTTCTCATAATATTACAAAAATATCACCACGTTTAAAATCACAAAAGGGATAACGTTTTTTATCAACCCAAACTATACGGGTTTTTACACTTTGTAACCCGAACTTTGAAAAGTTACTAATTGCAACCTAAACTTTACAAAATTTTATACTTTGCATAAAATTCCGGTTTTACCCCTGGTTTCAGAAAAGTTGGTTTGTAGTTTACACTCTAAACTTTAAAGTTGTTGCACTTTGCAACCTGGACGATAAATTTCATTGCATTTTCTTTGATTACTCCCAAAGGTCTTGCGATCCTCGAAAATGGTATCAGAGCCTAGGTTTATTAAGAACTTTTAGTTAAATTTATTATATTGATGTAATTAACAATTGGTGAGGAGAAATTACTCCGAGATTATGGATCCGGACCGATGTCCGAGATGTACCCCTTACAGACATATCGTCAAATATTGACGATGTATGCACAAGAACACCTTGACCAGGTTTCATATTGGGAATACCAACATGAAGAAAAAAACAGCGAGGAGCCGACGGGAAACTTTAAGGCAATGCAAAATGCGAGCAGAATATTATGGCGATTCTGGATGCTTAACCGGACCTATATGTTCACTTGATGAACCTTCAAGAAACGGTTCATGAAAATTCCCATCGAAACAATGATTCCCGATGGAGTACCGAGTGGAACGAGATACTTCCCGACAAATCTAACTTCTCCGAAGATCTTAGAGAAGTCCGTAAGACGGTGCAGGAGTTATGGCAACCGCCATATTCATCTACCAAAGACAAGTGCATCGATCCGAACTGCATGGAGACAATGGTGAAATATCGGAAGGAAACTCTTGAACTCCTTCATGATATTCAAACGAGTCAAGAACCTGGAGGACATGCCGAGTTCATCCGGAGGAAGGAAACGTATTGATTTTGGGATCGGTACCCTATTTACACCAAAAAGGAAACCAACCGAAGTTATACGAAAGATGACAGATGAGGAAAAGCTCATTGCTCTAATCAAAGGAAAATCCATCAAAAATTAAAAAGATGGATATTGAAAAGATGAATCTTAAAGATCTACATGACTGTGCGAATCCTTCGCGGGATTAGGTATTGTAGATTTAAAGATGAACGCAAGTGAGAATCGGCTTTGGTTACCTATGACCCACAAGGTAGACCAATTCCACCACCACCGCCACCGCTTAATCCTAACGTCAAAGAAAGTACGGGTTCGCATCATGGAGCTCGGGGACGAGAGGATGCCACATGCTTTGGGATTTCACGATCGTGAGTGATCCACTTTCGAACAGAGGTCGAAGTGCGAACTAGACAACCTACTGGAAGGCCGAATGTTTATCAGACGCCTTATGGAAGATCACACCTCGATCCAATACATCCATATGGGTTGATGCTAAATCGACATCCCGATTTTAAAAATAGAGAAGTTCTCATTGATGAATGGGCTTGGCTATGAGAATTTCAAAGAGAACCCTCGATCTTACAAAGGATTCATTCATCTTACTCCTTGAAATGAGTCTTGAAGGATCAGTGAAGATTGCCTGGGATATGATCGATGCTAGTACGAAAAGTTCGGTCACATCAGGGGAATCACTTAGAGAAATTGTCGATGGTATGGCCAAACTATTCAAAATCCGAGTTCATTGCACAAGGTTATTTCGAGGATTAGAGGATGAAAAAGAAAGAGATATAAACAAGCCCTCTATAGCCTTGGAGTTACTGGATATTTGTCATATTGACGAATATATCAAGTTGTTCACCGAATACCGGTGGAAATCCAAGATTGAGGAAAAAGAAGCTGCACAACTATTCTTTGCCAAGATTCCGAGTCCCTGGAAAGAAATGCTTATCAGGGAATACAAGGGTGGAGCTGAAGTAGAAACTGTGGCCAGAAAAATGTCTTTCCTAAAGGCCAAGTTATCTGAATGGTGTTACCAAGCAGCTCTATACAAGAATTACAAAAGATTAAGAGGAATTAACAAAACAGTTCCTCTATGTTGCGTGGATAATGATATCCCAACAGTTGTGGGAGGTCAACCAAGGCGGCATAAGAAGAAGAAGGATAGAAGCCATCCATACCGCCGAGGAAGCAAAGAACAAAAGTAAGTAGGTCTTCATGGAGACCTAGAAGGTTCTCGTCAAAACAAAAAGCCCGGTTATAAATCGGGGCAAAGACCAAGACTCAAGCGGGAGTAGAGCCTCATCATCGTTTCTAATCAAGCAAGTACCAACAGAAATCCAGGAGAAGAACTTTCGGAGACGTGCTCACACCGAGCTAATGAAAGTTTCAAAGACTCAGAATTGCTGGACATGCGAGCAAGAGGGCATATCTCAACGGATTGCCCGGACATAGACTGCCACGGCTCGAACCGGGTTCCGCTCGCCGTTCTCCTGTTCCTCCAAATTGAGGAACCGTAACTTAACCTTATGCTCATGGTTCCTGCCCATAACCGAACACGATTCCTATATTTCCTGCTCCTTAAAAACCGAAACCTTTTGTTTTTAATTTTATTTAGATAAAATGTTTAGCAATTTAGTTTAAAATAAAAAGAAAAAAGGAAAAAAAACGCGAGCGTGATTCATCTAAAATATTTCCATCAGAGCTAAACATTTTCTCTACTTCAATAGTTGAAACGGGGCATGCCAAAACCTCTTTTGCGATGATTGAGATGATTGTATAAGGTTGAGTTCTTTGTGACCACCATTTCAAAATATCAAAGTCTTCAATATCTATTTCACTAAACTCGAAAGAAGTAGTTAAATAATAATTCTCAAGCTCTACATTTGAGCTAGAGGAACCCTTGGACGTTTACTTTTTTCCCTAAGTAATCGTTGTGCAATATTAAAAATATCATAATAAACATTTTACATTTCTTCTAGAATGTATTTACCAAAACAAGATTGTTGGTTTTAACCTTAAAAAAATGATTCCATCACGGTTCCATATACGGTTAAAACCGCCGGTTCCACTGTTTTGAGACCTAGGAGAACTGAACCGAACCGATCTACACGGTTCGGTTCCGTTTTGGAACCATTGACCACGATTCACGGTTTAGAACCGTTGACCATGGTTCCGATTCCGATTTGGAACCCGGTTTGGTTCATTTGGCCAGAGTCTACCTGCATAATAAAAACGAGTCGAGTCGATTCGAGGCTACACCGAAATCGAAGAAGCATCTATTATCAAGATTTAATACAGGTGTATCAATTTGAGGATATTCCCTCGATGAAAGCATCTATGAAGAAGAGATCTATTCTCGACGATGGAAGTGACTCCAAATTTCGAATCGAGTGAAGAAGAAATTCTTGAGAAGACATTAGGAGGATATGTCGATTCCTCTCTCATACTACGGTATCTCATAAAGACTCTTATGAGAATTATGAAGGAAGATCCAAAGCTTCAAATCTATGATGGATTTACAATAGGAGCGATGGAAAAGGCTTTGGATAAGATTAGTTTTCGTAATAGAAGACACCAAATTATCCACAGGTAACAACCGGAGAATTTGCCATTCCGATGGAGTTTAATGAACCCGATCAAGATGCGCTTGGTCCCTATTAGAGAAATACAGAGATCAAAAGCGAGTTAAAAAAAGAAGTTGCAAATACACTCTCATGGATTCATATCGGAGCCATAAGAGTCATTATTAAAGCAACATTCAAAGAAGGGATAGATTCGCCACTCAATCGGCTATCTTTGACAAGCGAATCTCAAACCTCAAGGATTCATGCCTTGAGCGATTCTGAGAAATTTGTATCTTTGGGAAATTGGCATTTAATGTCTATCCTAGAATTGCATACAATCTGGGAGATAGAGATTTTAGTAGAGTCCTAACCCTTCATCAAGATTTCAAAAGAGATGATTTGATGAAAGAAGGGAATAGACCCTATTCGATCACATACAAGATATCCTATGCTCTCTCGAATACACATCATTCAGAAGTATTCTTGAGAAAGGAATTTATTGAAGTCCCAAGAATTTTCGAGGACTTTGCCAGGGTGGTTCTACCAGAGATTATTGAGTCTCCAACTATCAAGGAGATCGATATGAAAATACAAGATCAACCAGTCTTCAACAAAAGTTGAAGTCTTAGAGTTGAGACTAAGTACAACTTATTATTCAAACATTCCGTAGATGTTTTCAAAACAAAGAAGAGAGAAAATGTCCTGAAGGATGGCGAGAAGTGGAAGTAATATTCGACATCACTCAAAAGGATAATATTTTTCCTTGTGATGTTCTATATTATCTCCAACAACCAATAGTTGACGGTATCAAGAAAGCTCGAAGATAGGAGAAATTGAGCTTACCATCACAGAGTTGCAGGAAAATCCTTAACAATTATACGAAATTGAATTTCTTGAGGATCATAAACCTTGGGAGAGATTACAAGACGGAATGGAATTCACAAAGCTAATAAAAGATACTGAATCGGATGACCACTAGTCCATTCTCCATATACATTTCTATGGGAATGTTATATCTTTGAATACAAAGCCGAGTATTTCATTTGCCTATATTGATTCAGTCTTAGGAATATGTACTTGCCTAAGTTTTTCCTAAAGAAATTGGAGAAGATTTACCAGCTATTGCGGGAAGAGATTTCTCTAAAATGATTCTTATCCTTAACAGGGAATTAAACAAACAAAATCATGATCGGAGGCGCAGCGGTACCGTTATGGTACAAGGTGAAAACGCCACCAATCTATTTCCATGATACAGGTGCAGATGTTTTGCTAGGAAACAACTTCCTACAAACATTCAAGCGATTTACACAGGAGAACGAGACAATAATTAATAACATTTTGGAGTTCGACGGATACTATATCCCAAGCAGAGAACATCTGGTTAACTATATTAAAGGTGCCAAGATATTCTCAAAGTTCGATTGCAAGTCTGGATTTTACCAGATTAAGATGGATGAAGAAAGCAAGAAGTTCACAGCTTTCTCTACACCACAAGGACACTATATTTGGAATGTGATGCCTATGGGATTGGCTAACGCACCCCAGATATATCAAAGGAAGATGGATAATCTCTTCAAAGATTATTTCAGTTTCATGTTCGTATATATCGATGACATTCTGATTGCATCACAGAACATGAAGGATCATCTTAAACATTTGGAAATATTTTCAGATGTTTGTCACAAGGAAGGATTAGTGCTTTCGGAGAAGAAGGCGATGATTGCAACAAGGCAGTTGAATTCCTAGGAATTGAGATCGACGAATCTGGAATCATCCTACAAAGTCATATTGTAGAAAAGATACAGGGATTTCGGATACATTGAAAGACAAGAAGCTTTGAGTTTTCTAGAGTTGTCAATTTTGCGGAATGTTCATAAACAATCTAGCACATTACGGGAAAGGTGTTTAGCCCATTGCTTAAAAAAAAAAAAGATGCAGATTCAAATGGGAGAATGAACATCAAGAAGAATCAAGCAACTTAAAGAAGTTTGCAAAAGCTTCCGAAACTTGCAATTCCAGGAGGATGAAGATGAACTGTTCTTTACACGATGCCGTGATTTTTGGTGGGCGGCAGTTCTTACAAAAGCCACACCAAACGGAGAAGTGCCATGCAGATATTGCGGCCCGGTCTATTTACTGAGCAGTGAAGCAACTTCGGTGGCATATCAACGAAAATAATTCTTTGCGATCGAAAGGCTTTCAAAAAATGGCCTTTATTTCTCTTGCTAAAAAGTTTATCTTAAAAATTGATAATTCAAGTGTCAAAGCTTTTCGAAAAACAAAATTGAATCAAAACCGAAAAAGCTAGGATACTTAGATGGCAAGTCAATGTCAATATTATGATTATGATATTGTCATTATAAAATCTCATGAAAATGTTCTTGCAGATTTTCTAACAAGAGATGGAGGAATTAAAGTGATTCCATCCTCACACCAAGACATCTTGGAGACCACTGAAATGCTACTCCGAGAATTTGATACCCTGTCATCAATGCCGATTTGGCCGAAATTACAAAGGAATGATCGGGATAAAGTAACCGATCGTATACGAGCATGTGTCCTGGTCTCACTCTCGCTTGAGAACGGCATTTCAAGGGCCACTCCTCCGAGCCGCTAATAAGCAAACGGAGCATTTAGAGCGCAGGCTCCCCAACCTCGTGCAGAGGATTCCAAAGACCTCTAGCACAAGTCCTAAGTCGGTATAAATGTTGGCCCAAGGAAAAACGATACTCCTGAGTCAAATCCCGAGTTATCACATCAACCCAAAGACGTCCGGGGTAAGGGGCGAAGAGATCAATCTTAGGCCATGATGGGCACTTCTAAGGTTGATATTAACGAGATTAAAGTTTCTTCTTCTTGCGAATACCGGGCGAATCGGGAGAAACCGATTACCAGAAAGGGATATCTCTAGAAAAAATAAAGATTGATATTTCGAAAATATCCAAGGGTTTGATGTTACCAAATTCCAAAAGGGAAGAAGTGAAGAGGTGGTACGAGTTTGGGGCTTTGGCCTCGATCTATACTACTTCACCAGGCTTCCCGGAGATCACAAAATTACCAAAATGGATCCGAACTGGAACCGATTAATGAGTCTTTGGTCCAACAATGACAAAAAAAACGAGGGGATACATTGGAGCCGTATTTCATAAGTGCGGCAAAAGAGCCCGTCGGAAAAGGTGGACATGAAGCCTTCCATTACATCAAAGCTTCGACAACCGATGAAAGAGCCTTCAAAAATATTAAGGAGGCTAATTCGGAAAAGTACAATTGGCCATGACCTCCACTCAAGATCAAATTACAACAAGAAGGGCATGGGGATTGTGGGTCCTCTCAATCGAGATGGACAAAGTCAAGTTTCCGTTCAAGTTTTATCAAAATTCGGTGAACGGATCATTCTGTTGAATACTATGACAGAAAAAACTACAAGATTCGCAGAAGACCTATTCGAAAAGAAAAGAAATCTTCTCATGGGAAAACAAGTCACGGAGTAAAGAAACTCACGGAAATATTGCAATATGGCTCACATAGGCCATTGGGAACTTCGGTCCGTCCCGAATGTCAAAACTGGAAAGAACCGAAATTTGGCAAAGGATTCCGGCCAAAAGTCGATCGGAGAAGACCCGGCGATGGAGAAGAAAAGTCACAAGAGTATCCAAAGTTTCGGGGACCACCAAAAAAGTAGATTCCCCAACAAAGTCAGTAGAGACATGTGACTCCAGACAGGTAACAACCCACTCGGAAAAAGACGAAAAGTGGGTCCATGAAAGATGCCGTCGAGTTACTAAAAGATGAAGGGCGAGTCGGCATGATTTGGAAGTTTTCATAAAAACTTTGATACCGCAAGAGGAGGCCCACCCATGTGAAGATGAGTTGGATGCCAACTAATTGCTTTGCAAGTGGAGCAATAATTCAAGGATGAAAGAGACCTCCACTTAGGGGCAATAATACTGAGAACATAGGTCTTCTACCTCTATAAATGTCAAGATCCGGAATGAAAAAGGCATCGAACATTTCCCTTAGTCTTCTAACAATAAACTTTCTTTGTAAAATTTGTGAGTTT
The DNA here is from genome assembly GCA_016081115.2 of Rehmannia glutinosa. Lineage (NCBI taxonomy): Eukaryota > Viridiplantae > Streptophyta > Magnoliopsida > Lamiales > Orobanchaceae > Rehmannia > Rehmannia glutinosa. Next base: position 29,104,836 of record CM071935.1, on the reverse strand, counting down.
TGAATTTCGAGAGTGTTTTCGATTTTAGAGTCTAGTTTTTAATTTTATGTACAAGAGTGTGATAGCCTTTATGAGAGGCTAAACAAGTTTTCTCCTCCCAAAAGGAGATTACTTGATGTAATAAATTTTCCTTTAAGTTCTTAATAAAATAAAGGTTGTTTGTTCAACATGTGTTCATAATGTACTATTGATTCATCCCTTTGAAGAATTACTTTACGCCTTGGAGTAGGAAACGAACTAAAGTTTGTCTTTGGCTTTTCAAGGAGTCGGATAACTTGGAGATCATCTTCCCGAGGTGAGGTTGAACAGGTGAGGAGCCGTTTGTCAAACGATCTAGAAAAGGCGATAATTTTCCGATCGTGGCGTTGCGAACCACTTAACCCTCTTGTTTTGGTCAAAAGAGGTATGAATTTTAATGGATTTATTAATTTTACGGAAACATGTTGGGCCTGATATGGTCGTAATGGACTATTTTCATTTTCAGTCTAAAGACCCAATTTGTATAAGGATAATTACTTGAAATAAGATCTGGATATAAGTATGTCTTGTTGAGTTTATAGGCGGAAACCTGACATGATCCATTTAAAACCTCTGAATAGAGACTGGATCTAAGTAGGTGTAACAATGCCACGAACAAAATAAGTTACGGAAATATCGGGTTCTCATTTCTCGAAAAATCCGAAAAACAAATTGATTATGGAGTGAAAACTTTATGATTATTGTAGAATGCAATATATTTATCCTTATGGAGTAATCTGCCACAAATTAGAGTTTAAAGGGATAACTAGAACTATTGTTATTAAAGAATAAAATCCTAGGGGCAAAATGGTCCAAAAGTTGCAAAGAGTAATTATTTTCGTAGTTCAGGATGCAAAAGGTTAAAAATTAAAGTATAGGTTGTGAAATGTAAAAAGGGGTAAAGTTGAGGTGGTTAAAAATAATTATCTCATCACAAAAAGTTGTCACCGTCTCTTTAGAATTACAAAAATGCCAACGGTGCATGAAATTACCAAAAACAACACAAGTCTAGTTAGGTCATCTAACTAACATACACTTTAAACGATCTAACCGAGTTTTTGTCTTGAAAGAAAAAAAGTTGAGTTAAATTAATAAACTAAAATGGAACATATTTCCTATTTATAAATCCTAACTCAAGTTTACTCGATTAAAAATAATAACAAAACATGGACGGAAATATCATGATCATTATACAATTGCAGTTAGAATTTGTTCAAACTTAATTTGATTATCAACCAAATCATAATTACACAATTTTTAAAATTTTAAAACTCGAGAGAATTCAAACAAGTGAACGATAAAGTGTTATTGCACTCTACCTCTCCCTCTCTCTTTTTTTTGAAAGGAAAATATCATTAAATTTAGATCAAGTCGGGTAAAATCGCCGAACATAACCAAATAAGAACAACATAGAGCCCGTAATCAAACGGCTACCGATGAAAAACTGACAAAGCTAATAAGTACGTGTTAAGTTGGATTTTTACCAACAAAATTAGGTATCTTAGACTTAGAAATTGTTATGTTTTTGAGTAAATTGAGTCAAAATTATTGTTAGAATTGTTATCGAGCCGTAATATGTATCAAGGTACCGAGAAATCAAGAAACAGGTGGAAGACGGTAAAAAATGAATCATGGCGGTGAAAGACGGACACAAGAAAAAAAGAAAAAAAAAAGAGAAAAGAAAAGGAAAAAATAAAAAATAAATAAATAAGTGTGTATTTGTGTACCGAGGTACACCAAATGATAATTGAAAAAAGAAGTTTTAAGCTTATGTATGTATCATACAAAGCTTTATGTATCGCAATATACAATAGTTTTATTGTGTACCGCGGTGCAATGTACCGCATTTTGATCCCGATTTTTACTGCTTTCGACCGCGATACATTCAACGCCTACTGCAGTATCTACAAAATATCTTTCAGCAATAATTCGACTTTACACGACGGAAAACCACGAAAAGTTCCTTTACAACAAAGAAAGATTAATCACCTGAAAGAGAAGAAGAAGACACAAGAGTACAGATCAAAAGAATAAATTAATGGAGGACATCAGGTAATGGACAACAAAAAAGTCCAATTGACAGAGAAAATAATGGAAGAAAAAGATGAAGCCTTCTGCTATAAATACGCATGAGTTTTCAGCAACAAACGAAAAAACGGGAGACGGGGAGACCCAGGAAAGGAGATACAAAAGATGGAGCTCAGTTGGAGAGAACATAGCGGAACATGAAGGGAACCAGATTAATTCTTCAACAAATACTTGGAGAATTAATGATCAAATCATCAAATATAAGTTCTTCCTTATTCTTCTCTTTCTTTTCAGTATAATTCTTGTATTAATTCTTATGTATCGAATTTATTATGTGTGTGTTTAATGGATTAATTAGATATTCTGGGGGTTTGATATAATCTTGTTTGATCTTATTTTTGATGTATAGATCTATTTTATTTCGTGCAATTCACGGTTTATTTGTGTTATTTGTATTGATTACATCTTGATTACATGGCCATTAATCTTTGATGCCTGATATGTTAATCCGCATTCGAGATAAGGGATTTAATACCAGATCTAAAATAACACAACATAGGAAATTATATAATCGATAAATTTATAAATCCTTTGAAGTTATTGTAGAAATTCCACTGTTCTATTTAGAATTATAATTCTTGAGATTTTTATAGAGATATCGAAATCTTGTTTTATAATTTAAAATCACTAGGCACTCGAGAGAGGTAGTTGATTAAACTGGGAATTTCAACTTAAAAACCATTGTTTGAAATAGATAGATTGTTTATCTTACATAAGTGATTATAACTTGATGAAATCAACCTGTAGAATAATTCTCTCGTAGATTTAGATGTTTGTATTTTTATTTACATTTAATTATTGTTAATTATAAATCCACAAATCCATATATTATTGATCAGTCAAATATAGCAAATATAATTTATACTTGGTACTTACACATACATTCGTTGTGGATACGACAACCATACTCATTACACTATATTAAAACTTGACAACCGTACACTTGCAGTAAATTAGGTGAGTGTTTTTACGCCTAACAGTGCATTATGTTATTACATTTGCAAAGATCAAACACCACCCTAACATCATTATTAGTTCCACAAAGAGAAAGAATATCCAAATTAATATGAGCCAAATCGATTTCATCCCCAACACTGAAACCAACTGCATTAACAAGAGCAGGTGAATCAGACTTCGCAATTTCAACTCTCAAGTTCAACCTTCTAGCAAATTCAAGTCCAACGAGTAGAGCAAGGGCCTCTGCTATAAAACTTTCAAAAACTCCCAACAAGATCTTTGCTAAACATCAAATGACCATTTCATATGAGTCTCGAATAACAACCCCAATACCGATAGTGATGAGAATACAGTCACGAAGGATCCGGACAATACCAAATGCAAGCTATCTCGAGTTCTTGAAGACTATGTAATTGAGTTTTTGAGTTCTTGTATTTGTTTATCATATATTAGATGTTTATTTTCGTTGTTTTGAGTCGTTTTGGAGGCCAAGTAAACCTTTAAGGCCACATCTTAAGCTGATATTTTGAATTTGGGACGAGCAGGGGTGAATTTTGGCTTGATGCACGGGCAGCCCATGCGTATGCACACGGTCCGTGTGCCTATGTGAACGAAAATAGGGTGTTCGACTTGACGCATGGGCATCCCGTGCGTCTGTGTGGGTCAGCACTGGCAGGGTTTAGTATTTGGGCCATAACTTTCTCTACAAAATTGGTATTGGGTTGATTCAAGTTGCTTTGGAAAGCTAATAAAAAGGTCTACAACTATTATAAATACACCAGGAATAGATTCGAAAATCCTATACGCGTATTTTCGCCCACACGTGAACCTTGACTGCGATTGAGTTTTCTTTTTGGGTTTGGAATTCTTTTCCTTTCTAGTTTGTTTAGGGTTTACTTTGAGTCGCCTATATAAGGCAAGACACTTTGTTTATTTTGAACGGAACTTTGATATTGAATATTGATTGATATTTTTCTCTCAAACCTTTTGGATTTTTCGAATAGTTTTAAGATTGTTCATCTTGTTAAGAATCTTGACTTATCAAACAAACTTCCGTATTTGTTTGTGGCGTCTACGCATACCGAGGTTCCTGCTTTCTTAACGGTCTAGGTTTCCACCATTTTTAACCTAACTAGTGAATATCTTAGGTTAACCACATATTGTTGTTGGGTCGTATGCACAGTTGTTGTTGCGGTTCACATCAGTTGGTATCAAAGCCATCTAGCAAGGTTAAATCTATCCTTGTTTTCTTTTATTTTCCAGATTTGCTTTGTTATCCATAAACTCTAGCTCTTCAATGGTACCAAAAAAATCAAATTTAAAAAAAAATACGAGGGAGTTAATTTCGTGATTTGCTGGGAGCGTGAGATTTTTTTTGGGGATTGTTGTTGTTATTGCACTTGTTTATACATCATGTCTGAACAAAAGAGACAACCGTTGGATCTGACCAACAAATTACACATGGAGGTAATTGAGGGTCTTATGAAGAAAATGATGTTAGAGATGTATGGGGAGCCGGGTGAAGATAGTAGTACCCAAAATAGGAGACTAGGGTGCGAAGGCAAATGCGTGTAGATCGTGGAGTTAGATGATGAATTTAATGAGTATATTGAGGAGACCGGAATTATAGCCTGGGTAGAGAAGACAAGTGGTTAGAGGAGATAGAATACGTGAAGTTAGTAATTTGAGTACTATCAAGATGAATATTCTGTCTTTTTCGGGGGAAGAGTGATTCGGATGTGTACTTAGAATGGGAACGTAAGATGGAGAATATATTCAATTGTCATAATTACTCGAGTTGAAAAAGGTAAAAATGGCAACGACATAATTATCGATTATGCTATTATTTTTGGTGGGATCAATTGATAATAACTAGGAGAAGGATTTAGAGAAGGTGCCGTATCTACTTAGGATGAGATGAAGCAATTGATGCGACGACGTTTTGTGCCTAACCACTACTATCAAGGTATTTTTTAGCGATTACAGAGGTTAACACAAGGGTCTCGTAATGTTGAAGATTATCACAAAGAGATGAAGATGTTGATGGCAAGGACTAATATAGAGGAGGATCAGGAGGTGACGATGGCGAGGTTTATCGCGGGATTGAATATTCCTATAGCAGATGCCATCGACTTACATTATTGTATCGATCTTGAGGAGATGGTGCACATGACGGTAAACGTTGAGCAGCAACTCAAGAGGAGGGGCTTCAACCGACATGCCCCGAGTTCTAACTCCAATGCATGGAAAGTGAACACCAGCAAAAAGGAGGAGAAGAGTTCGAAACCATTGGAGCAAAAGGGGAGGGTGACCGAGCCTAAATTTGCAGGTAAATTCGAACCCTCTACTGCTCGAACGAGAGATACTAAATGTTTTAAGTGTCATGATTTTGGGCATATTGCTAGTCAATGTCAAATTAAAAGGGTATTGGTGTTGCGTGATAATGGGAATCGAGTCGAAAAGTGAGGTTAAGCCGGAGTGGAGGATGTTCTTGAAGTTGTCGAGCCAAAAAAGGGGGATATGTTATCATTGGATTCTTATGATGAGTTGGGTATCGAGCTAACAAGTGAATCTGGTGATTCATTAGAAATTATTTTTTGTGAGTAAAAAAAAAAGAGTGTTCGACAAGTGAGCAAAATAATGAAATAAAAGCCAAGAAAAATGAGACTTTGAGTGAAAATAAAAATAAAGAGCTTGAGAGTTTGGCCAAGGGTAGTTGTGAGATTCGAGAGATGGCAAAGAAAAAGGAAAGTACAAATTTTGAGTGGGCCAAAAATATTGGGGAAAAGGCTAATGAGGTAAAACAAGAGAGAACATTTGTGCTTATGATTAAAATCAGAGACATTAGGCGTGAGTGTTTGAATGCTAACATATCTAATAATATTTTGTCTAGTTCTATTATTTCTCATGTGCAGGGATTTGGGCAACCGAATGAGTGTGCATGCCGTTTAACATTTGATCCGAGTGGGTTGATATAACTGTTCAACCTTTGGGGTCTAACGTTTGGATTCGAGGGGAAATCCTTTCAAGAGGAGGAATGATGAGAATCCGATCCACGAAGATCCGGCAACACCAAATGAAAGCTATCTCGAGTTCTTGAAGACTATGTAATTGAGTTCTTGAGTTCTTGTATTTGTTTATCATAGATTATGTGTTTATTTTTGTTGCTTTGAGTCGTTTTGATGTTTTGGAGGCCAAATAAACCTTTAAGGTCGCGTCTTAAGTTGAAATTTTGGGATGAGCAGGGGTCAATTTTGGCTTGACGCACGGCCAGCCAGTACGCCTATGTGAACGAAAATAGGGTGTTCGACTTGACACACGGGCAGCCCGTGTGTCTGTGCGGGTCAGCACTGGCAGGGTTTAGTATTTGAGCCATAACTTTCTCTACAAAATTGGTATTGGGCTGATTCAAGTAGCTATGGAAAACTAATAGAAAGGGCTACAACTATTATGAGATATCAGGAATAGATTCGAAGATCCTATACGCGTATTTCCGCCCACACGTGAACCTTGACTATGATTGAGTTTAGTTTTTGGGTTTGGACTTCTTTTCCTTTCTAGTTTGTTTCGGGTTTGCTTTGAGTCACCTATATAAGGCAAGACACTTTGTTTATTTTGAACGGAACTTTGATATTGAATATTGATTGAGATTTTTCTCTCCAACCCTTTGGATTATTCGAAGAGCTTCAAGATTGTTCATCTTGTTGCGAATCCCGACTTATCAAACAAACTTCCGCATTTGTTTGTGGCGTCTACGCATACCGAGGTTCCTGCTTTGCTAAGCAACGGGTCGAGGTTTCCACCATCTTTAAACGAACTAGTGAAGATTTTGGGTTAACAACATATTGTTATTGGGTCGTATGCACAGTTGTTGTTGTGGTTCACATCAGATAGAGTCCCGTTTGACACTTACATATGCATCAACATTCATCTTAAATTTCCCCACAGGTAGACAACTCCATGATTGGCATCTATTGACAGGGAGAGAACATATATGATTAGAATTCCTCTAACAACTTTGATATGCATCCAAGGTTTGCCCAGCAAGCTCAAGAATTTCAATAGATTTCATACAAATATTATTGAAAACCCCATTGTTTCGTGAGTGCCATAATGCCCGCAAACCACAACAAAATCCTCCAGCTCTGTTTCATTAAGCGCAACAGATATTGCTACATAAAACTCGGGAAAAAGAGCATTCTGCAACTTCCTAACCAAACAATAAAACATACTAGTATCCCACACATCTGTAGAATCCTTACAATCCCGCAATGCATGTTCAATCGATTCTGGAAAGATACCACACATGCTACACATTGGAGAGCAATTAACTCCTCAGCTAATAAGACTATAAGAGCCAACGCACACGAAATAGCCCCGAAAACTGCACGCCAAAAAAAGATTTTAATCTTGTTGGATATCCTTAGATTCCAAATTCTATTCCACCATCGTCTAGATACATTCGAGTTAGAAGACTCCCGATTAGAAGATTCATATTGCAATGCAATTTTATATCCGAAATGACAGAATAAACCTCCGACTTATCAAAATGCCATATTACTTTATCATTATAAGCAATATTTCTCTAAAGGTACATTCAATATCCGATGCCTATCACACTCCCAAAAGAATGAATCCAAGCTTTCAATATTTCATTGTCGATCATCAATTAAATCAGCAACCCTTGAAGAACCAGCAATAGGACGTAGAGTAATCGGAGTAAAAGTCTATGGTCTCGGTATCCATGGATCTTTAAAAATATCAACTTGGCGACCATCTCCAATTCTCCATTTGAGACAGTTTTGTAATAATTCCCTTCCCCATAAAATACTCCCTCAACTATAAAAAGGATGTCTCCCTTTGTTGGAACACGACATAACAAGGAAAACATAGAATTTAAGACACGCTTACGCTTGTTTTGCTAAAGAGCTAGGTTAAAATATTCAAGGTCCCGAAACCCATACCTCCAAGACATTTTGGACGTCTCAATATATCTTTCATCCAATGGATCTCGCATTTATTTTCGTTTCCACCCCACCTAAATCTAGCCACCCGGTTTTGGAATTTCAAACAAATGAAATGGGAATGCGAAAAACACTCATAGAGTAAGTTGTCGGCTTGGACAACCTCCTCAATAAGAATTTCTCTTCCACTCTTATGTCTCTCTTTCTCTACATTTTCCCTTCCCACCGCACAATAGATTTGTTTACAATTAACTTATCCCTCCCTTCCCATCGGGCTTTTGTAAAAATCCGGGTCGGGTCGGGCCACCAAAATGACTAGCCCAACCCAAATTTCAAATATATATTTCATGTGCAAAAAATCGAGCCGACCCAAAAGTCGGGCTAGCGCCCATCGGGCCGAAGTAAATAGGCCCGACTTTTTTCGAACTTAAAAAATGTGGCCCACCAACCAAAACCCCTGACTGGCTTGATTTTGCCACCTCTACCACCAATCATACCCAATCCCGCTCTCATGTCTTCGTCGGTGGTGCCCACCCCTCCCTATGCCCCGATCTTGAAATGATAGTCTTTATTCCTTTAGTTTTTCACGATTTTATGGTGTTGTCGAGATCCTACCAGCCGGTGACTTCGATGATGTGGGATGACGACGAGGATGGGACGGTGAACCAGGATCGTTCCTATGTTTTAAAGAGCCTAGCTGCGAGAAAAAAAGGGCCCTCTGTATTCATATAAAAAAATTAATCTTACAAAAAATAGTTTCATTGATCAAAGCATAAAAAAATGAAACATTATATTTCAATTTCAATATTTCCATTTTTATTAAAATAGTCTTTGGAAAAGAGATATATCAATATCATCACGTCGGAAAAACTACCAATACATTAGCCATAGAAAATTGATCTCCTTGCATTTTTATTTCCAAAACCTCTTTCATAATCAAGTTTGTCTAAAATTTAGCCCTCAATTGAAATCATCGATAATTCATTCAACCTTGGACGTTGTAGACAAGCCAAAAGACTAAATTATTTATGTATAAGATACTTATTTTTGTACAATATATCATAATATTTTAAAAAAAAATTGTGGAAGAACCTAAGCAAAATAGAATACATTTAGAAGATAATGAAACCCTAAGCAAAATAGAATAAATATTGATACAATTCATGTTAATGGTAAAAAACATCTTCCTTGATGTCTCCTATGCGGCGACGCCGCCTTAACCGCCCCTGGGATGGATGGCTCTGTGGCGAACTAGGGGTGGATCAGCGATTGGGTTATTTGGAGAGGGAGATGTTGCTCTCTTTTTTCTTTATCTGCTTGTGATTTATATTTTCTTACTTTGTTTGAGGAGGTCTCTTGTGAGACCGTCTCACGGATCTAAATCCGTGAGACGGAATTCCATTACCTAAAACTCACATGTCCCTTCTCTCTCTCTCTCTCTCTCTCTCTCTCTCTCTCTCTCTCTCTCTCTCTCTCTCCTCGTCCCCCCCATATCTCACTCATTTCATTTCATGGTCCCCATCTTTCTCTCTCTCCTCACACCTCCTCTCATGGTCTCTCCTCTCTCACTCTTCTCATTCAACTCTTCTTGTGGTTCATCTCTTTCTCTTTCCACATCTATCATCATTATTTCTCTCTACATGAATGAACCAAAAGAAAAACATGGAGAAAATAAAGTATGACTTTCTATGAAAAAGTATCACATTAGACTCAAAAGACACTTCTTAAAAAAAATATCACTTTTTATTAAAAATAATATCACTTCTTTGGAAAAAGTATCACTTCTTATAAAAAAAGTATCAATATTTATTAAAAAACTATTATTATTCATTAAAAAATATCACTTTTTATTAATTTTTTTTTATTAAAACAAAGTATCAATTTTTATAAAAAAAGTATCACTTCTTATTAAAAAAGTCATTTTTTTACTAAAATAAAATTTATTTTTATTAAAAAAAAGTATCACATGTTATTAAAAAAATATCATTTCGTATTAATAAAGTATCACGTTTTATTGAAAAAGTATCATTTCATATTAAAACAATATCATTTCGTTTTGAAAAGTATCACATTTTATTGAAAAAGTATCATTTCGTATTAAAAAAGTATCATTTCGTATTAAAAAGTATCGTTTATTATTAAAACAAATATTACTTCGTTATTAAAAAAAATCATTTTTTTAAAAAAAAGTATCAATTATACTATGAAAAGTATACATTTTTAAAGTATCATTTCTTTGGGTATTTATTTTAGGGATAATTACAAAAAGTACTCCTGAGATTTGACCTAATTACAAAAAAATCCAGCTAACTTCTAAAATTACAAAACATACCCCTAAGGTTTGATTCAGTGTTAAAATTAAGGGGAAAATGCAATATTTTTATAAATGTGAAGAGAGATTTTGAAATGTTTTTTGCTTATGAAGAGTTTAAATGTTAGACAAAATAAAACCTTAGGAGTATTTTTGTAATTTTGAAAGCTAAAGAGTTTTTTTGTAATTAGGTCAAACCTCAAGGGTAATTTTTGTAATTAACCCTTTATTTTATGAAGAATTTGGATTTTGTGAGGGTTTTATAATTAAATGTGTGTATAGAGAGAGGGACGTGAGGAGAGAGAGAAATGACAAGTGAAGAGAGAAGAATGGGGGACCAATAGATGAGAGATAAATCAGTGAACAATTAAAAACCACGTGAGAGAGAAAGGAGGATGAGGAAGGGGGGCCAGTGAGAGAAGATGGGAAAAATGGGAAGAATGGGGACCATGTGAGGATCCGTCTCACGGATTTAGATCCGTAAGACGGTCTCACATAAGTTTTTGTGACTTTATTTTATGATTTTATTTCTTGTTTTTTTCTTTTTTTCTCTGTTTTAATAGTTTTGTCTCCCTCGTTGGAGTGTTGTGTTTCGTGCCTCCTTTGAAAAGTGCAGCTATCAAGATGAAATATATGTGGCAAAACAAAAGTGAAGGCAAAATTTTTTTTCGTCGCTTTATCCGGCGCTACTTTGAGATTTGGTCATTTTCTTCTTACTTTTTACAATTAGTCCTTTTACGTATAAAAATTTGAGATTCAGTCCTATTACCCCTATAGCGGTAATCTTGACTGCTACGATGATGTGGCATTTTTATTTTCAAAAATTTTAATTTAATCACATTTTTTGTTGACTTGGCAAACTTGTGGATTGTTTTGGATGAAAATTAATCCTACATGGCAAAATGGAGGGAAACTTAAAGTTTTTGAAAAAACTAAAAATATCTAATAAATTTGAAAATTATTTCAATAAAATTTAAAATTATTTTCAATTAATTAAAAAATTATAAAAAATATCCAAAATTATTGAAAATCTAAAAGTTAAAATATATAAAATGGGATCATTTGTTTAAAAACTAAAAAGTAATAAAAATCAAAATTATTTTATCCAAAAATTATAATAATAAAATATGAAAATTATTGAAAAACTATAAATCATTTTTTAAAAAATACATTTATTTAAAATATTTTAAAATATTTTAATTCGAGAATAAAAAAAACTCAAAACTCTTTTTAAAATTTTGAAAATTGTTTTAAAAATTCTGTATTTTCTAAAAATATTCAGATTTTAATATCCCGGTTTTGGGGCAATTTTAGAATTTAAAACAAAGGATTTTTCAAAAACAAATTTCAGTATTTTCTTTCATTTTTAGATTTTTTTAAATATTTTTTATTTTGCAAAAAAAGTTCTATGCTTTTACCCATTTTGGAGTTTATATGAAAATTCAGATTTTTAGTTTTTTTTTTCAAAATATTTCGATAGTTTTTAATTCATTTTTAGATAAATTTCCATATTTTAAATTATTTTCCAGATTTTTAATTTTATATTGAATATATATAATATTTGAAGTAATTCTAAGATTTTAACACAACTTTTAGTTTTATAAACAAGATTTGATTTTTAAAACATCCTTTAGTTTTAAAAACAACTTTTTATTTTTTAGTATTCTAAAATATTTTAAATAAATTTCAATTTTTAAAAAATTAAAATAGTGTATTGTGTTTTTAACAATTTTCTGATTTATTTTTGTAATTTTGAAATACATTAATAACTTTAAGTTCCTCCATTTTGCCAAGTAGTATTAATTTTCCCTCCAAAACAACCCACAAGTCTTCCAAGTCAAAGAAAAAATATGATTAAATTAAAATTTTCGAAAATAAAAATGCACATCAAAGATAGCGGTCATTATTACACTATAGGCGATAATAGGACCAAATCTCAAATTTTTATACAAAAAGGACTATTTGTAAAAAGTAAAAAGAAAAAGGACCAAATCTCAAAGTAACCTAAGATAAAGGACCAAAAAAATTTTTGCCCAAAAGTGAACACTGATCATGAAAATCAAAAAGCTTGTCTAGATAGAATGTTTGAAGCCCTAATAGGGAATAAGCATTCCTTCATGCATACTTTCACCAAAACCCCACTGTTTCCCTAATTCACATTCTGACCCCCAGTTGCTGTTGGTTGCGCGGCAGACGATTGCTGATTGGTCTCCCCTTTGCATTGGCTCTCTCCTCTGTACCTGCATTGTTTCACGACGCCTATCGTATCGCGGGCGAGGCCGCCTACTCGTATTTTGTCTTTCAGTAAACCTATATTGTGGCCTATGAATGACTTTACCATCAACAAAGAGATCGCCTGCAAATCATTTCAGAAAACGTGTAAAAGATAAACTAAAATAAGTTGCACGAGAATGTTGGAAAGTAGTATTGTATAAAGTCACTAACCTCCATAGTCCTTATTGGGGACATCAAGGTATGAATCAGGCAATACCCATAGAACACCAGGTAGACCTATCAATAGCAACAATGCACAATTAATCAGGTCAACCTCAAAATAAATAAGTTTAAGATATGTACGCAGATACTGAAACCTCAATCTTCCCAAGACAAGATGGGCTCTTCACATGTGTGCATAATTCCGACTTAATGGTTGACCATATATAGAAGTAGGATATCATATACATCACATTATTAATGGCAAAATAAATTTTGGCAACAAAACCCCAACTCTGCTACATCTCAAGACAATCAAAGTAAAGCTGGATAGTCTCATGCTCATGCAAATAAAATTTGAATGAGGCAAACAGTGAAACAAATAAACTTTAACACCAAATCCACTCAAAACCTAGTGCAAATCAAGAACTCACGGGTATTGCTTTCTCAGAAATCATTCTATAAAAACATAGCATGAACAATGAAAGACTAAATAAACCAGATATCTCCATGATAATTTCAAAAATAGCCAGATAATTCCAAGGATGAAAAAGTCAGATCAGAGTTCACAGATGTTTGATACCTTTGACTTTGTATGATAGCTCTTCAGAGATCAAAGCTCCAAACCCAGTGTATGTTGTTGTACAAACAGAATATATCTTTTTCTTAGCTTCCTCTTCACTGCATATCCAGTAACCACAGAACATGAATAAATCTACTTAATAGATAAAGTGACTTGAAAAATTGAAATGGTTAATTGTTATATTTATTGAGAATTTAACATATTAGTCATTTTTTATATAATAATTAGTTTTTGGTAGGGTACCAATTTGAATAATCATATAATTATAAGTTTTTATATAAAATAAACGGATTTTTGGAAGGTACTTGTAGCATACAGAATCAAGCAAATGGATTTGGGATGAGTACGGGTAATAGGTATAGTTTCTTAATCGGATTTGGGACTGGTACTGTCGTATAAATATTATAGGATTCGGGTATGGATAGCCTTAAATGGGTGGGTACCTAGTCCCTGCCCATTGTCGTCCCCACTCACAGTGTCGTAAAAACAGAAAAGTATCAGACCTTTCACAAGCCTGAATAAATACGCTAAAATCCTAATTCAATCAGTTTCTCGTTCCCCACCCTGCATCCGTTTTAATTACAACAAAACAGAACTATCTTCCTCAAATTTATAATCTTAGCTCACTAGTCCCAGCCACCAGCCATTGCCCACTCCCCCCAGTCTTTCGTCCGATTGGAACTTCAACAAAATGTACTTCTACCTAGATATTTTCATGATCATTGAGCCTTGCTCTTATGTAATGGATATTATGAGTTTGGCCCCAAGACTCTTAACTCTCTACATCCTCCAATTCCAAATACCCCCACCCCCCAAAACCCCAACCCTCCAAACCAAAATTCCCCAGTCGAGCAATCGAAAAACCACGTAGCAAAATATCATGACACTAGAAAGTATACATTCTGAGGGAAAAAAAATTCTTGTATCAAAAGAATATGAAAAAGATATGTCCATCATTCATCTTATATTACATAATTAGGCATGCGTTATTCATACCCAAGAGCAGGAGAAGCTTGAAAAATCACAAACACATGGAAGACAGTAATTCATTTTCAACTAAATAACTAAAATATGCAAGCATTCTGAGATTTTACCTTGAATGTTAAAACAGTTATCATTGAAGACAAAAAAAAATTAACCTTTAAGAAAGAGGAGAATAATCATTTAAATTTTACCTTCCAACAATGGTAGCTAGGGTTTTACATACGTATCAATCATCTCTTCTTCAGTGGGCTTAGGGTCCGAATTAAACTCCATCACTATGAGCCAGTGCTCGTAATCGCAGCCGTCGAGCAGAATCGTCTCCTTCGGCGGGCGGTTGCTCCAGTTCGGAGACGGGTCGTTTAAGGGGAATAGCCCGAACCCGATGTCCTCAATCGGGTTTGAACAGTGAACCTGTCCATTCCAGGTTGCTGCTTGTCTAAGTTGTGGTGGCCCAGAAGGACAGGGACGGCGAAACGGGAGCGGCGGGACAGTAGGGAGGCTAATGTGCGCCGGGTGGCGAAGAGCGACGCCGCCATGACTGATCAATGGAAAGAGGCAGTCGAGTGTGGTCTGTGGAACTGGGACATATTCTTCAAGAGTTCATGTGCCGTCCCGTCTGAGGAGATAAATTACAATTTTGTCCCCTACTGGTGCAAGTTCGTTTAGTCCTTCGAATTAAATAAATTGGCACTAAGGGAATTTTTTTAATTCTTTTTCTTTTTTAATAAGCAAGCGAGGAGAATCCCTCATGAATAATCCGAACCGAAATTTAAAACTATTGAGTGTTTAACTTTTGGCTCCGTTTATTATCGAAATTCGACCCACTTCAATTTATCGAACATATTGATGGGTCACGAACTTTTCCAAGCTTAATCGAGCTAAAACGAGCTTAGTAAATATTAATTTAAAATTAAATTTCTCTTCAATTATTACAAAAAATAAAATTATTTATATTTAAAATTCATAATATATTTGTTAAAACTTATAATATATTAAAATTAAATTTCTCTTCAATTATTACAAAAATAAAATTATTTATATTTAAAATTCATAATATATTTATTAAAACTTATAAATTTATTCAAGAAAATAAGTTTATTGAAATATTTTTATATTATCTTAAGTAAAAATATGAAAAATTAAAATTAAAATCAAATTCTTAGTTTAATTTATACGAGCTTACTTATCCCAATCATTCACGAGTTTACTAACGAACCTTCACGATCTAACCAACCTAATATCTCTAAGTTTGAGTTTGGTTCGTTTTTTAACGAGCCTCATTAAAACGAAATCGAACGAGCTTTTATCGAATCGAGCTCGAGAATAGCTCACGAGCAAAGGTTCATTTGCAACCCTAATCCTCACCAATTTATTAAGATAAAAAAACAATAAAGAAATTGTCATACAAAAAGTAAAAAGAACTACAATCGAAAATGTTTAAAGACGCAATTTAAACGAGTGACATTTAGTTCTAGAGGACTTGTGAATATTGTTTTGTGGCTTAAAGCTTGTGTGTGCACGAATAGCTTCTTCTTGTTGGGATCGAGATTCCACCCCGAGGTTGAGTGCAACTATTGAAATAATAAGCGCACGACTAATGATTGCGAGGAATCGTTATAATTCTTTTGGTGCCACACGCAGAATGATCCAAATTTTTTCATAGCGGGGGCATACAATAAATAAAATTATAAATTATATCAAAATAATTAACAATCACATTTTGTTTTTTGTACTCACAAAATTTTCCGTTAACGATAAAATAACTTTATCACTAAATTTAAAGTTACCCAAATACCTACAAAATGAAATATATTATTTTTCATAAATTATCTTGTGAGATCACCAACAATTTATAATTTTAAGAAAATATTATATGTATTTACCAACGTTTAGATTACGTAGATATTACCTATAATGATTTTACTTACAATAATTTTACCTATACTTTATAATTATCTTAATATTTACCTCTGATTTTTGTATAGGTAACCTGAACTTTTCTTGTAGTTTTGTTTTTTGTAGTTACTATGTAGTTTTAAAAATTATATCACACAAATAACGTTACGTAAAACTATTAATATTTTTTATTAATATTATATAATACTTTTTTTAAATTATAAATGTCATAATATTATTAATATTTTATATGTTCACTTTAGAGATAATGATATGTAAATAATATATAACAAAAAACAAAGGAAAAAGAATATGGGAGCACTATATAGCTCGTTTATGGCAGCCCACAGGTTGGTTTATTGAAGACTTGATTTACGCAATTTAAATGTGCATCGTCAAAGCAAGATGGTTGAAAAATAACTAATTGTCTTTGTTGGTATATTTGGCCCGTTTGTGTGTGGCGATCCATAATTATAAGGCCCAAAATTGCGGCCATTTAAAGTCTCCTACTCCAAGCCCATTTGCTCTACCTTCTCGAATCTTGTTGACGATTTGTGGTACCGTTTCTATACTCCACGGACCGCACCAACTTGATCTTGTCTGTCGTGATGGTGATCTAATCGAGCCACTCATTGCTCTTTATATAACTCATCCCAGAAACCCTAATTCATTATCTATGTGATATTTTCTCTCTCTCTCTCTCAAACTCTGTGTGCTCTCTCTCTCTCTCTCTAAGATTTTGATCTCTCTCTAGATTACTCACTTATGGTTTGGGTTTCTAAGTGAATATGTCTAGGGATACATAGCTTTGAGTATTTCTTGTGGTAACCCCACCATACCTCGAGTGTGTTGAACTGCTTCTTTGTGAGGTTGGGGTTTGAGTTGAGGTTTGTTCGATCTAGGGTTCTCAGGATCTCTTTGGGGTTACGAGAGGTTTTACTATGGCGAGCTTTTATGGCTTCCACTTGTACTTTGGGTTGATTAACTTTGTGACGCGTTATTTAGGGTTACGGAATCCCTGGGCGAAAGTGATTATTAATACTTCCGGTTTTGGTTGTTGCCCTTTTATATTTGTTATATCCTTTTTAATTCTTGTAATTTTCTTGTACTTTACTTTGATCATTTGTTGTGTAGAGTAAATCATGTACTTAATAGGTTTTATTGAGTCTCGTATTCATTCGATGATATGTGTGTCGATCTATTTGGAGCCTAGGATAGATACCTACCTATGATGGTATCGAGCACCTATCGCCTCGTGGTGGGTTGGTCTTACGTTCCGTGAAATCTTGGTGGTTCTTGGCTCCTGGTGATCTTTGTGATTGGTTTGATACCGTGACTTGCTCTGGTTGTAAGGACAACTCTCTTCTTTTTTATCTTTTTATTTTTCGGTCAGTTCTTAGTTTGGGAAACTCTAGCTTAAAGCCTCGTGACCACATGCATGAGTGCGGTGGGATCTAATGTGTGAAGGGGATCCACCCGTGTCCTTCATTTTATTTATGTTGATTAGTTGTTGCTTGGACTCATGGTCCATTATTGCCTATATTTCATCTTTGTCGCTTTGTCTTTGGACTACTGTGGTCCTTAATTGTTTCTTGATCATTTTCTTATTGCTTTGATTTGGACTCTGTAGGTCCACTCTGTGTTGCTTATGTTGACTTGTTCCATGTGATTATATGTACCTCTTATGTCTTCGTGCATATCCTATGTCTTATCTTTTTGTGATATACCCTTTCTATATTTGTGACAATGATAGGGGGTTTAAGTTTATCACATGGAACCCTTTAATGGAAAAAACTGATTTTTCAATCTAGCAACATGAAAAATGAAAGGCATTTGATTCAACAAAAATATTTTAAAGCTTTTGAACAAAAGTATCTTGACAAAATCTTTGCAAATGAAATTCAATGAGTTTGATGAGTTTGCATATTCATCCATTATCCTAAATCTTTACGATTCTGTTTTAAAAAGTTGGCAAACTTTCTAATGCTGAGCTCGAGGATAAACTTGAAGAATTGTTTCTTGAAACCTCTTTACCTTCAAAACTCTTTCTACTTGAAAAATTCTCCGAGGTTTAAACTTGATTTCACAAAGGATATGGATGAAAACCTTGATGTTTTTACTAAATTGATACAAGATATCAAGTTGATTGGTGATAAAAATATTGATGATTATACTCGTATTGTTTTACTAAATCTTTATTCTTGATTCATATGTTGATCTTAAGTCGTCATTAAGTATGGCGGGGATTCTATCACCCCGATATAGTGATTAATGGCCTCAAAGTAAGGAACTTGATCTTAAAATATCGAGGGAATGAACAGGGGGTTAGGAAAGTGATGCAGTTAGGGGTATAAATCGGAACAAAAGAATGGGAATAACAATAACAATAACTTTGGTAGAAAGAGAAACAAAAGCGAGGAGGTCTAATTCTAGACACAGGAATAACAAGTGTGTTATAATTGTGGTGAACATGGTCATTACATCCAAGAGTGTACAAAACCCATGAATATCCGGGACAATAATCAAAACATTAAGTAGAATAATAAAAACCAAGCGATGACTCTATTAACTTTACTACTTCTAATGACCATATGGGTGATGTGTTTATGGTGCATGAGTTTCTTGATTAAGCGAATGTTGTGCCTTCAAATGCTTTTAGTGACAATGAATGGCTTATTGATTACGCATGCACATTCCATATAATACCTTTTAAACTTCATTTTAATACTTATCTTGATCTGAAAATGGATCGTATCCTTGGCTAATGATAAAAAAGTGTCAAGTCTTTGGTGTTGGTGCTGTGTGCTTAAAACTTGAAATGGTTATGTTTTGACTCTCAATGATGTGAGACATGTTCTGATTTGTCTAATAACTTGATCTCATGTGCTATGCTTGAACATGATGGCTATGAGGAATATGGGAAAGGGTTTTATGAAACTCATGAGGGATTCCTTAATAATTGCTAAAGTGAGAAAAACGAAACATGTATGTTTTACATGCTAAACATGATTAACACATTCTAATTATGTGAATAAAGTTGGTAACCACTTTTCTAATGACTTGTGATTTAAAGCATAAAAGACTTGTCACATTAGCTCTAAATGGCTTGATTTATTACATAATAATGGGTTTGTTTTGGTAAAGATAAACTTGATACTTTGTCCTTCATGTGAATCATGTGTGTATGGTAAACAACAAAAGTTTAAGTTTCCTCCTATTAACCTAAAATCATCTGCTAGTTAGAATCTTGATGTTTGGGGTCTCTCTTCAATGCCTACTCATGGTGGAAATAGATATTTCTGTCCATAATTGATGATTATTCTAGAAAAGTTTGGGTATTTTTAATGAAGAACAAATATGATGTTTTTGATAAGTTTAAAACTTGGAAAATTCTTATTGAAAACTAAGCAGGCAAAAAGATAAAAGTTTTGAGAACTGATAATGGTATGGAATTTTGTAATCAATTGATGGACAATCTTTGTGATGAGTTTGGTATTAAAGAGTGAGGAGCATGCACAAGTTTGTGCCTATTTAATTAATAGGTCCTCATCAAAATGGTGTTCTTTTTCAAACTTGAAAGTTTTGGTTGCACATCTTTGTTCACCAAAAGAATGAATAGAACATTGTTAGAGAGTGTGAGGAACCTGGCAGGGATGTCTTTCAATGAACTTGAATTCCTCCGGACTCCTTCCTCAAAATGTTTTGGTAGTATTCCCAAATGAGATGGAGTGTTATGGCAATGGGGCTACCTATTTAATTAATAGGTCCCCTTCAATTCCCTTGGAAAAAGGAAATACCACGAAAAGGTGTGGATCTATGGAAAAGCATGTTGATTTTTAAACTTGAAATATTTTTATTTTTGCACATCTTTTAAATTTGTTCATATGTTTAAAAATATTAGTGATAAATTAGATTTACTTTTAAAGTTTTAATTTACTAATATAAATGTATTTTTTTGGCTATTTACTTCTAACTTGTTTCCTATTGTTCCACCACTGTGATGTTTTTATTAATGATGTTGTGAATTATGATGCAAATAATGATGTGCATGTTATTGAAAACAATCAACATGATGATTTTCATAATGTGCATGATGAATTTTCTAATGTTAATACGATAATGAGCCTCATGAATGATGCACATAATGAATTGAATGATTATGTGTTAACTAGGGATAGAACTAGGAGAAATGTTAGAATCCAAACAAATATGCTGATTTTCACATGACTTCTTATGTGTTTTATGTGTTTGAATCTATTGATGGTTACGAGCCTAAAACCTTCTCTCGATCTTTATTAAATCTGCTTGAATCTACTAAGTGGGTGAGTGGGGTGCATGATAAAATGACTTCTCTCGCATGTGAATACCGGATACTTGTTCCAAAACCTCCTAACTGTTCTATTGTTGATTGTAAATGGTTGTATAAGGTTAAACAAGAATCTGAAGGTGTTAGGGTTAAAGCTAGATTAGTAGCTAAGGGTTTTACTCAGAAGGAAGGGATTGATTACACAAAAAATATTTGCTCCTGTTGTTAAATTTGTCACTGTGAGAATTATGTTGGCTCTTATTGCTTAATTTGACAGGGAATTGAAACAGTTGGATGTGAAAACTACTTTTTTGTATGGGGACTTGGATGAGTTTTTTTTTAATGAAACGACCTGAAGGTTTTGAGGACAACTCAAGCCCAATCACGTTTGTTTACTTAAAAAATCTTTATATGGTCTTAAACAGTCTTCAAGACAATGGAATAAAAAGTTTGATCAGTGCATGTTCGATTTAAAGTTTTGTAGAAGTCAATTTGATCATTGCCTTTACTTTAAACTTGATGCTGTAACTCCTGTATTCCTGTTGTTGTATGATGATGACATGTTGTTGGCTGAACCTTGCATCAAAACTATTGATCATGTTAAAAATTGTTTAAGTGCAAAATTTGATATGAAATACTTGGGTGATGCTAAGAAAATTTTAGGTATGAACATTGATAGGGACATAAATAAATCTGTCATTTATTTACATCAGTCCTCATACATAGAAAAAATCTTGCAAAATTTTTCTATGTCAAGTGCTAAATCTGTTAATGTGCCTCTTGCTTCTCATTTTCTGTTAAGTAGGGATCAGTCCCCAAAGACTGAGACTGAAATGTGTGCTATGAAAAACATTCCTTATGCTAATGTAATTGAATCTGTGATGTACTTAATGGTGAGCACTAGTCCCGATATTACTATCTTAGTTTTCTTGTTTGAGTAGATACATTTCTAATCTTGGAATGGTGCATTGTAATGCTCTTAAATGGTCATTGAGATATCCGAGGTATTGGGTGATTATAGTTTATGTTTTTCAAAATGTGATTACGCATAACTTTGAAAGGATATGTGGTTTCAAATTATGCTAATGATAAGATAACATAAAATCAACAACTTCCTATGTTTTTACACTTTGTGGTTATTGTATAAGTTGAAAATCTCAGTTGCAACATATCGTGGCTTTGTTTACTACAGAATCAGAATATGTTGCGGTGACTGAAGCTTTAAAAGAAGCCTTATAGCTTAAAGGTCTTGTTTCTGAAATTGGTTTTCTTAAACAAAAAAAAGTTGTATTTTCTGACTCTCAATCTGGTATTCAACTTTGTAAAAATCCAGTTTTTCATGACAAACCAAACACATTGATGTTAGGTTTCATTTTATAAGAGATATTGTTTCAAAAGGCTTACTCTGTCTTGAAAAAATGGCATCGAATACAACCTGGCGATATGGGTATTAAGTGTCTGCCCTTATCAAAGTTCAAAACTTGTTTGAAAATACTCAATTTTGACACTGGTGATTAGTTGCCCTGGTGATTTACCCTTTATGTTGGGTTTAACAGTTTACTGTGTGTTTTATATTACTGTTGGATTAATATCTCGCTCTGTGCTTATATTAGTTCAATCGGGAACTTGACTTCTTTGTGTGCTTGTTGAGATCCTTACCCTATTACAACAAGCTTAAGTCTTCTTTTTTACCAAGTCCTTCTTGGCTAAGTCTTTGGGAAGGCAAAAGCGATGATGATGATTGGTAAAACCCAATTTTTTGTCTAAGTGAATCACAATGTGCCAAGGTGGAGATTGTTGGTATATTTGGCCTATTTGTGTGTGGCCTGATCCAATAATTATAAGGCCCAAAATTGTAGCCCAGTTTAAAGCCTCCTACTCCAAGCCCATTTGCCCTACGACCCTACCTTCTCGAATCTTGTTGGCCAGGGTTGTGATGCGTGTTTCTATACTCTGCGGACCCTTTTAACTTGATCCTGTCCATCCATGATGGTGATCTAATCTGAGCCACTCATTGCTACTATATGACCTCATCCCCAGAAACCCTAATTCATTATTTGTGTGATATTTTCTCTCTTATCTCTCTCGAACTCTCTGTGTTCTCTATCTCTCTCTCTAGATTACTCAATTTCTGGCTGGGTTTCTGAGTGAATCCGTGCATGGATACACGGATCTGAGTGTTTCTTGTGGTAGTCCACCATATCTCAGTGTACTGAACCTGTTCTTTGTGAGGTTAGGATTTCAGGGGTTGAGGGCTTATTCGATCTAGGGTTTTCTGGGATCTCCTTGGGGGTTCTGAGAGGTTTTACTATGGCGAGGCTTTTGTGGCTTCCATTTGGTACTCTGGGTTGATTCTTTGTGACACGTTGTTTAGGGTTACCAGTCCCTGAGCCGAAGTGATTATCAATACTTCTGGTTTTGGCTGTTGCCCTTTTTATATTTGTTATATCCTTTTAGCTCTTGTAATTTTCTTGTACTTTACTTTCATCCATTTGTTGTCTAGAGTAAATCTGTACTTAATAGGTTTTATTGAGTCTGTATTCATTCCATACTACGTGTGTCGATCTATTTGGAGGCGGATAGATACCTAAAAGTCTTGGAGAAGACGTCTTCTCCCCTCCATCCTCATATGCTCCATGATTTTCTTTGTCTTAATTTAGTTTCAAGTTATGTTTAAAAAGTTTCAATATTTAATAATGTAAATTTTGGAATATATTTGTCGATCATTAATGAAGAAAATCAATTTCTCATAACATTAATATTCGGATTGATTCAAATATAAATTTGAAGGGTGTCCTAATTCATTTAAGTTTTTACTTTACTAAAAACAAATTAAATTGAGATCAATCTTGCACCTCATCAAAGAAACTTGTGTTTTGAGGGATATTGGCCCCTATGAGTGCTTGTATTTCATCCCTTACTATCTCATAAAAACAAAATCAATGAAATATTAAACTGAATCGCATAGTGTAACAGTTAAAAGGCACAAATTTTCTGCATTCTTTCAGATATTAATCTGATGTTCTGCTTTACCTTAGTTAATTTCCATTCTACTTTACACAAAATTTTGAAAAACAAAATACACAAAATATACACAACGGCTATCTTTGCTTCACTGCATGAATACAAGCCAAAATTACTACACTAACCTAAAACATTCTGTTCTTGTCTCCATTACACAACAACCCTTTTCTTTTCAAGCTTCCCTGTCTTGTCCTCCTCCGTCTATTTACTTTATTAGGGAGTAGACATGAGCTCATTAAGGTTACTACCTAAAAATATTAATGAAAAAGGTCATATTTTACAAGGTGGTGGAATTTGTAAACCACTATATCCTACTTTAGCATTAGCACATACAGATGTTGGTCTTCTTCCAATGCCTTTGAACTGCAGATTAATGTTCTGAAGATGTACGTTTTGACATGGAACTTGTGAGCTGCACATAAGGCTCACAGCAATTGGTGATAATGTTGTTCCTCTGATGTTTTGATAGTCGACGTCGTGGATGTTCACAAGGGATGGCTGCAAATTTGGATGAAAAAAACAATCAAGAAATCAAAATTTTGGAGTAGAAATAGTTCGTCAAAAGAACTATATGCATGTACCGATTCTGGATTTCATGTTCTACTTTGTATGAATGATACATGTCTCTTATAAGATAGGGTTAATTACAAAAACTACCCATCAGGTTTAGCCTAGTTACAAAAAAGCTGAGTTATCTTTCAAAGTTACAAAGATCCCCTTAACATTTGTTTTTCTTTTATTACACCCTCAAGAGAGAAGTATTTGTTAGGTAAATACAAATATGAAGGGTGTGTTTGTAACACTTTACGGGGTATTTATAATTTTGAAAGATAACACGTGTTTTTTTAATTAGGATAAACTTCAGGGTAATTTTTGTAATTATCCCTATAAGACATTTGTATTTATATAGATGTCATTGATTATTTGAGTGTATGAACATGTGTCGTAAAGCAGGACAAATGGGAAATCTGAAGTCGTATGTACTACCTTAGTTGATTTGGTGCCGTAATGCTGGTCTATGATTATAGGATTCATAACGTTATCCATGACGATATCTTGGAACAGCATTCCTGAAGCTCTACTTGGATTTGATGCTGGATATGTCTTGATTCTAATGCCATTGGTTGTTCCAAGTAAGGTGCAGTTTTTCACTATCAACCCTTTCACATCTAATTCCTTTGGTTCCTTGCCAAGACTTCCAACACTAATTTCACCATACAAAATTAATAGTAAGCGAAAAATATTTAAAAATAAAAAGTCGGCAATGTTTGCAAACATAAGCTAATAGTTATAACAAGTTTTTGGGAGTGTTTGGTGCATAAGTTCGACATTTGAAAACGCTAAATCTAACAATACCTTTTTTAATTGTTTGCAAATTCTTCCTAAGCAGCCATAAATTATTAAAAAAATGAGACAATTCTTGTACAAAAAATTAAATACCTAATGCCATGTCCAGGGCCACATGTTACCGCGTTGATGGTGACATTAGTCGATCCTTGGCCTATAGAGATACAATCGTCGCCTGTTCTGATAACACTCATCGATACTTCTACCGTGTTAGATTTGCTTATATGGATGCCATCAGTGTTTGGGCTATTTCCAGGGGCAGTGATGCTCAGGCTGTGTATCATTATCAGATTGCTACCAGTAATGTGCATATGAAATCCCATGCTGTTTATCAGATTAATACCATTAACATTGGAATTATTCACATTGTTCATGTATATACTCTGCACAACACAAATCACAAAATTTCCCTGTCAAGAACATGATTGTATGTACTAGAAAACTTTGTATCTAGTTCAAGTTTAAATTAAAAAAACTACCCTTGAGGTTTAACTTAATTACAAGAAAATCCAGCTATCTTTCAAAATTACAGGTATCAGGGTATCTGTAATTTTGATACCTGTAATTTTGAAAGAACAGATTTTTTTGTAATTAGACTGAGCCTAAAAGGCATTTTTTTGTAAATTGTAAGTAATCCTTAATTCAGTTAAGATGCTTACAGCAGCTAGAAGAACGCAATTGCCATTCGTTTTGCAGTTGTTATATTGCCACAGAACCCGTCCTTGTCCATCGATCGTGCCTCCGCCTGTCAGGATTAGGCCGTTTACCGAATCGAACGAAATCCAACCGTCGCCGGAGTAAGCAGAAGGATCAGAAACTGCTTGCAAGGTTCCTTGAACTTGAACGGTTATCGGAATAGGGCTTTTGCACGGGCCCCGGAAAATGGTTTCTCCTAGTTTGTAAATTCCAAGGGGAATTAAAAGTGTAGATTGTCCATTGAAATTGCAAGCTGCATTCCAGGCCTTTATAAAAGCCTGTGTGCTCTCTTGCTTCTTTCCAGGTTTTGCTCCGAAGCTCAAAACGTTAAATACTGCTCCACCACTTGGGCCGGGCCCTGCTGCATTGCACGAAAACAGAGCCGAACTCAAGATTAGGACCGCGAATATGGTTGTCCGGTTCGCCATTCTAAAAAAACCTGGACTAATACAATTCTTGTTTTTTCTTTTAAAAATAAAATCGTCGTTAATTATGTTTAATTCTATTTGCTCCTACCCTGTATCTTGTTTGTTAGCATAGGGTAAGAGCTCTCTTTGCATGTTCTTAGCTTTTTTGCCTTGTTCTCAGCTAGTAAAATATAGAGGCATGCTATATATGGGATTGATCTAATTAACTCAGTGGACACTGATGATTATCTGTTTTTAGGTGACTTGATTTAAGGTTGTGTGGTTTTCCTTTCATCTTACTAATTTTGGTTGCTTTTGATTTTAGTCACATAATTCGCCAACGGTAAATAATTTAACTCCGTTGAAAGACAGTTAAAATAGATAGGATTGTATGGCTGTTTTATAGGAGGATTGAGGTAAGATATACTAGAGCTGTCAAAACCAGCCTGATAATAAGATCAGGCTGAGTTGTAGAAGCCCCAAAGGAACTAAGCCTATTGAACGAACCAACAGGAGGGGACGAGACGAGCCAGTCGGACCTGCACAAATTCACTTGATTTTCAAGTATGGCCAGGCTGGTTCCAGAACTGATGGGCCGAAGCCCAATTGACACTTCTAAGATACACACACCATCTACCTTCTAGATGCATGAAACTTACCCTCAAATATCTCCCTTACATTTACTTTAGGTGAAACAATTACAAGATGTTTTTGGTTATAACATACGTACACATAGGAAATGAGTTCTTGAACACTCATAGTCATAATGTCCAAGGGGCAGACAAGGTAAAACACCACAAAGCTTAATAAGAATCATGAAAACAAACTCCAAAGTAACTTATTATCCAAAAACTGGGTACATTTTAGTTTGGGTTAATTACAAAAAATAGCCTTGAGATTCAGTATAATTACAAAATAATAAGAAAGCACAAAATTGTTTAGTTAAAATTACACTTATTTTTATGATCAAATAATACAGATAATAGTGCGACACGAACACAAATAACATAGAAAAATGACACGATAAAATATTACACGACACGAATTTGTAAATTTAGTTAAAATTACGCTTATTGCAACATTTATGATCAAATAATATAGATAATAGTACGACACGTCGCGAATTATCACCCTTGACTCCATCTGTGTGGCTGCAGTTGATCATCACTTGGCTCTGATTCTCATGAAGTCTTAACAAATAACAGAGTAACTAGCCTATAGGTAGCCAGTAAACATAAGTTATGCCCAATTTTTCCTTCGGCCATCATCAAGAATTAGTATCCCTCCATATTTTGTGGCAGCCTGGTTGCAATCAATGGTCATCTTTGGGCCGGCAGCCAAGTTTCTAAATTTTGAATATGGTTGTTTTTGAACATGAATATTTTCGTGCGGCAGGCTTTCGGGCTTTCTTGTTGGGCCGTACAACTCCTCCACCATGGAGAAGCCCTCTTGCCCAATCTTCTTAAGGTCTTCCTTATTTGCCATGAGAGACAGACAACTATTGATCACAACACAAAGAGACACAAATATATATTAGCTTGATGATAATGTTTGATGTTGCAAGACAAAGGTTTGTTCATACATATATATAGAGAGAGAGCTTAATTAGGATTGGTTAAAGCACTAGGGATAACTTTTTGGTTGCTTTCCAGCAGTTAGGCAATAGAATATATTAAATGGAAATAGGCCAATTTGGCCTTTCTTAAAATGGAATGTAGTTATGTTTTTCAAATAAATATCTTTTAATCATTTTAAACATGTAAATAACAGTTCTATACCCACCTAATATATTTGTGAGTTACTTTGTGACTCTTACTCCAGAATTTGAGATAACTCTCTTTTCTCCCAAACCACTCATACAACTCTCATTTCCTCTCAACCTGTTTGAAATTTTCCGGTGAGATTTCCGACAGGCAAATATTTTTGGAGGCGAACATTTATATACTCTTCAATGTTGACATTTTCAGCTGAAAACCAACATAAAGTCTTTATCTCAATGCCAATTAATGTGGATGTTGGCCTTGGAAATGAATATCGCGAAATGATTTCTTCTTGGTACCGATAAATGACCCCTTCTTCTTTGTTTCACCAAACCACATTATTTGCGGATACACAACACGTAACAACAAAATCAACCTTATTCAACATTAAACAACACAAAACAACAAATCGGTGATGAATGTCGAGAGTGGAATTGGGAAATCTTTTGAAAAAAAAGGCTCATATATTGTAAAGGACAAAATGGATTACTCAACTACCCAAATAACTAATGAGCAAGTCTCTTCATGAGACGGTCTCACTGGGATCTAACCGCGAGACGGACCTTCTGGCTAAATGCTCCGTCTTGAGAACATGAACCATGAAAAAATAAATTTAAAAATAATAACGAACCATGAAAAACAAAAATAAACCCTAAAAACATGAAGCATGAAGAATAAACCCGAAAAACAAAAATAAACCCAAAAATAAAAAATAAACCCTAAAAAAAAACTAAAAATCCTAAAAACCCAAATCAATTAAAAATAAACCCAAAAAAAAATAAACCCTAAAAAAACAAATATAAACCCTAAGAAAAATAAAATCAAAACAAAAACCTTTAAAACTTTGTGTAAGGGCTCGCCTCACTGATCTAAACCCGTGAGACCGTCTCACGCAAGTTTTTACCATAACTAATTTTTATTTTCTTTTGGAAAAAATGGGTAAGAAACATTCACCGATATATATATATAGGATTTGGTTCAAATGAGACCACCCTCCCTAGGTGAGACAAAGTGTGGACCCATCTTACCCATTGATCTTAAAAAATGAAGGGATGTGATTAATTCGCTTTTTTAATTATTTTCTAATTTTCGTTGATTTTAAGGGTAAGATTGTAATTTTGTAATTCAAATTAGTGGTCCCAAATGATTTTATGGTGAAATTGACACCGTCGGGATTTTGTGGCGGAATTTAAGGAACTGCTTTTTTTTCCAAATATTTTTATTTTACAAAAGATAGTTAGGGTTCTTCTATCGCATAATTAGACATCAAATAAGCATATTTAGTTATTTTTTTGCAATTTTTACGAAAACAAGACATAATTGAATATAACGTCGCATATGTAATTATACTACACGCATAAATAGGTTCAATATAATGTATATTTAGTTATGAAATGGGATATTGCTTTTGGAAATTATAAAAATGGGATGTTACATAATGTATCGCATATTTAGTTATTCTACAATGCATAGATAGTTTCTAGATAATACATAGTTAGTTGATTTTGTTGCATAGTTTATGACGTCTTGCATAGTTGGATATACTTGTACTACATATTAGTTTTTTTACGCCGCATAGATAATTTTCGGATAATGCATATTTAGTTGAGTTTTGTTGCATATTTAGTTTTCGAACTCACTGCTTCGTTATTTCTCCGTAATATTGCACCGATTTTTCTTATATTTTCTCTCGTAATTTTCATGAACTCGTAATTTTCGTTCTTCACAATTTTCTTTATTTGCGTTAATGGAGGAATGAGAGAGAGAGAGAGAGAGAGACGTGAGATTGGGGAAATTGGGAGATGTATGATAGGGAAAGAGATTTGATTCCATTTTTGTAACTAACTTGTTATGTTATTTTACCCTACTACCCTTATATTGATTAAATTAATATTTTAATATATTTTTTATCCATTAAATCATACCCATTGATTAATAGTGGGGGATGGTTGGGATTAGTCCATTGTGTCTCACTCTGAGACATGGTCTCACTTGATCCTCCCCTATATATATATATATATATATATATATATATATATATATGGAGGGTTATATGAGACCACCTCATAGGGTAAGTCCATAGGGACCAATCCTAGCCACATATCTAGATTTTTCAATGGTTGTGATTTTAGAGCTAAAAATTTAGATTAAATGTTGGTAATTAGAGAAAGGGGTAAATTAGTCATCCTACAAAATTACCCAATATTCATGGGATTCTGTTCACATTATGATCACACAATCTATCCAAATCTCACATCAAATTCAACGTGAACAAATCTCATCTTCTTTCTTCTTCGAACGCTGTTCATGATAGAACAAGAACCACCACCCTCAACTTGTATAGAATACATGCAATGCTACGCACTATTGTGTGAAAAAGTTGCGCATAATTTGCCATAGTTGCTAGAGCTTGACTTGATTCAAGTTTGCTTATGAAGATGTAATTTGTTGCTTGTGTAGATGTGTCATGGTGTTTTTATATACCATTAATTACATAAGCAAGTCATAAGCAACAAATCCATACTATATAAGCAACAATCTTATACTACATAAGCAACAAATTTACCCCACGTATGCACCATGGATACATTAACTACATAAGCAAGTCATAGCAACAAAACCATACTACATAAGCAATAAGTCTATACTACATAAGCAACGAATATACACTACGTATGCACCACGTATACATTAACTACATAAGCACGTCACAAGCAACAAACTCATACTACATAAGCAACAAGTCTATATTACATAAGCAACAAATATACACTACGTATGCACCACAAATACATTAACTACATAAACAAGTCATAAGCAACAAACCCATACTACATAAGCGATAAACATATACTACATAAGCAAGGAATATACACTACACATGCAAAGATAGATTAACTATATAAGCAAGTCATAAGCAACAACCCTATACTACATAAGCAACAGAGAAATTTTTTTGAAACCGAAACGCCGGAGAGAGAGTATGCGTGAAAAGTGGGTGAAATCACGTGAAAGAGAGAATGGAATCTTAGTAACTGATTCTAAAGTGCCAAATTACCACCCTACCCTTTTTAATTGTCAAACAAAAAAATAAACATAAAAATCCCTAAAAATCTGGACCACCCAAAATTGTTGATCTATGGTTAGGATGTGTCCCCATGGACTCACCCCAAGTAGGAGGATCTATTTGATCCATATCCTATATATATATATATATATATATATATATATATATTAATAGGATCAAATGAGACCGATAATTAGAGTGAGACAGAGTGGACTAATCCCGCCACAAATCTATAATTTTAGATGGTTGAGATTTATCCAATTTAATAATCATTTTCAATTTATTTTAAACTCGAAAAGGGTAGCATTGTAATTACACAATTACATAATATTCTCCTTCCTCCATCTCCCACATCTCCTCGTCAATCGCACCATGATAACAAATAGCAGGCACCAAATCATAATCGAGTGCGTCTCTTAATCTAAAGACTAAAACCAAACATGATTTGGGAGTCTTCAACTAATCCAAAGGTACATATTTCACCTAGAACCACGTGCAAAGTTCCTCTCTACAAGATTTCCAGCGTTTTCCGACGGGACCTCTCTCGATTATGTACCGCCCTTCCAAAGATCGATTGGTTGAGATGTTTGATACATCGATTGGCATCTTCAACACACCCATCGTTATAAATACAAAACCACGGAGAGATACGAGACCGCGGTTCCACAACCAAGAAAAGAATACATGATTTAGGAATTGAGGTGTAAATTGCAGCCGTGAGGTGTTATTCATATTGGATTAGCATTGGAAGATGTTTCTATATTCTCAATATTATTATGCTATGTTTGTTTGGCGTCTATGGGGTTGGATTCGGCGGGGAAAGGATTGGTGAAGAAGACGATGCTAACGTGGAAAAAATGAGGGCCTAAATTAGGATTAATGTACACTTATATGGTTTTCGATGTATACTTAGATGTCTTTAGATGTATAAGTAGTTAATTTTTTATGTATATATTTATGTTGATGTATACTTATATTTTTTGTTGTATACTTATATGTGATTTGTTGTATACGTATATGTGTTTTGTTATATACTTATATTTTTGTTTGACAATTGTAATTTGCAACACAAATATGTTAAACATACAAAGAAAAATAGTGTTAAATATACAAGATAAACAATGAATGTGATTTTCTCTCTCTACAATCGATTTACTTAATCCATGGTCCCCACATATTTTTGTTTGACCATTTTAATATGCGATAAAATTATGTTAAACATACAACAAAATAATGTTAAGTGTACATCAAATATATGCTAAATATACAAAGATAATAATGATTGTGATTTTCTCTCTCTATAATTGATTTACTTAATCCACGGTCCCCACATGTTAATGAGCGTGATTCTCTCTCTATATATAATCGATTCCTTGATTCACTGGTCCCCACATATTTTTGTTTGACCATTTTAATATGCAGAAAATTATGCTAAACATACAAAGAAAATAGTGTTAAATATACATCAATTATATGATAAGTGTACAACATCTTTGCATGGCGAAACATGCGTGATTTTCTCTCTCCGGTAGCGATTTTCTCTCTCCCCACGTGATTTTCTCTCTCCCCACGTGATTTTCTCTCTCCTAATAACTCGATTCCATATTTAGATGGTCCCCCACTTGGGGTAATTTGACTACTATACCCTTATCTTGATTTAATTAAATATTTAATGTAATTATAACCCCTATTTATCTTAGCCATTGATATAACTAAAGGAGGGTTGAGATGAGTCCACATTGTCTCACTATAATATGTGGTCTCATTTTAACCTCCCCTATATATATATATATATTTTATATATGAGTATTTTTATATTTTAGTTATTGTTAATTATTTTAATTATTTAATTATTCTATTAGGGCATAAAAATCAATCTAGGTCCAACATTGTAATATTTCTTAGAGGAAATACCACAAAATACCCTGATTTTTAGAAAAAGGACAAAAATACCCACCCATCACAAAAATACTCCATCCACTCCATCCCATGACAAAAATACCCTACCTTTGGTTTCACATCAGAGCCCGTCTCCTCAAACCACCAGAACTAACAATCACGATCGAAAAAATGGCCGGCGATTCCCCTATTTTGGTAAGCCCTAAATTCAATTTGTCTAGCTATATACTTGAACTGTCGTAAAACCAGTAATGATTTGGGGCAACAATTGGGGTTCCCCGTTCCTAGACGACGTCGTTCTCGGCGACGGATGAAAATAAAACTTCTTCTCCGCAATCGCCTTCTCCTCTTCCATTGTAGGCGACGCCGCCGCCGTCGATTGGCTCAAATAATCGCCGTTCAGAGGCGTCATTGGGCTGAGAACCAGAGACAGAAAATCGAGAATACTATGAGATAAGATCTCGGGCTTTGGGCGAAAAGCCCGAACAATTCCGAGAAAAGCCCGGGGGCAAGCAGTATTTATCATGAGCCCGTTCTTCAGTCATTTCCGCCGCTCGTAGCTAGCTTGAATCCTGTTTCTTCCGACCGGTGCTCTTGATGGGTGGGATCTTTGCCGCGCCGCCGCCTCGAATGGCGGCGCGGAGGCTTGTTTGGCGGTTTCGGAGGATCCGGTGAGCATTTGCACCACCGTTTGAAGGTGGAGGTATCTCGGACAAAAAGGTGGAGGTGTCTGCAAATTTGAATAATTTTGTTGATTTTGTGTTCTTTGGTGCTTGATTTTTCTGTTTTCTTTTATTATTTTGTGATTTGAAGTTTTTCGTTTGTTTCGATGTTGTTTTAGAGTTGTTTCTTTTATGTTTCTTTTGTGCTTTTATGTATTTTCCATTTATTTGTTCTTTTTTATTATTTTTGATTTGTTGTGTTATGTATCCGATCGTGTATCTTTTTTATTTCTTTTTTAGTGAATGTGGGATTTTTTGTTGCTTGTTATGCCGAGCACTTTATTGGTGGGAAGGTTATGGACGTCGAAGCATTTGAGATAGAGATGAACAAGCAAGGCTCAGTCATCTGCTTCACAATCATGCTAAGTTGAAGCTGCAAAATGGTGATGACGATGACAACGACATTGAGTTTCTACCTCCACTTCCTAATGATTTTATAGAATTGTTGTTATGTAAATCTTAATGATGATGTAATCAAGAAACATGTAAGAAACATAAATGAAACATGTAAGAAATAATTGTGAAACAAGGGATCATGTGATTAAAATTTGTAGTAAATTGCTTTTAAATTTAGAGAAATAGTGTAGTTTTTCCCATATATTCTTGACTTTTTTGTCATCCTTGTAAATGTTGATCTTTGCTTCATTTCGATGTCCGCATGTCTAATCTTGAACTAAAGATCTCACGTACTCTAGCAAAGTTGTTACTAGTAAGTCTTTCCCTTCTGCTACGATTGATGCATTCAATAATTCTACGATGTTGGAAGTCAATACAAAGTATTTTTTGGTCCGACAAAAGGAGTCGTTTCCATTTCTCGTAGCCGATAATGGACAAGTAAGCTCAAATTTTGTGAATTGAATTTGTTGTTCCAATATTTCGTTTAAGGTCTTGAATGTGCGATCCATTGGAATCGATTTCTTGTTATTTCAAAGTTGGTATACTTCTATTTTCTTCCCATTGTCCATTGTGGCATACCACAACCGAGATTTTCTCCATGCAACTGTGGAATTCAATGAAAAGTTGGCTAAGTGAAACATATAAGAAACCTAAATGAAACAGTGAAAACAACAAAGAAAAAGCAAAGAATCATATTTGAAACAACAAAGAAACAAAAAAAAACCAACGCAAAAAAATCAATGAAAATAGGTATTTTTGTCAAAAATCAGTGAAAAATGGGTATTTTTGTCCAAAATCAATGAAATAGGTATTTTTGTCCAAAATCAATGGAAAATGGACATTATGCAGAGATTGGGTATGGAAAATTGGGTATTTATGTCATTTTCCTATTTCTTAAATCATGGGCCCATGAGGCCTAAATTCCAATTATAACTAGTCTCTCTCCTCTCATTTGTAAGATGCATTATTCTATACGCTCTCATCATTTTGGATTTTACCAAGTATCATTTTGCTGACTTAATTATAGTAGTGGCTTCCTCGGGACAATTCCCGAGTCCTTCTAACATTTTCTCATATTGTAGGCTGGACCCTGTTTCAAAAGTTCTCGCTCCGGACTTGCTTTTTGGAATTTTTTCCAACTTCGTGTGATCTACCAAATTTTAACAGCAGTACAGTTCTATTTTTCGAATTTGTGTTCTAATACTATTGCCTTATCGTCAATAAAATATATAAATTTTAAATTTAAGGACACCATTTATAAACTCGCCTCACGTCTCAAAATTTCAAGCCACACGCTGGAAATATCTAACCTAATTAGTGGAAATTTATCATTTTTGTGGGAAGGTAAGGCCAGATGTGAAGGTTCTGGACGTAACAATATTCGAAATTTAACGTGTTGTTAGGATTAAGCCTTTAGCCCTTTACCATTAAGTATTGGTTGAGTGGTGAATTAATTTATTATATATCTGACAACATAAAGCTCTACACACTAGCTGGTGGACATTAAGTATAGTGCCCATAAGTGGGATAATCATTCATTAATTAATTCCAAAACTAAAGGATAGTGCTAAAAACAATTCATTAAGCAAATTAAGTTTATTAAAAAGCCAAATACTAACAAGATAAGGACATGTGTCTTAACTTTTAGCCAAAAGGCAATGACATATTATTTATTAAAAAAGGAATAACAATATTATATGTTCTCTTTCTTAATTACTAGACTAAAAATAAATACGCGTTGTCTACTAGATTCACATGGTAGGTTATGATAATTATTTTAGCACATTGTAATTACACGCAGTAAATGGTACAATCCGATAATTTTTATGCTAAGAAAAAGAAAAACTTAGATTCTAACACGTGAAATGCTTGTTATGCTACTATGTTTTTGTGATTGGAGTAATATTTCCTTTCCCGCAAGCAAGGTCGTGTTTTTAGCCCACCGCCACCACACATTGTGGGGTGGATGTCGATGGGTTCAAATTCATGCTCCATTAAATTGCTCCTGGGACATATGCGAAATGGTGAAGATTTAGTGGGAACTCATATCTTGAATATCATCCGTGTGGGTTCGATTCGGGAGAGATCGTTATTAGTAGATTGGAGGGTCGAACATAATTGTTCTTTTTACCTGAGGATCTGGTTGTACGCCGCCAGACCCTGCCGAACAACCCAGCCGTGCACATCCGCGGTTTACCTTGGCGGCAGCAATGAGGAGCCGGGGTCGTTGTCCTCGGTATAGTCGACGTAAACCCGAAGCGAGTTACAAAAAAAAAAAAAAAAGTTGAACCAAAACAAATTTATTCTTCTTTCAAAACAAAATGGGGCTCACTATGCACCACCATCTTTTTTTTTTTGAGGATTAATGGGATTTGATTCTAGGTAAATAACCTGGATTACAAATACTTAACCAACCGAGCTACAATAATCGATCTTCATTGGTAGTTTACCAACATCTTTATAAGATAAATTATCTAATATTTGTAGTATTTTAAATATAAAATATATATGACATTTTTACAATAAAACAAAAAATGTGTAGCATTAAATACCCTTTTTACAATAAAATACAAAATGTGTAGCATTAAAAAGTTGCTGATGTGACATTAGTTACCCATAAAATCCTACATAATTTGACTACTACAATAAAAATGTCCTCGGAACAAACATTAACAGGCTCATTGGTATGAAAGAATGATATTTGATTGGAACGTGTTTGGGCGTATTTTTGCGCCAAGTAATTTCTAAAATAAAAGATTGTGTTTTGCCTTTATAGACTTATGGTATGATTAGAATATATTTAGATTAGGAAAGATTTCATATTAATATGGTATAAATATATTAGGACTCTTTGATATTTATCTTGTTTCCTAACATAAGTGATTTACTTGTCATATATTTGTATATATCTTCTTTCCTTGTGTATTAGGACTCCTTGAAGGGTTGGGGCGGCCATATAAAGAGAAGAGGACGTGCTCAATCACTACACAAGAAATACACCGTAGTCACAAGAGTCTTGAGAGAGTTAAGAGTCATACAAGCACATGCGTGAGTCCCGCGCCCGGATGCGATCTCGAATGTGACTACATCCGAGATAACATTCATCCTGCGATTGTGTTTGTTAGCTTTTTTATCCATAGCTTTTAGTATTGTGATTGACGTAGTCCACACATGTCTATTGTTGGATGAGTTGAATTACATAGATCGATCTACTCTAGATAGGAGTTTTCATTGATTTTCTACTAGTTGTTTTTAGTATTTTTGAATACGGAATCAAAACGATTTTACTAGTGGAAAGTTTAGCGCTATTGGCACATCTACAAGCTAGTTGGCTTGTAGATAAATTTTTATATCTTGTGTCTTGTTTCTCGCTTTGAAATTCCACATGTGATTGTAAATGTGATCACATATGCAATCACATCTATACTCGTGAAATTTTTGGTATTTATCTCGTGCTATAATTCTTTCAATTGGCATCTAGAGCCGACACTTGACTACACTAAGTGTTGATCCTGTGTGTTTGTTAGCATGAATATTCCTAGTGTCCCTACTTTTTTGTCCTCGCTGAAAATCGAAAAAGTTTGATAAAAAAACTCTTGATTCTCGTTAGATGTAGGGCTTGTTCGGATATGGTCATTATGTTGAAAAATGTGCAAATATTGTTTTTGAAAAAGGCAATGATTTGAGTGTCACCTTAAGTGACAATGAATCTGACGATGAGAACACTGTCCGATAGAAGATCACAAGGTTTTGACAACCTTCGTGAAAGATAGGGAATCTCTCCAAATAAATCCTTCGGTGTTGCCCGAGTGTGGCTCCGGATGTGATCACACCTATATTGATCACATCTCAAGAACAGAAACCTTAATCAAGTTTCTAACCTTTTTTGTTTCAAATTTCTACCTGCTTTCTCGATGATGTTGAACATGATGACGATTCATATAATGAAAGCTTGGAAGAGACGTACACAAAGTTGTATAAAGATTGGTCAAGAGGATTAAATCAATGAAATCCTCAAGAAGGAGAATGATCGACTCAAGAAGGAAAATGATGAACAAAAGGAAGTAATTACTAGGCTAGAAGCTGCCCTTACCAAGAAGGATCTTGATTTCAAAAAGGTGAATTCTAAACTTGAAGATTCCCTTGAAGCCGTGAAGAAGTTCAATTCGGGAAAATCAAAATTGATGATATTCTTTTTGGGTAGTGATAATAAAACCGGTCTTGATTATAACTCACCGTGTTTGTTAAGGCTAAAGAAAATGGAGAATCCTCGATTCCTCCAACAATAAAAAAGATTTTTTCACGTATCTAAACCACGTAAACACCATTTTATTTGTCACTATTGTCATGCTCCGGACACATTAGGCCGTTTTTGTTACAAAATGAAATCGATTTAACCCGTAGAAATTGATGAAAGTCAAATGTCATCCGAAATGTTACGACATCCTCGTAATCACATTTCAAAATTTTCAAAATCATGGGGTTAGGAAATCGATGTTAAATGTCATGTTATCTATACTTCTTTGAGATCTAACATTGCAGATCTTGGTTCTTTGATTGTGGGTGTTCACGACACATGACATGTACTTTGGAGTATTTGACTGACTATGTGAAGGATGATGGTGGTAATGTGACCTATGGAGGTGGAGGTAAAGGAAACATTGTTGGAAAGGGGACTTTGAATGTTGATGGCTTACCTAGGCTACGAAATGTATTGCATGTGGATGATCTAAATGCTAATCTCTTTAGTATTAGCCAATTGTGTGATGATAATCTCTATGTTAAATTCAACAAAAAATCTTGTGAAGTTTTTAATGAATCTAACACGTGTATTCTTGCGGAGTTTAAGATCATCGATAATCGCTATCGGTGTGTTAATAAAAAATGTGTCACACTCGCATACACAAATGAATCGACCTATGGCACCAAAAATTAGGTCATCTAAGTTTTAAGAAAATGTGGGATCTTGTGATATTTGAGGTTGTTCGTGGTTTATCGAGATTTTGCATGAAGAATGCTAATGTGTGTGAAAGTTGTCAAAAGGATAAACAAAGAAGAATGCCACACTAAATGTTATCACATTTCAATACCACACGGTATTTTGAATTGCTTCATATGAACATTATGGGTCCAAATGAAGTTGAAAGTATTTGCGGAAGGAAATACTTTTTTAATTGTTGATGATTTTTCACATTTTACTTGGATCTATTTTTTACGTGAGAAATCAAACATTTGAAGTATTTAGAAGTTGGCATAGAAGAGTTATTAATCAGTATAAAGCAACAGTTGTTAGAATTAGGTCGGACCATGGTAAAGAATTTGCGAACTTTTCTTTCTCGTCTTTTTGTGATAGAAAGAGGATTTCTCATGAATTTTTCATACCTAAAACTCCACAACATAATGGAGTGGCGGAGAGAAAAAAAATCGTACATTGCATGAGACATCCCGTGTCATGTTGAGTTCTAAAAGACTTTCAAAAGATTTATGGGCATAAGCACTAAATAATGTATGTCATATTGCCAATCGTGTGTATTTGAGGCCTGGAAGTTTGATTACCCCTTATGAATACTTTTGGGAAAGAAGCCGAACCTCAAATATTTTCATGTCTTTGGTTGTATTTGCTATGTCCTGAATGATCATGATAACATTGCTCAATTTGGCTCTAAGGGTGACAAAAGTCTTTTCTTAGGCTACTCTTCAAAGAGCCATGCATATCGAGTTTATAATCTTCGGACAAAGACGGTAATGGAATCAGAAATATTGTATTCGATGATCTTTCTAGTCTTGCGAAACCATGGAAGAAGACCCATTTGATGACTTGATGGAAATGTCATGGGCTCAATAAATGAGTCCTCATTACCGATATTATACCGAATGATACAACATCCGCAACCACATCTTCGCAGCATGAATAGACTAATCGATACAGATGTCGAAAAAGATGATGCCCCGGATGTCATAACATCCGCTACCACATCCGGATCTGCAGAGAATGGAACTAATTCTAACCCTTATATTGAAGCAAACTTGGAAGGACATGATTTGATCATCAATGAAAGACGAGATCCCCAAGCAGAATTCAAAAGAATCATCCAATCTCTCAAGTTATAGGCGATGTATCCTCAAGGCATAAGAACTAGAAGGAAAGAAAAGGTAAACAATCGAGATATGATAAGACTAGTGTGTTTGTCTTCTACTTGTTTAATGGTAAGAACTTCATGTTGTGTCACTTTTTCCGAGCCTAAAAATGTGTTTGATGCTTTGAAAGATGATTTTCTAATAATGCTTTGCACGAAAATTTTTATCGTAATGATTTTTATTGTGATATTTTAATCATTTATCGTGATAACTTAAGTGATTGATATCTCGAAAAATCATGTCCAATATTATCGTATTAAACACGTAGATATAAGACATCACTTTATTCGAGATTTAGTTGAGAAAAATATAATTCACATTGAGTATATTATTATCAAAATCACTTTGCGTACATCTTCACCAAGGCTTTGGATTTTGAAAGATTCTCCAATTTAAGGAAGTCTCTTGGTTTGTGTATTCTCCGAAATGTTACACGAGATGTCACAACATTGCACATCACATCCGCTATGACATCCAAACACTCGCTCCTCTATCTCTCTTTTTATTTTTTTGTAGTCATCCCGCATCTTAAGCTCATCATGCATATCCGCAAAAACTCAAATGTGACTACATCCGAGATAACATTGATCTTGCATTGTGTTTGTTAGCTTTTTCATCCACGCTTTTTAGTATTGTGATTAACGTAGTCTACACATGTCTATTGGATGAGTTAAATTACATAGATCGATCTACTCTAGATAGGAGTTTTCATTGATTTTCTACTAGTTGTTTTTAGTGTATTTGTATACGAAATCATAATGATTTTACCAAAGGAAAGTTTTGCCATATTGGCACATCTTCAAGCTAGTTGGCTTTTAGATAAATTTTTATATCTTGTGTCTTATTTCTTTTTCAAATTCCACTCGCATGTGATTTTAAATGTGATCACATCCGCAATCACATATATACTCGTGAAACTTTTAGTATTTATCCGTGCTATAATTCTTTCAATCGGCATCTAGAGCCGACACTGACGACACTAAGTGTTGATCCTGCGTGTTTTTTAGCATGAATATTCCTAGTGTCCCTACTTTTCGTCCCTCAATTGAAAGTCGAATTTGCGAACTCTTCTTTCTCGTCTTTTTGTGATAGAAAGAGGATTTCTCATGAATTTTTCATACCTAAAACTCCACAACATAATGGAGTGACAGAGAGAAAAAATGGTACATTGCATGAGACATCCCGTGTCATGTTGAGTTCTAAAAGACTTTTAAAAGGTTTTTGGGCAGGGCACTAAATACTCGCATGTCATATTGCGAATCGTGTTATTTGAGGCCTGGAAGTTTGAGGACCCCTTTATGAAATACTTTTGGGAAAGAAGCCGAACCTCAAATATTTTCATGTCTTTGGTTGTATTTGCTATGTCCGTAATGGTCATGATAACATTGCTCAATTTGGCTCTAAGGGTGACAAAAGTCTTTTCTTAGGCTACTCTTCAAAGAGCCATGCATATCGAGTTTATAATCTTCGACAAAAGACAATAATGGAATCAGAAATAATGTATTCGATGATCTTTCTAGTCTTGCGAAACCATGGAAGAAGACCCATTTGATGACTTGATGGAAATGTCATGGGCTCAACAAATGATGATCTGTATCGGATGTTATACCGAATGATACAACATCTCGCAATCACATCTCCGCATCATGAATTGACTACTGATACAGATGTCAAAAAGATGATGCCCCGGATGTCATAACATCTGCTACCACATCCGGATCTGCAGAGAATGGAACTAATTCTCGACCCTTTATATTGAAGCAAACTTGGATGGACATGATTTGATTATCAATGAAAGACGAGATCCCCGAACATAATTCAAAAGAGTCATTCACTCTCTC
This sequence comes from Rehmannia glutinosa, assembly GCA_016081115.2. Classification (NCBI taxonomy): domain Eukaryota; kingdom Viridiplantae; phylum Streptophyta; class Magnoliopsida; order Lamiales; family Orobanchaceae; genus Rehmannia; species Rehmannia glutinosa. Next base: position 29,062,999 of record CM071935.1, on the reverse strand, counting down.
AAGTTATAGGTGATGTATTTGAAGGCATAAGAACTAGAAGGAAAGAAAGGGTAAACTATCGAGATATGATAAGACTAGTGTGTTTGTCTTCTATTTGTTTACCGGTAAGAAATTCATGTTGTGTCACTTTTTCTCGAGCCTAAAAATGTGTTTGATGTTTTGAAAGATGAGTTTTGGAATAATGCTTTGCACGAAGATTTTGATCGATTCAATAGAAACGAAAATAATTTTTATTTTGATATTTTAACCATTTATCGTGATAACTTAAGTGCGATTGATATCTCGAAAAATCATTTCCAACATTCTCGTACTAAAAACATAGATATAAGAAATCACTTTATTTGAGATTTAGTTGAGAAAAATATAATTCACATTGAGTATATTGCTACACGAAAATCACTTTTGATTTTTCACCAAGGCTTTGGATTTAAGAGATTCTCCAATTTAAGGAAGTCTCTTGGTTTGTGTATTCTCCAAATGTTACACGAGATGTCACAACATTGCACATCACACATCTCTTTGTGACATCCAAACACCGCTCCTCTATCTCTCTTTTTTATTTTTTTGTAGTCATCTTGCATCTTAAGCTCATCATGCATATCTGCAAAAAGTGGGTTGATGGTTCGTACTAGTCACATATATTTTCTCACTTGAAAAACCGGTGTGAGTTGATCTCCCAATTACGGAAAAAAGATTTTTCCCAACCGCCGAGTTATAAATAAAGTCTTGATCATGCTTGGAGGCCTTATAGGAAAACGCTACCAACCCACTGTGTGCGGCTATTCTGGTGACTAATTTCTTCAAGCTTATTGTTGTTTAAAAAGGCATGATCATGTGAAAAAGAGGTACCTATGGCGTTTGATGAAAGCTCCTTTTGGTTAACTCACTCATGAGACTTGAAAAAATTGAAAAAACTTGAAAATTTTGAAAAGCTAGGATTTCGGATTGCGATTCATTGAATTAGTTGGTACATGTGTGACTCAAAACTTGACGATATTTTAACATATATCCATTCTTTTCCACGCTCTCCTCTTGTGTGGGATTTTTTCCAGTTTTAGGCATATATTAGGTTACGCACGTCTCTCCTCTTGTGAAAGTGAAAGACCTTAGGCTATTACAACAAGAATATTGAAATTGAAGAACAAAAGTGTTTGCTTGAATGTATCTTGTTGTGTTGTAGTTTTCTCTTTGTTGTGTAGCTTTAATTCTTCATCTATTTATAGAGGATGGCTTGAACATGGATAAGCTCCTCTTGGGGACAAATTTCTACAAAAAAATGCAATTAAAATCAAGATTATAATCTGTAGAAATCAACCCCATAATTTAGGAAAAACTGTCACGCACAAAGGTTAGAATTTTCTTTGTCAAACATTAGGGCGACGGTCACACGAGAAATAGACGTTTGAAAATAAGAACACATTTTTACACAGGCGACCCGACCAGATCGACGGGGGTCCGACCGGTCGACCCTATGCCCAACCGGTCCCCTTTGTTAATTTTGAAGAATAGAGAAGAACCACAATGTTCGAGCACGGTGGACCCTGGGCGACCGGTCGACGCCACCGGCCGACGCCTGGTCGATCGGTCGACCTCTTGTTTTTTTCTTCATCTCGTTTTCTTTTTCAACGTACATCTCCAGGTATGGGTTGCGCTATAGGCGACCGGTCCAACGCTGAAACGGAAGTGTTGTCCAATTTTTATCGAAAATAAAATTCAAGAAATACTCCGAAAAATTAGTAAAAATATTTTAAAACAATCGGGAGTATTTGGACAACATTTTCAAATAATGTTTTGGTATAAAAATACTTTAAAACAAAATCATCAAAATCATGATAAAAACATTTATCAAACAATCTCCCCTTTTTGATGATTACAAACCAAAACAATTTTAAGAAAACTTAAGAGGTCGGTTTTAAAACTAAACAATTTTACCTGGTTAAAAATGAACTATCCGTTGTGAGCGACAACATTCGACACAATATAATCACAAGGATGGGAGTACTGATTTTCAAAAACATTTTTGCAAAACTCCCTATCAACAAAACATCATTAGACATGTAAATAAGTCCATAATACAACAAATGGACTAAGTATGATCCACAACTTTTGGCTTTTAAAAGCCACATATAGCTTCTTTCTCGAGCTTATTTTAGCTTCTTTGAGCTAATGTGCTTATAACCTGTTTCTCCCCTTTTGGAATCATCAAAAAGAATGTTAGCACGATAAAAACCTCATATGTCCATATCAAAGTGCGCAATTTGTCCGATTTATCGAGCTAGTTAAACATTGAAGCTTATAGACCAAATAAGAGGGAAAAATCGATCGTATGACTTGTAGAGGCTCATGAAAGCTTATTTGATTTGCAAAACATGATCTCTATAAATATATAAGACATTTGAAAACGAGAGAATCATGTAGGTGATGAATTTTTCATTGAAACATTTTATCGAACACTTGGCGGGCCAAATTTTAAAGAAGATGTATATAGCCCTTGTAAATGTAATTAAGCCAAGTTTTTCATCACCAAAAGCAATTTTACAAATATTATCCAACAACAATTATCATGCCCAACACAAACATATGACAATTCCAACAAAATATTAAAGGTGAAGCACATTCTCAAGGGTTCAACCTAATTGAGATAAAGGAGAAGAATTCTTACCAAGTGATCGGAGATGTCGGGTATCATGGATGATATACACATACTATAAACTCAAAACTATATAATTTACAAGAAAGAAATCATTTTGAGTGAAATGTGTGTGAAATTTGCAAAGGGGTGCGAAAATAGTGAAAACCACAAAACATTGGCTAAAGCGGGACAGACATGATTTTAACAACAAATTGCATCACCGGACCGGTCGGAGGCGAGGTCGACCGGTCGGAGGTGAGGTCGACCTCACTCCATTTTGGTCATGAGTTGTCTATTTTGCCATTTTTCGAAATTTGATCCAAAAATTCGATTTTTCGCCCCTAAGTTTTAAAAAAGTGCAAAATGCAAACGTAGACCTCATTCAATATGCATTATGTCTAAATAAGCTCGAAATGAGGTAAAAGACTCGGCGGTTAACGATTAAAAATAAATGTCCGCGAGTTATCTTTGAGACGGAATTAAACACATCTCAATTTTTCGGTTTTAGAAACGCAATCCCTTAGAAAAAAATATCGAATCTCAATATGTTTAGTTCGATTATGACGAACCATATTTTGAAAAATTATAATCACCGGACTTGTTATCTCGAGAAATATGAACGTTTTAAAATTTTGGATATACAAGCCATAAGAAGAAGTGCCTTTCAAATATTTGAAAATTTCTTTTAACGACACTTTAATGAGATTCGTTGGGATAGTTTTGAAGTCGAGCATATAGACATAAGACATAGGAAATGTCGAGTCTAAAGGAGTAATAAACGTAGATAAACATACCTCGAATTTGATTGTCAATCAATATGCCTTCCTCAACCTTTGTCAATCTTTACATTGGTAGCCATAGAGGTTGAAATGGTTCTTCCTTCTTCAATGCCTAACTTCTTCAAAGGTTCTATTGTATACTTTGATTTGTGAAATATAATCACCTTCTTGGCATTGTTTAACTTGAAGTCCAAAGAGGAAATTGAGCTTCCCATCATGATCATCTTAAATACACCTTGCATCAACTTATAAAATATCTTGCACAAATATTCATTAGTAGCACAAAAAATGATACCATCAATATAAATTTGCACAAGTAAGCATTCTTGCCCCTTTTCAAAAACAAAGAGAGTAGTATCAACTTTACCTCTTGTGAAACCATTTTGCAAAAAAAAATAGATAAGTCTATCATACCATACACGGGTGCTTGTTTTAAACCATACAAGGCCTATTATAAAAACATTTGGTCTAGAGAAATTTTCAAACCCCTTTGTTGTTTTACATAGACTACTTCTTGAATAAAACCATTTATGAAAGGTGGATTTAACATCCATTTGGTAAAGCTTGAAATTTTCTTAAAACAAGAATAAGCAAGTAAAATGCGAATTGCTTCTAAATGTGCTATGGGAGCAAATGTATCATCAAAATCAATACCTTCTTCATGACAATACCTTTGAGCTACTAACCTTGCATTAGTCATTAAGCTTGTTCCACAATACCAAAAATTTCTGCAAAATCTTAACAAGATATCTTGCACAAGAACATAGTAATATCGAATGATAGAAACACTATAATAAGCAACACATACTATGCTTAAAAAAATCATCAAGAGTTTCATATAACATGTAAGTTCAAATAAGCTTATATAAAGCTATATAAGGTCTCTTTTGAAATATGAAAACCTCGAGAGCATATAGTTGAGACCTCATTTAAGAGAAGTATTTGAACAGGAGTTTTGACAAGAATGAATATGTGCAATCAAATGCATAATTTAAGAGGAGGATAAAAATCAAATATTTTATCAAAATAAAATATAATCCTTTACAAGTCTCGGATAAAACAAGCTTTACTTGTATGAAATACTTTGAAATATCTTGAAAAGCAAGCACATAGGCATATGACAAAAATATATCGAGTCTATGAGATGAATAACAATGATGAGCGTACCTTGATAATTTATGCTCCTCTTGACACATTATGACATAAATAGCCATTGGTGAAGAAATATATATATATATATATATATATATATATATATATATATCCTTCAAAATTCTTAAAACAAATCACAAAAGCATAATGGTACAAGTGTAGGCTAAGCAATAAGAGATTTCACAAATATGCTCATGCTATATAAATCCATAAGAGATAATAAAGCACATTAGCCTTAGTAAATGCACAAGAGTTTTAAAAACATCATGTAAGGTCTCCTTTCCAAAATATTTTAAAAACACAAAAATTTATTGAGGACCTTAATTTTAAAACAAATATTTGAAAACTCATTTTGACAATAAAGGCACAAATAAAAACACGCATAAAAATAAAATGCATATTTAAATAGGAGATACGGTTTACCAATTACGCCATTTCCATGGGTTGTGTCTTTTCCATTGTTGATGGTATCTTCCTTTTGAAAATCATCATGTAGATGATAGCTTCTCCAATTGCTCCATTTCCAAGGGTTATGTCCTTCCCATTTTTGATAGTGTCTTTCTCTTGGAAATTCATTGTGGTGATGTCTTCTCCTTTGATCAAATGAGATGGTCATTTGATGTCTTCTAGGCGGTATGAATTTTCCTTGATTATTTTTCCGCGGTACTTAATATGACATTGCTTTGTAGTACCCTCAAGTGTTTGGGTCCTTTGGGATTAGCTTTGAGACTTTTAGGTCTCCAATAATAATTAGAGCTATTTCTAGCTCGACAAGTGTTAACCGTGTGACCCTTTTTACCACAATAAAAACAAGTAATAATTCTAGTAGGATAATAATCAACACACATAGAGACTTGGTTCTTTTTCATATGATTGACAACATTAGGCTTATGATCAAGTTCTAGTTTCAATTATCACAACTATGAATATCAACAATTCTCGTCATTTTTTTGGTACTCAAGTTGAATTTTGATAAATAATTTTTCATGCAATTAATATCCTCAACAAGAGTACTATTTTCTTTTTCAAGGTTTCTAACCTTATCAAGTGTGGTGGTGTGAGCACATGAAAGTGATTCATAGGAAGTAAATAAACTATCCTTATCATTTTTCAAAACATTGAATTCCTTTTTCAAATTTTTGTATTTAACAAGTAAGCTTTGGAATTCATTTTGAAGCTCATCAAAATCATTTTGCAAATCACTATAATCATTATGTAATTCATTATCATAGGAAGTAGAAGGTTTAGAACTTACCTTGTTTTCTTCAAAGCCCATAAGACATCGTTCGTTTTCATCATCGGAATTTGTAAGATGCTCATCCCATGTTGTATCCAATTGAGAAGTAGATGCTTTTGAGTGACTCCTTTCATTTGCATATACTTCTTCTAATTTTCTCCATACTTCATGAACCGATTTAATTCCTACAATATGATTGTATTCCAAAATGGTAAGTGAATAATAAATAATATTAAAAGCTTTACCATTTAAGGAGATGATTTTCTTCTCTTCATCATTGAGCTCCTTGAGGACTTTGGAGGTGTGAGGTGTATCTTTTATCGGAATGGATTCTCTATTAATGACCGTATTCCAAATATCAAACCCGCAACCTTGTAGATAGCATTCCATTCTTTCTTTCCAAAATGTATAATTTTTGGAATCAAATAGTGGTGGCTTGATGGTGGAGGCGCCCAAGGTAGACTTCATTCGTAGCCGTTGATCGTTCCTCTTTACTCGCGATGTGGAATGAGCTTGCCAAAGAGTTTGGCTCGATACCACTTGTAAGTCCAAGTGGCTACGATAATCTAGAGGGGGTGAATATATTATCTCAATTTTCTCGATAATGTCATCTTTTTTCGAATCAAACAAGCCAAGACAATAATAAAGGTGCGGGAAGTAAATAACACACATCGATTTATAGAGGTTCAACCCACCTAGGGCCTAATTCTCTACCACCCCAAGATCCCCCGGATGGATTTCAAAAAGAAAAAGATTTTATTAATTACCACAATTAATTCAACAACACCTTACAACATCACCTTGAAGAGCACCACACTCTTCTTCAACACCACTTTGGAGATTACCACAATCTCGCTTTGAAGATTACCACAATCTTCCTTCAACGGCACTTGTGAAGATCACCACAATCTTCCGACTTGAAGAATACCAAATTCTTCAACACCTCAAAGAGCACCACACTCTTCAATAAGAAGATTACCACAATCTTCTTGCACCTAACACCTATATCACCCAAGTGTGTTCTTACCACAAGAACATTCACAAGGATATCTTGTGTTGAATGATAACCCAAATTCAAGATTACAACTCGATAATGAATAATACAATTTTGAGTGCAAGTGTAATCAAGAAATAAAGCCTAGACCTCAAGATGTGAAAGTGAAAGACCTTTGGCTATTACAACAAGAATATTGAAATTGAAGAACAAAAGTGTTTGCTTGAATGTATCTTGTTGTGTTGCGCTTTTCTCTCTTGTTGTGTAGCTTCAATTCTTCATCTATTTATAGAGGATGGCTTGAACATGGATAGGCTCCTCTTGGGGACATATTTCTACCAAAAATGCAATTAAAATGAAGATTATAGCTGTTAGAAATCAACCCCATAATTTAGGGAAAAGTCTGTCACGCCGCACAACGGTTAGAATTTTGATGTCAAACATTAGGGCGACCGGTCGCACGAAATAGACGCTTGAAAATAAGAACACATTTTTACACAGGCGGCCGACGGTCTGACTCCGACCCCTATGCCCAACCGGTCCCCTTGTTAATTTTGAAGAACAGAGAAGAACCACAATGTTCGTGCACGGTCGACCACTGGGGCGACCGGTCGACGCCTGTGTCGACCGATCGACCTCTTATTTTTTTCTCCGGTCTCGTTTTCTATTTTCAACGTACATATCCAGGTCCAACGCAAAACTAAGTGTTGTCCAATTTTTATCGAAAATAAAATTCAAGAAATACTCCAAAAAATTAGTAAAAATATTTTAAAACAATCGAGAGTATTTGGACAATATTTTCAAACAATGTTTTGGTATAAAAATACTTTAAAACAAAATGATCAAAATCATGATAAAAATATTTATCAAACAATACTTTCGATATTTGATTGCTTTCGGATGTTTGTTCTTTGTTTTAAAATGTGCTCTTAAATGTGATTGCATTTTGTTCAAAGATGCGATTCGGGGGAGATTTTTGTGCATGCAATTTAGGGAAGTTTGATTATTTTGTGCTTGATATGTGTTTTGTCCGAGAAAGGCAAAAAGGAAAAATTGTTAGGGCGTATTTTTGCGACCAAGTAATTTCTAAAATAAAATATTGTGTTTTGCCTTTCTAGACTTATGGTATGATTAGGGTATATTTAGATTAGGAAAGGTTTATATTGATATGGTATAGATATATTAGGACTCCTTTATATTTATCTTGTTTCCTAACATAAGTGATTTACTTGTCATATATTTGTATATATCTTCTTTCCTTGTGTATTAGGACTCCTTGAATGGTCCGGACGACTATATAAAAGGAAGAGGACGTGCTCAATCACTATACAAGAACTACAACAGAGTGACAAGAGTCTTGACAGAGTTAAGAGTCATACAAGTACAAGAAGTCTCGCCGCCATGGATGCGATCTCGGAATGTGACTACATCCGAGATAACATTCATCCTGCAGCTTGTATTTGTTAGCTTTTTCATCCATAGTTTTTAGTATTGTGATTAACGTAGTCCACACATGTCTATTGTTGGATGAGATGAATTACATAGATCGATCTACTCTAGATAGGAGTTTTCATTGATTTTCTATTAGTTGTTTTTAGTATTTTTGTATATGGAATCAAAACGATTTTACTAGTGGAAAGTTTCGCCATATTGGCACATCTACAAGCTAGTTGGCTTGTAGATAAATTTTTATATCTTGTGTCTTGTTTCTGTTTTTCGAAATTCCGCTACATGTAATTGTAAATGTGATCACATCTGCAATCACATCTATACTCTGTGAAACTTTTGGTATTTATCCGTGCTTATAATTCTTTCGAGAGCGAAATAAATATATGGATGGAATAATGTTAGTAAATGAATAAATTGAGCATAATAATGCATATGCTTTGTATATAACCAAGTTGTGGAAATCGCTAGCGCTAGTCGGGCGCGAGCTTAAGACTGGGCCACCTAGATAGATGCTTAGGAACTGTACTATTTTTTATTTTTAAAGCTCGTGATGTAGCTAAAAATGGTCGTCCAAAGATGATAGGTATTTTCTTGTCCTCATTCGCATCCAACACTACAAAATCCACAGAAAAACAAATTTATTAATTTTTACCAATACATATTCAATGATTCCCCACGGATAGGCGATAGATCGATCAGCAAACTGCAAAGTGATATTGGACGGCTTCACCTCCCCGAGCCCAAACTTCATCACATTAGAAAGAGATATAAGATTCACACTGGACCCAAGATCACAAAGTGGTTTCTCAAAGAAAACTCCTCCAATAGTACAAGGAATAGTGAAACTCCCTGGATCCTTCATTTTCTCGAGGTAGTTTACTCGACTATTGCACTACATTCCTCTCACAAGTAGACAGTCTCAAATTCCTCCAACTTCATTTTCTTGGATTCCACTGGTTTCACATAAATAGGCGATTGTTCGGTGCAAGCCGAATTTCTACCTTCGATCTTACATAAATTGCATTGCAATGCTCCCTTGATTAACCTCGTATCACTCGGAAATTTCCCTCTCGCCGCAATGAATTCACCGTTGTTGCTAATCGCCTCTACTTGTGTCACCAAGGAGTTGATGTGACCTTCTATTGTTGTAACTCTCGAGCCGAGCTTGTCCATGTTAGAATCGACATGTTCATCCTTGCTCGTGTTTCTACAAGGAATGAACTAAGTAATTCTTCCAAAGACGGATTTTGTTCTCCCACGTGTGTACTCGCACTTGCTTGGTTTTGAAATCCCTGAGGCGGTTGCAACACATTTCTCATATTTCTATACGAGAAGTTTTCATGATTGCGAAGTCCCTGATGATAATGCGTCGGCAATTGATTCCCTCTATTGTTGAAACTCCGATTATTCACATAATTCACTTGTTCCGTATCGGGATTCACAATTTCTTGACTTATCTCCATGATCGCTTCTCCGATTGTTGTTTTCCACCAACTTAGTGTAGCAATTTGCTTTGACAAGGCGGAAATTTGAGAGGCCAATGCGGACATAGTATCAAGTTCAAGAACACCGCAACTTTTCTTGGCGTAGATCTTTCAGACGGCCATTGATAACTATTGGCAGCCATTTCTTCGAGTAAAAGCATGGCTTCACTTGGAGTTTTAGCCATCAATGTTCCTCCCGCCGCGGATCTATAATAGTTCTTGAATGCCCATTCATGCCATTGTAGAAATCTTGAACTTTTTGCCAATCTGCATGCCCGTGTTGTGGACACCTCCTCAATAATTCTTTGAATCGCTCCCAAGCTTCGTAGAGTGGCTCAAAGTCGAGTTGATGAAATTGAGCAATCTCACTTTTAAGTTGAAGTGTCTTACTAGGTGGAAAGAATTTTGCCATGAATTTTTCAAAGGAGATCATCCCAACTAGTGATACTTCCAGTGGGAAGGTTTGAAGCCACTGTCTAGCTTTATCACGAAGTGAAAACGGAAATAACCTCAACCGAATAGCTTCATCGGGAACCCCATTCATTTTGATAGTGTCACATATCTCGAGAAAAATAGCCGGATGAGCATTCGGTCGCTTCACGACTACCCCCAAACTGATTTTGTTGCACCATGTTTATTAGGGCGGTTTCAATTCAAAATTATTCGCATTGATAGGTTGGCGAACAATGCCCGAATAGTTTTGATTTGTGGTTGGTCGAAAATAGTCCCGAATGGCCCTTTTCCTGGTGCAACAATAGGTATGCGGCCTTCATCATCACCGATTCCTCGCCATTTTTGTGAATTCGATTCTTCGTGCGGCTCTAATCTTTCGAAGCGTTCTTTCAATTTCGGATCAAATAAGATTAAATTAGCACTTTTATTTTTTCGCATCAACAAGAAAACACAAAAATGACAATGACCCTATTGTAACAAAAAAACCAATCTAAATTAAAGTAAAACTACTAAGTAATAATATTAGCGCAAATAAGATGAATTACTCCCGAAGAATCCGCCAAAAACTTGTTAGAGAATTTTCTAACCGCAAGTCTACGGTGTCAAGTTTTAATATAGAGAAGTAAGGTTGTCGAATCCACAGGAATAATTATCGAATTATTGCTAAGTACAATAATATAGTAGTCTAACTTTATTTAGAAATTCAATAATTGATGGAGTTGATTATACTAAAAATACTAAAAATAAATTAAGACTATGTAAATATCAATGAGTTTATCCAAATGATTAAATGAATTCTAGAGGTATGATGAATCTAGTTATCCCTTATGTTGTCAATATGGTTTATCAATCATCAATTATCAATTTATAAGTCAAGATTTCTACAATAATCATTCCCTTTCTCAAGTGCCAATGATTTTAGATTCAATTGGGAAATCAATATCTCTATAAAAATCACCAATCAAAATCTCAATAAAAGCTATGAATCTTGATAAATGACTTCAAAGGATTCACAAATCTCTCAATTTTATGAAATCCTAGGTTATGCTATTCCAAGGTCATGTATTCAATTACCTCTCTCAAGTGTCAAATCAAATACACCAAACAATCTAAATTATTGATCAAGTAATTTAGAAGCAATAGATCCAAATAGCACAAATAAATTGATAGATCTAGATTGACAAACCACAATCTCAAAACATAAGTTCAAACATAGATTACATCAATCCTCTAGAATTATAGTGTTTAGCTCATGATTAAAGAAAATGAATCCATGAAAATACAACAATACATCTTACAAGATATGAAGAAAGCAACAAAATAAGAACAAGAGTTGAGGGATCTTCTCTATTTCTAGATGATAGAAGCCTCCAATCTTCTTCTCCAAATTCTTCTCAAAATGCTCAAATTCTTCTTCCTTGTCTTGTAGCTGTTTTTATTGCCTTCCCAAGGGTTCCAAGATGCCCCAATTTCAAGCCCCAAGGATGGTATTTATAGTACACAAAAGTCCAAGAAGGGGGTAGGTGAACATAGGATTTTCCGCCCCCGGGCGCTGCGGCGCCCAAGCATGGGCGCTGCGGCGCCCAGCACAACGTTAAGATTGTCGCCGGGCGCTGCAGCGCCCAACTCGATTTTTTTTTCTGTTCCGGGCGCTGCAGCGCCGGGTCTTGGGCGCTGCAGCGCCCGGCCGCTGTCCGGATTTCCGCTGTGCGCTGCAGCGCGTCTTTTTGGCGCTGTAGCGCCACCCAAACGTCCGAATTTGGTTTTCCGTCCTTCATAAAAGTTGTAGCCCTATCTCTTAGCTTTCTATAGCCACTTGAATCAGCTCAATATCAATTTTGTAGAGAGAGTTATGACCAAAATACGAAACCCTGCCAGTGCTAGAAATTCCAGACGCATTTGGACTTTTCTTCAAATCAATCTCTCGTTGTTTGTTCGTTCGTACTTCTTTTGATACACGATTCATTAATATGACTATAAACTCGATATAATTGGCTCTCAACATGGCTTGACCCCTCAAATGACTCGAAACAATGGAAAATAATGCCTAAACTATGAGATATAACAAAAATGACTCAAAATACTCAAAAACAACACAAAACTCTAGTCTAGGAAACTCAAATCAATGGTATAAAACCAAATGGACAAGCATCCTCTTTCTTTGCTTAGATTTCCACCTTGCTAGATTCAACATGGGATTTAGGTTTCCCTTATCCGATGTAATTGTAAATATTTTAAATGGCTTCAACATTTGCCCAACTCACTCCCCCAATACATATTGTCATATTGTAGGTTTTATCATTTTGATGTGTGACTTTCAAAAGAAGCCATCTTTTTCTAATTTATGCGTACTAAACTCCATTAACTCCTGCCGACGACCACCGACATTAGGTTTTTTAACCTTTCCCCAAAGCCAGGTAGAAAATTGTTACATTGGATCCCTTCTTCTCTTTTGGCCTTGGAAAGATAAATTTGTATATGTCCAAGCTCCCATAGATACTCCTTGAGACTTCCTCTTGACGGAAGGTAGGTCGACTTCAACCTCGTAATTTGCTTCCCCGTAATTTGGGAGGCGAATTTTATACCTAGGATAACTCGGTTGTGGTACGAAGCGTGCGACTGGATGTTCTATCATTGGTTGATCTTAGTCCAACACCTCATTTCGCATCTCTTACTCTTGGTAATTTTCTTCTATTACTTTATTTACTTAGCTTTTAGTTATCCTTCTAACCTTTAAAATTTGTATGCATACATGGCGATCCGAGCCGCCATTCTTGACAAGGCTTTAGTGACCAAAAGGAGACTCTACTTGCCCGCAAATGAGCTCGCCAGGAAGTTATGGCCTCGAGGTTGTCACCTTGGCGTGGTGGTGGCTTCGGCTCCCATGGTTACCATAACAGTTGAACCTCCTACGAGGCACCCTAAAAGAAGGCTACTAAAATTTCGCTAGCAAGCCAATAAAGGGTACGGGGAAAGGGGTCGCCGAGGGCCCTTTCCTAAAGAGAAAATTTGCAAGGATAAAGGTTCACCGATTCTTTGGACACTCCCCTTAGAAAACAATCTCATGACAAGGACGAGCCCACGACGCCAACCTTCCGACGATGGATAGATTTCGATGTGGCTCAGCGAAGTGAATCTCCTCTCCTTGAGTAGTGGATCACGACATAAGATAAAGCTCCGAGAGATCATGCCTTGTCCGTGCGAGCTTACTATGCCTCACAAAATACCGAATTGGAATATCGGTTTGACTTGAAGCTCGGTTCTTAAGACAAGCCCTAGTCGATTGAATTGTATAACTATATTTTTCTTCCTGCCGATCATTTCGCTCACGATGACGCAAAGTTCACTCTCCTTGAGGAGCTCGTGGCCCATAGCACTATGATGGTAAACAATTCTTGCCTTACTTTTATATCCCTTGTATTAATCAATATTTCTTACCTCTCTTTTGCTTGCGAGACCAATGTTGTACTTGCACCAAATGGCTCTTGGGAGATGACTGGAAGCACCAAAATGAGGTGTTTATCAATCGGCTAAGTGATGCTCATGCATAGCTTCGACAATCGAGGAAGATAAAACAAAGGTTGTTGAAAGTATTCGAGGCAAGCTCGATAAGGAGTTGAATGACCTAAAATCTCATCTCGCCATGTCCCAAAGAGAATTAACGATTGGGTGAAGCTCCATGCGAAGGAGGTAGTTGAGTCATTTGAAATGGGTCAAAAATGAGGCTTCAAGAGACATATCCTCTCATGCCTATCAATCCCGCCATCTCTAATCAAGGAGTTCAATCGTTTTGAATTCTTCCTCATGTGAAAGGTTGGTGGCTCGGAGGGAAGCAATGTATATTTTTGATGGCTTTGAGTTATGTCACCAAAGCAAGGCATTCAAAAGTGAGCATTCAAGGAAGACATCGACCCTGAGCAATTGGATCCCTTTGAAAAGAGCAAAGCAAAGCCCCGAAATGGGGGTGAGGTGCTCGAAGGGGTCAAGGTGGGTGATTTCAACGAGGCAGAGCTTCCACCAAAGTGGAAATCCTAAACCAAGTCGAAGAGGTCAACGTGTTTTATAAGATGGTGAAATCCTTCTTAGCTTCCTTTTTTAGGTTTTCGGACCGCCTCGTTTTTTGTAAGCACTTACGAGGTGTTTGAATTGTAATGATTTTGTGGCTTTGTAATTGTTGTAATTATTTCTTATCTCACTTTTGACATTTACTTAGCTTCAACTCGATTTTCACTGTTTTACCTTGCTTCAAAGATTTATTCAAGTTTATTTAGCTCTTTTTTTTTAACACAAGTTTTGGGGTTTCGATCTTGGTTGGTTTATCGATTTTGGTAGCTTAACTTTGAGCCTAGATCCCTTTTTGGGATTGTCTTGGGGTGCCACCTAAAAGGGACCTTATGTCCTAGATCTCATTTTTGAAATTGTCTTGGACCTACTAGCCTTTTAGGGGGCTTATCCCTTTATGGGATCATCTTGGGCTTACCCGACCTAAAAGGGAGTTTATGTCCTATATCTCATTTTTGAGATCGTCTTGGGCCTCTTACTAGCCTTTTAAGAGGGCTTATCTTGGGAGCCTAGATCCCTTTGTGGGACCGTCTTGAACTTGCAAGCCTAAGAGGGAGGATTTCGTTTTGAGATCATCTTGGACCTACTAGCCTTTTAGGGGTTTATTTGGGAGCTTAGATCCCTTCGTGGGATCATCTTAGGCTTGCTACCTAAAATGGGGCTTATGGCCTATATCTCATTTTTGAGATCGTCTTGGTCCTGCTAGTCTTTTGAGGGCTTATCTTGGGAGCCTAGATCCCTTTGTGGGACCGTCTTGGGTTTGCCACTTAAAAGGAAGCTTATGCCCTAAATCTTGTTTTTGAGTTCGTCTTGGGCGTGCTAGTCTTTTAGGAGGCTTATCTTGGAGCTACAAATTTGTTTTTGGCCTGAAATGCTAGACAATTATATTTTCAAACAAGTTAACAATGAAAATAGAGTTTCATGTTCTTTCATTAAAAGCAATTCTCGACACAAGTATTTAGTACTTCCAAAATTAAACTAAGTGCATTGCATAAAATAAACTGAATATGCATCATAGATAATATCAAGTACGAACCTCATTAGGTTGTGAACATTCCAAGGCCTTGGGAGCTCCTTGTAAGTTTTCAAGTTTGTATGTTCATCTTTTTAATACTTGAGCCACTTTGAATGGTCCTTCCTGGTTCGCTTCCAATTTTCCAACATGCTTGGAAACTTCTACCTTCTTGAGTACCAAATCCCCACCCGAAAGCTTCGCTCTTGAACCCTTTTGTTGTAAGAACTTCACATTCTTCCCTTAGCACTTGGATCTCAATAAATGCTTGATCTCGCTTTTCTTTGATGAGCTTGATCTCGAGTTCTCTAGCCTTGCCATTTCTCTTAGGGTTGTAGTGGGCGACCCTAAGTGAAGTTTCTCCAATCTCGATGGGCATGATTGCTTCCAATCCATACACCAAGATAAATGGCGTCTCTCTGTTGAGGTTTGCAGGGGTTGTCCTATATACCCAAAGGACTCCCAAGAACTCCTCCACCTAGTATGACTTCGTTGTTTCTAGCCTCGTTTTTAGGCGTTGAAATATAATCCTATTTGCGACTTCAATTTATCCATTTGCTTGAGGGTTCCCAACATCCATAAAAGTTTTCTAGATTTTTAACTCTTCACACCATTCTTTAATCTTCTTCCTTGAACCGAGTGCCATTGTCTCGAAATCAAAATTCTAGGTGCCCTAAACCTCGCAAATGATGTTTTTCCATAGAAAATTCACGACTTGCTTTTTGTGATCTTGCTCGCCTCACCTCAATCCACTTAGAAAATATGCTATTGCCACAACGATATACTCTTCTAAGCCCCTGCTATGGGAAATGTACACAAAATGTCAATTCCCCATTGATTAAAAGGACAAGCGATAGGGATCATTTCTAATGGAGTCGATGGGTGATGAGTTAGGTTAGCATGGAACCGACACTTCTCACATTTTTGACAAACACCATTGCATCATTTGCTAAGGTCGGCCAAAAGTACACATGGTGTGTCACGTTCTAGACAAGTGCTTTTCCTCCCGAATGGTTATTACAATTTCCTTAATGAATTTCTCCCATCGCATACATTACCCTTTTTGGGATGAAACACTTCAACAATGGTCCTCCTATTGACTTTTTCTACATCCCATTGTCTATCATTTGGAATCTATCTACCCTAACTTGAACTATTCTTGCCTTTATCATATCTCATTGGTAAGGTTCTAGTTTCTAAGAAACCCTTCACTCATCCATCCAATCGAGTATCAATTGTGCAAACCAATGCCTCGCTGGATATCGCTCCACTGACCTTCCTCGCTTAACAAGTCCGACCGAAAGGTTGCAATTAACACAATCACCTTTCTCGAGTCACTCACGCTTATCACAGATTTGCGGCGAGCTAACGCGTGTCGCTCGTTTATTTTCATTTCTTGAATTTGTTGTAGCTGAAAAAAATTAAAATTTTCCATTAACCGCTTCACTTTGTCCAAATAATTAGCCATTGATCGGTCCTTTGCCTCAAATGAACCTTCAATTTGCATAAATACTAGCCGTGATTCATGTAAGCTACCAATCTTTTCACATTAATTTTTGCGCCATTTTCAAATCGCTATAGGGCTTCGACTCACCTCATTGTGTGTCACCTCGAAATCTAAGTGAAGTACCACCTCGACTTCAAAAAAATTGGTTGTTGATGTAAAATCCCGCTCCACCTTATGTAGCGACTCTGACCCGCCCACGTGCAACAATCACGCCACATTTTCATTCGACTTTCATGTTCTAAAACATGTGCCTCATTAACGAAATTCAATCGCTAACACTTGAGCTTTCACTCACGCTTACTTTGATATTTAATATAAATTCTTCCAATTCAATAGACCATTTTACTAAACAACCCGAGAGTTCGCTTCACTTAACACTTACCCGAGTGGTTGATTCGTGGGGATAATAATTTGAGGAGATTGGAAATAAGGTCGTAATTTTCTCGTTGACATTACTAGGCTGTGAGCTAGCTTTCGCCTTCTAGATGTCTCTCCTTAGCTCTTTGTAACAACTTGCTCACATAGTAAACCAATCAATGGACCCTTGCTCATCTCTTACCAAAACCTAGCTTACAACTTGCTTCAAAATGCAAAGCTAGGTACAAAAATAGAGACTCTCTTTTTTGGGTTTTAACAATAAAGTTGGAGACATAAGGCGACTTTTCAAATCTTCGAATGCCTTCTCACACTCCTCCGTCCATTGAAAATTCATCATATTTCTCAAAGTATTGAAAAGAGAGAGATTGCGATCACCGACCTCAAAGTAAACATGTTTAGCAAAGTGATCTTTCCCGTGAGCTACATGCAGCTTGATTGACCATTCTAGGCGAAATTCTCTTCCGTATAACTTTTATTTTCTCTCGGGTTCGCCTCGATCATGAAGCCCAATAACTCTCCACCCCAAACTCCAAAAGTGCACTTTGTCGGATTCGATTTCATTCCCATAGGTTCACATTATTTTGAGGCTCGCCTTAAGTGCTCGAGGCGATGCTATTCCTTTACACTTTTCACCAAAGATATCATCAACATACACTTCCACTATTTTGCCATTTTTCTCTCTCGAACATGAGGTTGACCAACCTCGATAAGTAGCTCCGACATTCATTAGCGCAAAAGGCATTACTAAGTAACAATAAACTTTGTTCTTAGTTACAAACAAAGTATAATGTAGGTCCCAAGGGGTGTGAGTAAGGTTTAGAAGGGAGGGATTGAATAAATCTTACCAACTTTTCGATTTTAGTCCTTTTAGAATAATACGAGTTAATTTCACAAATATGTCCTTAAGGAAAGCTAAGTTAGTAAATCAAATGAGTTAGCCACTCAACACTTCGATTGAGTCATTGATAGAGTAACTCAATTTGTTTGGTCTAATACTTAACTTGGTTGTGATGAGATTTTCAATCACGAGGACTTAACACCCTTGAATTTGGTTTAAGTTTGTTTTAACACTTGGTTTTAGCACTTTGTTAATTATCGGTTGGATAGCAAATTATCGTGAGATATAAAATGATATGCGAAATAAAAATGCTTTGAAATGTAAATGACACAATAATTTTTATAGAGGTTCAAGATGGGGGTAATTCTTCTACTCCTCTCTTCTCCAACTCCCGGAGGAATCCACTAAGTATTGATCGAGTACAAAGTAGTTAACGGTCCCGGATACAAGTCTTGATCACACAGATGACTTGCTCTTTTGGGACTCAGTCTGGAGATGACTTGATCACTCAACTAGCTTCTCATCTGGCTCAGCTTCTTCATAGGGCGGCTGCCTTGCTACTTCAGCTAACTTGCTCAAGCTTCTTGGATTTGATCACAAAGCCCTCCAATAACTTGAGACTGGTTCGACCTTGAACCTTTCTACAATCCTCCTTGGAAAGTAGACCCCTTTTGATTCTTTAAAAGTTTCCTCTTCAACAGTTTGAAGTTGTCTTTCCTTCACAGCTTAATGTTGGATCGATTTCTTTCGAGTTTTAGGCTTGAGGATTTGCTTGAATAACTTGAGAATATTCTTGCAGTTACAGTTCTAATAATTGCTTTATTGTTTGTGGTTCGTAAGCAAGGTAACCTTTTCTCAAAGTGATTCCTCAACCTTTATAGTGAACTTTCAAAAATCGCCCCATTGAAGAGATAGGTTGGTTTTCAAAAGTCACTTGTGTTCGTTGGCTTGTCTTTTCTTGGTCTTCAATCTTGAGATGTAGACATTTCCTCGTTTAAATGAATGTCCAACTTTTCGTGTTCTCGACACGAGGTGCATGCTTCCCATTGGTTTATTTCTTTTGCACGCTTCGCACTGAGCACTTTAAGACATGGCAAAGCATGGAAGTATTACTTGTTTAGGTAATATTCTTGACATTTGTGCAACAGATTGTTTTCGCAATTCCTTTTACCGCTTTTCCCCCAGGTGACTTGAGTCTCGCTCCAATGATTGAAAGACTCATCCATCACTTCAACTTGACTTGGCTTGCTTCTTTGGTTGACTTGACTGACTCTTCATACAATGTCTCTCGACATACTCCATTAGTTGAGTTCTTGACATTTCTTTCATGCCATACTCACCGCTTCACAATGAGTCTTCATCCCAATCGTCGCTGACTTCTTGTATATCCAGGCATAGGCGATTTGACTCACTCAGACAAACCTATCTATTACAATACAAATTACAGGAAAAATGGGGTGCCAACTTTCTCTAGTCTAAGTTTTACAAGGCATTCATCAAAATCTAGACAATAAATTTCCCAACAATTTCCCCCTTTTGATGATGCCAAAACTTAAATTCATACACCAATATGCAAATGGTAAAGATACATACAATCGGTGCGGAAACATAGAATGTATGCGTAGAATCAATCATTTTATTGATCATATCATTCTTGTCCTTTACACAAATTTTACAATGTGTATCGAGCAAAACGTAGTATTCTACATCTACGCAAAAATATAGAAATTACAAATTTCTTATTCAATGTCTGAAGACTTACATACATGTGCATTTACAATAGTAAAATACATGAAGGGGTGGACAACAACACTTCATCGCCTTCGCGCTTCCTTCTTTTTTCTTTCTTCTTCACTGTCGTCCTCAACTCTCTTTCTTTTCTTTTCATATTCAATCGCTTTCTTCTTCTCGTATGCTCTCTTTGGCAAGATCTTCTCTTCGCTTTATTTCTTGCCTTTTCTTCCCACAAAATGATCTTGTCTTTTATTTTCTTCTTCGATCCTTTTCACATATTCTTCATTCTTCTTAGCCACTTCTCGATTGGCTACTTCATCATATCTAGCCCAAGAGATCCTTCCCTTCTTGCCTGGATCCACTTATTCAATGTTTTTGGGTAGAGGTCCGGGTATAAAGCCTCTACCTCCGCCACTTCTTCCTCTTCATCCGGGCGTGTATTGTCTCGAGTCTTTTTCTTACCAACAGAGTGACCAGCAGAGTGATCAAGCTAGTAGTCTGCTGCTTGTCGCCTTCTTCGCACATCTTAATCCTTTCCCGGATACAAGTCCTGGCTTGGGCTATGGACATATCCTTGAAGTATCCCTGATTCGAGCATTTTAAATTCTTCAACGGATCTTGGCTCATTTCCATCATCCGGAATGACATCGATCTTTTCCTATTGGAATGCCTCCAATTGTTTTAACATCTCTTCAACACGGGCATCCGTTCTTTTGTCGAAATCCTCCATCTCTCGCTTCTACAATCTTTTTCTTATGAGACATGGGCACAACAGTGATAGAGCGAGAGTTACTGAGAAGTCTCACGATGATGTCACCAGACATGACTTTCTTTGAGGGGTTTCTCGCAAGCATTAAAGTCATATCTTTTGACCTTTCCCCCTCAACAACTTTTCCCTTCTCCTTCCTCTTCTCAACAACTATATCTTTCTTCAACACGGCAAACCAAGCTTCCTTTTCCTTCTCACCAACCGTCCCCTTAAGCATCTTTTCTCGTATTCCTCTTCCCCTTTTTGGCATCATCGGAGGAGAGAGGAACCCCCTGGGAACATACCAAAAGCATGAAGTCCATCTGGCGATAGCTGAATTTTGTTTGGAATCGGCAGCAGAGTATCTTTCAAACTCGAGGCGGGTGACTTTGGACTCGGCTCCCACCGCCATTTTAGCCATAAGAAGGTTGAACTTGACATTCATATTCTCTTCTACGTGCGGAAGTTCTTTGCGATGAAATTCACGCAAGAATTCCATCTCGATTGTATGAGAGGCATGCAATCTCTCCATATAGGTCTCGCATCCTTGCCTTCATATCGCATTGTCGCACTCCCGGATCAACATTCGGTTGTATAGTGCCTTGAAATAGAACCTGCCGAGAGATGCATGGCACTCTCTTGTTGAGACCATTCCCTTATTCGGACCACCACTCCTCCCAAGTCCGATGTGAGAGTGGCATCTCTTTGTCCATCCGCATGTCGAGAGAGGCTTGGTGCCGTTCAATCTTCTCAATCTCTTCACGATTTTCTTGAAGATTTCGCGCATCTCGGTTAATCCGACTGAGTCACCGCCGCCAATCTGCACGAAATTGAAATCAATCGCACAATTGTATCAAGGGGATTATAGGGTCTTCTTGGGCGGTGTAGAGCCTCTGTTCTCTTGCGTTTCTTCTTCAAGCACGGACGCTTCTTGAGAGAAAGGAAACACTTCTTCATAAGCGTCGTCTCACACTTGAGATATTGTGCACGAGGTAGTCTCTGCTGCACTCGAAGCTCGCAGCTGATTGTGATTCAACCGGGTCCTTTGATTGTATTGACCCGGTGGCCGAGCTCACTGTCTTAATGCCTTCTTCTGTCTCAAATTGGTTTTCCATTTGAGTTGACTTGTTCTCGGCCGTGACGATGGCGTCATCGGAAGATGATGAGACTTGAGGTTTGGCTCATCATCAAAAGTGAAGGTTTGTCGAGCAACCTTGAATTCTCGACTTGCTCGTACTTGGTGGAACATCCTCAACGAGTCTTCTTTGGCGGGGTTGACTCGGCCTTCATCTCGGATCTCAAGAATGTTGTATCGGGATCATCCTGGGAGTCATGAAGAGCGATGATTTCCCTCCTCGAATCAGCAATAATTTTCTAAGAAATGCTCTTATCTCCTTGATTTTTACCTAGGAAGTCTCATCCTCCCTTAGGCCTTCATTACCTCCTGCAGTCTCAATCGCAGGCGGGGCCTTGTACAATCCCTTCGACAGACGCACGCACTGCCTTAGGGACTTCTCGCAATGGCATCCACAGAGTCTCAACTTCGTGGATTGCGGTTTCAATGCCTGCAGTGTTAACTCCCGGGCAGATCCATCCCGTGCCTCGATCGCACGAACGTCCTCGGCCCAAAGAAAGGCATTGCACTTCACCGAGACAGACTCAACCGTCTGAGCTTACAAGGACAACTTGATGTTGTTCTTTTTTTTTCCTTCTCCACTTCGCCTTCTACATGGTGGAGTCATCTCGCAACATCCTCCGACCTAGCTGCAGTGGAGTGAGTTTCCCCTCACCGACTTACCACCGAGTGACTTATGTTGGGGTCACTCCTTGCTCCGGACTCCGCTTTGTCAAATAAGTGTTCACCGTAAAGGTGGTGGTAAGACACCTTCAACAAGGGTGGCTCAACTTGGGTGCCCAAATTCCCAGTGTCATCGCCATTTCCCTTGATCCGCCCTTCCGAGTGAATCGGGAAGTGGTTGCGGCAATAATCGCGTAATCTGTTGTACCACTCCCAACGGATCGATCTCCAATCGCGATTTGGAAGACTCTCCTGGTCCTTCCATCACTGCTGCTCATGCATCAACCTGGATTCCCGCATGGCTTGTCATTTCCAACTCCTCTGTCATAGCAATGCGGCGGGTTCCATTTCCTCATCACTATCCGAGCATGTCAATGTGTGGATGAGTGTGTTCGCTAGTTCCAAAGGAGAAGACAGATCTTGGCTTTCTCATGAGCCTCTACTTCCTCGCTTGCTCTTAGCCTTCTCGTTTTCCTTTCCGAATTTGCAAGATATTAATACGCTTATCCTCATCCAGGGCTTGCAACATCAGTATCAACTTAAAGAAACCTGAAAAGTTCCTCTTCTTCATCAATAAACTTTGGGTGTTCAAACCGCACCCTAGAGTGACTCAACTTCCACTTCCTCCACTCTCGTAGAGAGTTTTGAATGTCCGGGTACAAGGAGAGTACATAAATATCTCATCATCATCATTCTCCTCTTGTTGCCCTTCTTTTTCGTGAATGGAGGGTAGTAAATTGCTTTGCTCTTCTCCTCGAACATCTCTTATTACGGTAGAGAGACACAGTCTTATCAACAGATGATTCTGCTAGCCAGCTTCTTGTTCTCACTGCTCACACACTGGGTCTTCAATTTGCCTCTGCTGATCGGCCTCAAAGAGACTTGGTTGTTTCATCAATAATTTCTAGATCGCACTTCTTCAAAGAGCCTCTCGAGACTTTTTCCAAATGAGTGGCGGCAGACTTAGTGTCTTCTCAAGCTCCAAGAGCTTGGATATTCTTCTTCTTCTTTTTGTCCTTACGAGGTAGTTAAGTTCGATACTTCTTCCTCAAGATCCTTGGCGGCGGGGCAGTGCATCTTTCTTTGTCTCGAGGAGCTACCTTTCTTGGCTTGGCGCGTCCTCTTATTTTTGATGGTTGGAGAAGGTATTTGAGTTTCCTTCTCCGCCTCGGCGCAGGGGCAGGGAGACACGGCCGCAGGGGCAGTGCGTTTTTCTTCTTCTTCTTCGCAGGGGCAACATCTTCTTTCTGCACTGCATGGGAAGCTTTCTTCTTGGGAGGGGAAGTAACAATCTGTTTCATTAGGATCACCGATTCCCCTCGCAAGTATCCGCCCTCTTGGCATAGGCTATCTTCTCGGGCTCTGAGAGATTAGCCCGAACATCTTCTTGTTGACATGGAATGACTTTCCATGTCGGAGTGGAACACCCTTCACCTCCATCAAATGCCCGATTAAGACCATTTCCCAGATCCTCCAAATGACCCATCGTCCTTGAAGGACTTATTTGCAATATTCTCGCGAGTCCGTTTGTAGACGAATTACGCCCCAGCTTGATCTTCTTCTCCTCCATGATCGCGGCCATGACGACGATCGGCTTGTTTTGGACAGGTGATTAAAGCTTCAAAAATTCATGTCTACACATTTTGCAATAATATCCATAAGTTTATGGTAATCCTCCTTCAAAGCAGCCTTCTTCTCACCGGTGTGACGACTTTTGCAAAGACACTCGGGTTTGGCCACTTCCTTCCATGCAACGACCAAATCGCGTCGGCTTCATATATCTCCAAGATGCCCTCCGACGGCAACAAAACAAGGCTCCGCAAGGTCCTTTGTAGTGATTAGAATGTCCTTGCGGTGGACGAGGATTTAATCCCTTCGTCCCGCACTTCAAATTACGTGGGAAACGAGCGACCTCCTCTACGTACGCCATATGATATTCCAATGTGAGAAAGGGTTTCACCGGATTTCTCAATCTTATCACTATCTTCTTCACAAGGGTTTCATCGAACCTGTTTAATCATCCCTTCAAATCCACGATTGATCCGGTGTGGATTTGCTTCGCATGAGCTTAGTAAAATCATGTCTTTGGTGCCATTTCAGTGATTTTTACCGAACGAAACTTGAACTTGCTTTGAAGATTGGTAGGGTTTTTAGAAAAATACTTGCTTTCTTTGCTTTGGAAAGATGAATGCTTTAAGTGAGAGAAAGAAAAACTAAACAAAAGAGCATATAGGGGTTATAAAAGGACGTGTTTTTGGTTTTGAATTTTGATCAAGATCAATGGCTCGTTTAGCACGCCTAATTTGCATTTAATTGCTCGCATTTAATGCGGCAACATTTATATCCAATCATATGCTTGTTGTGCAGCTTTTTGACTGCACCCGTCCATAATTACATTGACTAAACTCTTCTTCTCTCCTTCCGTATAGTGACTCAAATTGTAAGCTAACTAGATCTGGTGACTTCCGATCTGGTGATTCACTGGCTGATTCATCTTCTCACATTCCATCTCTTCTCATTGAGTTTTCGAGTATCAACTCACCAATTAACCCTAGCTCATGCTTCAGTTCTTCAAATCTTGATTCACATAAGGGTTTGGTGAATATGTCAATAATCGCTTATCAATTGAGATGTATTCCAAGGTGATGTCTTTCTTTTCAATATGATCTCTTATGAAATGATATCTCGACATCAATGTGCTTTGTTCTTGAATGCAACACAGATTCGAGTGATTGCAATAGCACTTGTGTTATCGCACATAATTGGAATTTCTTTTTCTTCAATTTCATAATCTCTCACCGTTTGTTGTCTCATCCATAAGACTTGGGCTGCAACAACAAATGCCCGCATCTATGTATTCTGTGCAGCAACATGTGGATGTGGTTATTGAGTTTTGTTTCTTGCTAAACTAGGAAACTAGTCTGTTTCCAAGCATTTGACATGTATCAAGTACTCTTCCCTTCAACTCTACATCCAAAGATAGTCGAGTCCGAGTAATCAATAAGCTTGAATCCACCTTCCTTTGGATACCATAAGCCAACTTCTTGGCATCCCTTCAAATATCTTTGAATTTTCTTAGTCTGCAATATGTGACTTTCCTTTGGAGCAGATTAGAATCTTGCACATACTCCTACCGCAAAGGTGATGTCCGCCTCGCTTGTCACATTAGATAGAGCGTTGATCCAATAAGTGCTCAGATCTTATTTGATCCACAGGCTTGCCATCCGCATCCATGTCCATTTTGATGATGTATTCATTGGTATTTTTACTGAGAAGACTTCTCTTCCATACCAAATTTCTTCATTAAATCTCTAGTGTATTTTGTTTGACTTATGAAAGTTCCATCCTTCAATTTGTTTAACTTGAAGTCCTAGAAAGAATGTCGCTCTCCCATCATGCTCATTTCAAATTTGCCTTGCATGAGGTTTGAGAACTTATCACACAGACTTTTGTTTGTGGATCCAAAAATGATATCATCCACATATATTTGAACAAGCAAGATACTCTCTCCATCTTGAATTCTCAAGAGTGTTCTGTCCACTTTGCCTTTGGTGAATCCATTATCCGCCGAAATTGAGATAATGTATCATACCATGCTCTAGGTGATTTTTTCAATCCATATAGAGCTTTCTTAAGCTTGTACACTTTGTCTCCAAGAGTCTTCCTCGCTCAAACCCGGAGGTTGTTCAACATAGACTTCTTCTTCCAACAATCCATTTAAAAATGCACTTTTCACATCCATTTGATATACAATGAAGTTCTTGTGTGCGGCATAGGCAAGAAACATCCTTATTGCTTCCAATCTTGCAACAGAGCAAATGTTTCATCAAAATCTTTTCCTTCTTCTTGGCAATACCCTTTGACTACCAATCTTGCTTTGTTTCTCACCACAGATCCTTCCTCATTCATCTTGTTTCAAAACCCATTTTGTGCCAATAACATTTTGATGGGTTGGTCTTTGCACCAATTCCCATACTTTGTTCCTCTCAAATTGATTCAACTCTTCTTGCATGGCTTGAATCCAATGTGTGTCATCCAATGCTTGTGACACATCTTTTGGTTCTATTTGGGAAATAAAACAAGTGAACATGGCTTCTTGTTGAGTTTTGGATCTGGTTCTTACACCATCTCTTACATCTCCAATAACTAGCTCGGATGGTCTCTCGGCCATCTCACATCAGGTTGAGTAAATCACCGGGTTCAGGTCGTCTTGCAACAGTTGTCTTGAGCAACTCTTTCATCATCATTTAGTCAGTAGATTTTCCAAATTGTCTTTAAGACTCTGCAATTTCATCTTCTTCTTGATTGATTGCTCCAGCCTTCCACTTCAACATAGGGACTCTTCTCGCATAGTTGGCCGATTCAAACTTATCGCCTAACTCTTCAATGTCTTCTCCATTTACATTAGGCTCATAAAAAAACACATGGATAGACTCTTCTCGTGACCATTGTCCTCTTGTTCAACACTCTATAGGCTTTGCTTTCACCGAGTATCCCAAAAAGATACCTTCATCAACTTTAGCATCAAAAGCTTTTAGATTATCCTTGCCATTGTTGTGGATGAAGCATTTACATCTCGAATATTCTGAAATATGCAACATTTGGCTTTCTCCCTCAAAATTTCATAGGAGTCTTTGTCACCGTCTGTGATCATGCATCTATTTTGAGTATAGCATGCGGTGTTTATGGCTTCAAAC
Organism: Rehmannia glutinosa; assembly: GCA_016081115.2. Classification (NCBI taxonomy): domain Eukaryota; kingdom Viridiplantae; phylum Streptophyta; class Magnoliopsida; order Lamiales; family Orobanchaceae; genus Rehmannia; species Rehmannia glutinosa. The sequence continues at coordinate 29,036,045 of CM071935.1, read as the reverse complement.
CCAAAATCTCTTTGGCAATCCAAATTCACTAACATGGTCCTTGCAACTTCCTTGATAGTTTTGTTTCTTCTTTCTCGCTCTCCATTCTCATTGTGGAGTCCTTGCTTGCAGATAATTCATGAGCAATACCGTTTTCAACACAATCTTTTGAGTTATATCCCATTGACAAACTCGGTTCCTCTATCGAGTCTTATCTTTATAATGGTTTGACTCTTCTCATTTTGAACTCTTCTCATCACCGAGGTAACTTATGTAGGGTTTCCTTCTTTTTGCACATGAAAATTATCCATGTATATCTTGAATAATCATCCACCACCACTAGGGTGTATTTCTTTCCACTTATGCTAGCTGCTCAATCGACCAAATAAGTCCATATGTAACAAATGTAATATTCTTTTTGAGGATGGATCGGGCTTTCTTTGAATGATGATTTGATCTGTTTTCCCATTTGGCATGCATCACAAACACTTTCTTTCTTGTACACCGAGTCCGGAAGTTCTTCCCCAAGATGACTCCTTGCAAGCTTGTTAATTGTCCGAAAATTCAGATGACTCAAACTTCTTGTGCCCACGACCAACTTGATTCGGCTGTACTCTTTTGCTAACGCACAAGTGCTTGGTGTGCCGCTTAACCAATCTACCACATACATGTTCTTTTGTCTGGGATCCTTGCAACACTACTTCATTTGATTCAAATTGTCTTTGATTTGGGACACTCCCATATTAAAATCCAACATTATAGCCCTTGTCACGAGTTGGGCGATGCTTAATAAATTGAAGTTGAGGCCTTCAACGTATGCAACATCCGTGATTTCTAATCCATTTTTCTTGATGGATCCATTCTTTTATTTCCCCGAGCTTTATTTCCTCCAAATATGGCTTTTGCGCCTCTAATCTCCTTGAATTTTGACAGATTTTTCTTGTTTCCTGTCATGTGTCCGGAATGCCACTATCCATGTACTAGGTTCCTTGGCACTCGCTTGTTCCTTGAACTCCGCAATCAAGGAAGTCGCTTTTTAGGTACCCATACTTGCCTGGGTCCCGAGGGGTTAGTGTCTTTGTAAGATGATCCAACCAACCTATAGCCAAATGATCGACTCAAGAGGTTGCCATCTATCTCGTGCCATAATCATAACTCACTTTGGCAAATTGCTTGGGGTTTTAAGTTCATACATTGTCTCTTTTGTCTCAGATGCCTGTGTGTGTGTTCTAGCAATTGCCATCTTTGGGTAATTGTGATATTTCTGAGTGTAGTGCTTGGGTGCATATGTGTGTTGATGATAGCTCTTTTGCCTTTGGAATGACCTTTGCTGAGGTCTAGGTCTTTGCCATTTAAGCTTATATTCCATAGGTCTTTGCTGATATTTCACATTATTCCAATCACTTGCTTGGGTAATTTCTACCATTCCCATCATATGTGTTCCTTTGATAGAACTTCTGGGATTCTCGTAGCTCTGTTTCTTCTTCACAGAGTACTTCCTGTTTGGAGTTTGCTGAGGAACTCTGCTGGATTTCTTCTCGCTTGTCCTCTCAAAGATACTCAATCGCCTGTTTTTCCTTTTCCTTTATATCCATGGCCGCTTTGTTTGTGATTGTACTTTGGAGTGAATGTGGGTGCAACATATGGTGTCTTGGGTTTTTGTGATGCTTAATTACTTGAAGATCCTTTTTCCAAGATCACTCGGGAGTTTGACTGTGCACAAAGGAATTGAATCCTATGCATGTCTTATCTCCACACTCTTTTTGGCTCATAATAAGGTCATAATGATTTAGATGCCTTTGTGAATGAAACAATCACATTTTTGAGATCATTTTCCCTCTTTTCTATAGCAGACTATCTCTCGCTATTAGTTTAGCATTCTCACGGCCTTGACTCTTTGTTCTCATCAGCTATGTGACTTAGAGTACTCAACTCCTTAGTCACCGTGAGTTTTGGCTTTTGAAATGGTTGTTTTCCTCATTTAATAGTGTGTGTGAGGATTTAATGTGCTCAAAGTCTTTCATCATTTTGCCTAATGAATCATAAAGATCAAATGGGTGATTAAGTGTGTGTGTCACAATCACTATCACTAGAATTTGAGTGAGATGAGTTAGAGTGTACCGCATCTTCTTGGTCAAAGTTGATCTTGTTCTTTAGCCATTAGACATCAATGCTTCTTATTCAATCACTTGAGTAGTCTCTGCAGCTAACATGGCCTTTTTCTTTTCTTGTCTTCTTTCTCTCAAGACTCTTCGTTCTTCTTCATTCCTATATTTATTGACTACAGGATATGGACAAATAATGGCATAATGACCTGGTTGTCTACGATTCCAACACAAAGTTTCTCAACTCTTTGATCATTTCTTTCCATTCTTGGATTATCGGCTCTTTGGTATTCAATCTTTTGATGCTCACTCTCTTGGGTGGCCTATCTTCCTTGACTTGGAGGGAGTCAATGTCTCCGGAGGATTCACCCTTGTTTCTTTTATAGTTCTTGTTGAAGAACTTGTTGAATCTTTTAGCCATCAAGGCAATTTCCTCCTAGTCAAAGGTTTCCTTGACTTCTCTTCCCATATTTAACTATAAGTGCAAATTGTTTTGGGTACATCTGTCTCCTCTGATCCTTTCTTCTTAGCTCAAATTCATAAGCTTTGAGGTCCGAGAATAGTTCATGATTGGATGTTTTTGATAGGTCCAACAAGTGCCTTAGAGACATGGTCTTCATTTCCCATTCACCGAGACTCCTTAGAATCTTCATACACATCTCCTTCTCGTGTGTATTCCTTTCCAAGTCTTTGAGAGCTCATTTGTAATTTCAGGTGAATCTAGCATCCACCGATCTATTGTCTCACCTGCAAGCATTTTAATGTTTTCAAATTTTTGAACAACAACAGATAATTTGTTTTCTTTAATTTGCTCGATCCTTCACAAATTAAAGTTAATTTATCCTGATTTCTTTTGCTATTTTGCATGATTTAACTTTATTGAACATTGCTTTGTCCAGGGTCTTGTAGAGAATATCCTTGGCCACGTTGTCCAAGTTGTATCTCTTTTCTCACATCATTGGTCCATTCCGTCCTTGGTTTTTCAACTAAAAATTTCGGTCTTGCTTCGACCATCGCTTCTTCTCCTTCACCGCAATGCTTCTCCTTGCACCGTGTTTCACTTTCAATATTTGCAAAGTGGCCCATCCTCTATCACTAGCCATATTTCGTCATGTAAAGCGGATAGATGAGCCCGCATACGAATTTTCCAATCATCAAACTCCTCAATAGTGAACATGGGAATGCGTGTCAAATTTGCTTCCATGATAATAACTTTTGAAAAAAAAGGCTTTTGAAAGAACAAGTGTTAAAAGAATTTCTTTGAAAGATTGGAGATCTAGTTCAAGAACTGATGTGGAAGGCTCAATGAACCAACCGCTCCGATACCACTTGTAGGTCCCAAGGGTGTGAGTAAGGTTTAGAAGGGGGTTGAATAAACCTTACCAACTTTTCGATTTTTAGTCCTTTTAGAATAATACATAGTTAATTTCACAAACTATGTCCTTGAGGGACAATTAAGTTAGTTAATCAAATAGAGTTAGCCACTCAACGACTCGATTGAGTTTGTTGATAGAGTAACTCACTTTGTTTGGTCTAGTACTTAACTTGGTTTGATGAGATTTTCAAATAAGACTTAACACCATTGAATTTGGTTTAAGTTTGTTTTAACACTTGGTTTTAGCACTTTGTTAATTATCGCTTGGATAGCAAATTATCGCAGATATAAAATGATATGCGAGAAATAAAAATGCCGAAATGTAAATGACACAATAATATTTATAGAGGTTCGAAGATGGGGTAATTCTTCCCGCTCCTCTCTTCTCCAACTCCCGGAGGAATACACTAAGTATTGATCGAGTGCAAAGTGGTTAACAATCCAGATACAAGTCTTGATCACACAAACCCGACTTGCTCCTTTGGGACTCGGTCCGAGATGCCTTGATCACTCACCGCTTCTCGTCAACTCGAACTTCTTCACAGTGGCGGCCTTGCTTTGACTAACTTGCTCAAGCTTCTTGGATTTGATCACGAAGCCCTCCAATAACTTGAGACTGGTTCGACTTGAACCTTTCTACAATCCTCCTTGGAAAGTAGACCCTTTTGATTCTTCAAAAGTTTCCTCTTCAACAGTTTGAAGTTGTCTTTCCTTCACGGCTTAGTGTTGGATCGATTTCCTTCGAGTTTTAGGCTTGAGGATTTGCTTGAATAACTTGAGAATATTCTTGCAGTTACTGATTCTAATAATTGCTTGATTGTTCGTGGTTCGGGTAAGCAAGGTAACCTTTTCTCAAAGCGATTCCTCAACCTTTTATAGTGGACTTTCAAAAATCACGCACGTTGAAGAGATAGGCGATTTTCAAAAGTCAATTATGTTCGTTGGCTTGTCTTTTCTTGGTCTTCAATCTTGAGATGTAGACCTTTCCTCTATTAAATGAATGTCCAAATTTTTCGTGTTCCGTACGAGGTGCGGTGTTTCCCATTGGTTTATTCCTTTTGCGCGCTTCTCGCACTAAGCACTTTAAGACATGGAAGCATGGAAATATTACTTGTTTAGGTAATATTCTTGACATTTGTGCAGCGGATTCTTTTCGCTTAACTCCTCTTTGCAGTGCCTTTTCTCCAGTGACTTGAGTCACTGCTCCAATGATTGAAAGACTCATTTGTCACTTCAACTTGACTTGGCTTGGCTTCTTTGGTTGACTTGATCGACTCTTCATACAAATTGTCTCACCGATACTCCTTCAATCGAGTCCTCGACATTTCTCGTAGGTCCCAAGGGGTGTAAGTGTAAGGTTTAGAAGGGGGGTTGAATAAACCTTACCAAATTTTCGATTTAGTCCTTTTAAATCTACAGAGTTAATTCTACACAATTGTGTCCTTGATGGACAATCGAATTAGTCACTCAAGAGAGTTAATCTTTCAATGACTCAAATTGAAATAAGTTGATGGAGTAACTTAGTCATTGTTGGCCACAATTTAACTCACCGTGTTTTTATTTTCATTGGAAGACTTAACACCCTTAAGTTTGATTAAACAAAATATTAGAGCTTGATTTAGTACTTGTAAATTATCAAATGGATAGCAAATTTGTCACAGATATAAGCAATTAAAAGTGCAGAATTTAAATGCTTTGAAATGTAAATGACACAAAGAAAGTTTTTATAGAGGTTCAAGATGGGGTAATTCTTCTACTCCTCTCTTCTCCAACTCCCGGAGGAATCCACTAAGTAATGATCGGTTTACAAAGTGGTAACACCCGGATACAAGTTTTGATCACAACGGCCGACTTGATCCTTTGGGACTCGGTCCTGAGACGCCTTGATCACTCACCGGCTTCTCGTTCGACTCAGCCTTTCTTCACAGGCGGCACCGCTTTGCTACTACAGACTCACTTGCTCAAGCTCTTTGGATTTGATCACGAAGCCCTCCAAATGCTTAAGACTTAGTTCAACTTTGAACTTTTCTACAATCCTTCCCGGAAAGTAGACCCTTGTTTTCAAAGGTTTCTCTTCAATCTGTTGAAGCTCTTTCCTTCACAGGTAAGTGTTGGATTGATGTACTTCGAATATAGGCTTGAGGATTGAGATTGTTTCAGTTTTCTAATGTGCTTGTATATCTCACGTATGTGTCATTCATCCATCTTTTCTCAAACTAACTCCTCGCCTTTTATAGTGAACTTTCAAAAATTTGCCCGTTGAAGAGATAGGCTTATTTTTGAAAGTCACTTTGCATCGTTGGCTTGCGCTTCTTGGAATTGCCGTTTCCTCGTATGAATTATTCTTTTCACCTTTTCGTAGTTCTGACACGGTGTCGTGCTTCCCATTGGTTCATTCCTTTTGCACGCTTCGGGACTGAGCACTCCAAGAAAGGTTGTATGGAGATATTACTTGTTTAAGTAAATCTCTTGATTTCTCGGCAACGGTTCTTTTACGCTTATCTCGACTTGACCGCATTTCCTTGCTTTCCCCAGGTGACTTAGAGTCACTTCCAATCATCGGATGACTCTTCTCACTTCAACTTGAGACTTGGCTTTTCTTGAGTTGACTTGACGATGCTCCACTCACCGCATCTCACCGCTTCTTCGATAGTGTTCCCGTCTACTCTTCTTTGCCATACTCAAATTGCCTCACACAGAGTCTTCCTTCCATCTTGATTGTCTTCTTGCATGTTAGGGCGTAGGTCTTGACTCGGCTTGGCCTCTACTACTATACATTACAATGCATTTTACAACAAGAATTGGGGTGCCAACTTTCTATTCTAAGTTTTACATGGCATTCATCAAAATCTAAACAATAAAATTCCTAACAATTTCCCCCTTTTTGATGATGCCAAAACTTAGATCATACAAATATGTAAATAACAAAATACATACATTAAAACAGATTGTATTGACATAGAATGTATGCGCAGAATCAATCTTTTTATTGATCATATCATTCTTGTACTTAACACAATCAAGCATACAAGGTGTATCGTAGTATATAATCTGCTCTTCATAAAAAAATTTATAACTCTATTACGTAAGACTTACATTGTATGTATTTACATAATAAGATACATGAAGGGTTGGGGGCAAAGAACACTTCATCTCCTTCGGCCGTCTCCTTCTTTCATCTTGATTAGCATCTTCTTCTCTTCTTCTCTTTTTCTCGTCGTCACCGCCTTCTTTTTCTTCTCATATGCCTTCCTGGCAGCTTCATCTTTCCTTAGTCTTTCCTGTCTCTCCCGCCATAGCCGAGTTTGTCTTTTGTTTTCTTCTTCTATTCTCTTTGCATACTCAGCGTTAGTTTTAGCCACTCGCAAATTTGCCACTTGGTCAAGCCCACCAGTAGATCCCTCCTTTCTTTCCAGGATCTACGTATTCGATATTCTTGGGCGGAGGCCTGGAGGTCCAAGCTTCTTCCTCCATCAGCCGCTTTTCCTCTACCTCTGGGCGTATCAGACTTTGGGGTCTTCTTCTTCCAACTGATTGACTAGCAGAGTGACCAGCAGAGTGATCGCTTAAGTCTCATTGTCTGTCGCCTTCTTCACACAATGTGAGACCCTTTTCCCAAGATAAGTCCCAAGCTTGAGCCATGGACATATTTGCAAAATATCCTTCGATTCGAGCGTTTTGAATTCGCTAACCGATCTTGGCTCGGCCCCGACATCCGAAATGGCATACGTGTCTCTGTCCAACCGGAATGCCTCCATGTTCTTTCAAGATGTTCATCACCCTGGCATCCATTCTTCCTTCCACTTCCTTCATCCCTCGCTTCAATTTCTTTTCTCTTCTCACTATAGATACAAAGCAGAGTCTTGGAGTGGCAGAGTCACGGGAGTTTGTCGCTTATAATGTCACCGTGATGAGGACCTCCCCGTTGGGGGTTTGTGCTATCATCAAGGTCATATTTTTTGTTCCTTCCCCCTCAAAGCAGATTTTCCTTTCTTTAGTTTCAAAATTTCTTGGTGATTTTCCCTTCTCACCGCTTCCTTTTTCTTTTTTCAAATGGATTTTGTCGCTTTAAGGTATTCCTCTTCCCCTTTTTTGGCATCATCAAAGGATAGAGGAACCCAGGAACATGCTTTGCAAGCATGAAGTCGAAGCCTCTTCTCGTTGGTTGAATTTCGCTTCAAGTCTGCTGCGTTGTATGCAAAGACGAATTCAGATCGAGTAGCGTTGGATTCTCACAAATCGCTTCATCTCACCCATGAGAAGGCTGAATTTTCTCGTCATGTGTTCTTCCAAACATTGTATATCATTTGCATTTCGCTCACGCAGCTAGCCTTGATCTCGGCAAAGTGTGAGCTTCATGCATATGCTCAATGTGTTCCCTCACTTCGTTTTCACATCAACATTCTCGCCTCTCCACACCAGCAGCTTGTTGAACAAGGTTTTGAAGTATCTCACCGTTCTCCACACGCATGGATTGCTTCTTTTGCCACCATTCCCTTATCCTCGACCGTGATGCCTCTCAAGTCACCGTCAGGTTGGCATCTCGTTGTCCAGCGCATATCCAAAGAGGCCTGATGCCTCTCCATCTTTTCAACTTCAAAGAAAGAGTGCCTTGAACACTTCTCGAACTTCAAATGATTCTTCTTGCGGTGATGGCCATACAAATACGTCGAAATCAAAATTGGCTGAACAATGGTGCCCGAGTGAAAAATGACAGGAGGTGGTCCGTGATATCGTGCTTGCTCATTTTCGACTCTTCGTGGAGTTCTCGTATCTCCAAAGTGAGAAAGGGAAAGATTCTACAAAAGATTCATCACCGCCGATCGGGATCTGCTTCAATGATGAGCGGTGCGCGTGGAGTTCTTTTTGGAATCGATCCACCAGTAGCTTGAGGAGCCGGAGCAGTAGTGGTTGCTGGTTCACCGGGTTTGGTTGTGAAATAGACTCGCTTTTTGAGCCTCAACTGCCTTAACCTTCGTTGGTCTCAAATGATTTTTCCTTTTCAAGAGACTTGTCCTCGGCCTTATCAAGCGTCATCGGACGATGATGAGATTTCTAGAGGTGGCTCATCATCAAAATTAAAAGTTTGACGAGTAGTCTTGGGATCGACTTACTCGTGCTTGGAACACCCGCACCGAGTCTTTTGGATTTGTCATGGGGTTGACTCGACTTCTTCTTCGCCTTCCGATCCCGAGAAAAGTGACATCGGGGTTGTCCTGGGAATCATGAAGTGCGCCGATCTCCTTCTCGATGGGTCGATGATTGCAGGAGGGATGTTCTCAGACTTGACCTCTTTACCCCGGGAAGTCTCAACCTCCCGTGGGCCTTCATTTCTCCAAATAGTCTCTCTATCACTGCGAGGCGTGTCCTCCTTTCGACAAAGTGTCACTGCCTTAGGGTCTTCTACAAAGGCATCCATTGAGTCTCAACCCCATGGATTGCACTTTCATCGCCTGCAGTGTTAACTCCCAGTGGTCATTCTTCCTCAGGCCTCGATCGCATCGCCAGCGTCATTAGCCTTCAGAGCGGTTGGCACTCACCGAGACAGTCTCAATCGCCTCGAGCTTCGTTGATGGCAACTTGTTGTTCTTCTTGTGATTGTAATTTCTCTTCTTCGCCTCCTTGCTTCTTTGTGGAGTCATCTGCAGATCCTCCGACCTTGCCGCAGCTGGAGGAGTTTCCCCCTCAACCGGCGCACCACCGAGTGACTTGGAGTGGGGTCACTCGTCTCCGGACTCCCTATTGTTGCAATTGATGGTTCACCGTTGGGGGCGGTGGTAGCACACCTTCAATAGGGGTTGGCTCGACCGGGTCCCCACTAGCCCGGTTCATCGCCATTTCTTATATCGCTTCTTCGAGTGAGTCTGGGAAGTGGTAGCGAATCATCGGTGGCTATTTGCCAACCACTCCCATTGGATCGATTTCACCGTGTGTTCGAGGACTCTCCGGTCCCTCCATCGCTCTTTGCTCGTGAAGGATTCTTGATTCATGCAATGCTTGCCGCATTTGTAACTCTTCTCGTGGGGCAAAATTCTCTCGTTCCTCGTCACTTTCGGAGAAGACATCAAGAAGAGGATGGAAGTGTTCTGTGGTGCCGAGATATAGGCGGATGCTTGCCTTTTTCACGTGCTTCGCTTCTTCACTTGCTTTGCTCTCTCACCGTCCTTGTAGATTTGCGGGATGTCTAAGCGCTTGTCCTCATCAAGTCTTTGGCACATGAGTTAGTCCAAGGAAATTTAGCGATTCTTCTTCTTCTTCTATGAACTCGGGCCGTTGGAACTGCTCCCTTGACTTGCTCAACTTCCATTTTCTCCACTCACGCAGACGATTTTGGATGTCCGGGTAAGGTGGAGATAGGATCATTACATCACTATCTCGCTTGGGGTTCTTCTTGTGTTTTTGTTGTGTGGGCTACAATTTGTGTCTTGGTTGCCTCTGCTGACGCCTTCAAAGAGACTTTCGCTGTTTCATCAACTACATCCGAGACTCTACTTCTCCGAAGAGTCTCCTAGATTTGTGCTAGCCGAGAATCGACTCACCGGGTTTCTCCTCTGTTTCGACCGCTTGACGAGTCTTCTTCGTCTCTGGTTTGTACTGGGGAATTTACTGTTCGGGCGGTATCCTCCGAGTCTTGGCGGCGGGGCCCGGTCTTGGTGTTTGTTTCGAGGAGCCGTCCTGGGCTTGTCGGTTCTCCTCCTTTTGACGATCGGAGAAGGTATTTGTGAGTCCTTCTCGACCTCTCGCGGGGGCAGTGACATGGCCGGCCAGGGCGGTGACTCGCTGCAGGGCGGTGCATGTTTGTTTTCTTTCTTTGCAGGGCAAGATGATCTTCTTGCTGCGGGCAGGGGCAACTTTTTTTTTGAGAGAGGAGATACAATTTGTATCTTCGGTCACTGATTCCCCCTCACCGTGTCGCTCTCTTGGCATAAGCTCGCTTCGAGCACCAGAGAGGTTAGCTCAACATCCTTTTGTTAACATGGAAGGCCTTCCCATGTCTAAGAGGGACTCCTTTCACCTCCAATAGCCGGCCAATCACTATGCCATATCCCGGATCCTCCAAATGTGACATCTTCTTTGAAGGACTTGTTCCCCACGTTTGGCAGAGTCACGTAGATAAACTCAGCCCATTTATCTTCTTTTCTTCCATGATTGCAGCCATCACAACCACTTTGCCTTTGATAGTTGGTCAAAGCCGCCAAATTTGATGTCGATACATTTGGCAACTATGTCCAACAATTTATGATAATCCTCCTTCAAATGAGCTCTCTTGTTTGTTTGTGTATATAATTTTATCGGCAAAAGGTCGGACTTGGCTATCTCTTTCCATGCGTCGCCCAAGTTTACATCAGCTTCCTTAATTTCGTTGCTCCTTCGCAGTAGTGAGCAATATTCACCAAATCCTTGGCGAATAGTCACCGCTTCCCCGTGAATGATGACTTGATTCCTTCGTCGTGAATCTCAAGATTCACGTAGAATTGTGTGACCTCCTCCACATAGGTCATAGGATATTCCAAATTAGAAACGGTTTTGATCCTGACGCGTTTCCAACTTCTCCGCGATTTTCTTCACCAGGGTGTCGTCGGACCCCGCTTCACCATTCCGTTAAAATCCACTACGAACCGGTGTGGATTTGTTTTCCCAACTTGGTAAATTCATACGTTGGTGCCATTTCTCGAATAATTTCAAGGAAAAGTTCGTAAATTTGATTTTGAAAGTTGATAGGGTTTCGAGAGTATTTGCCTTTTGCCTTTTGAGAGAAAAAGATGAATAGTTTTTGGAAGTGTGAGAGAGAAACTGATTTAAAATGGTTTAAATATGGTTTATGAAAGGACGTGCAGACGGTTTTGAATTGTGATCGAAATCAACGGCTTGATTTCGCACGCCTATTGAGCATTTCACGCCTCGTATTTAATGCGGCAAAGATTTATATCCAATCATAAGCTTAGTGTGCGACTTTTTTGTCCGTACACATCATCATTATCTTTGACGTGTTCCTTAAAACATTCCCGCTAAGTTAAAACGATTTTTGTCACTTCGCTCATAAGTTATTCACTTTATCTCTTAGCCGATTTAACTCTACTTTTCACATTTCTTAGCGACTCAAATTTATCACCGACTTCAGTCAGTTCTTTCCAATACAAATGATTCTTCGAAATGATTTACATTTTTCACTCTTTTTCACTTCTTTTTCTGTTCTAATACTCTTCTTTGATTCGTCTCGAGTGTCGGCTCACTCAATTAACCCCAACTCATGCTTGAGTTCTTCAAATCTTGACTCACATAATGGTTTTGTGAAGATGTCACTAGTTGTTTATCGCTTGAGATATATTCCAAGATAATGTCCTTCTTTTCAACATGATCTCTTATGAAATGATATCGACATCAATATGTTTTGTTCTTGAGTGCGACAGATTTTGAGTGATTGCAATGGCACTTGTGTTATCACACATGATTGGAATTTCTTTTTCTTCAACTTCATAGTCTCTCACCTTTGTCTCATCCATAGGACTTGGGCACAACAATGCCCGCAGCCTATGTATTCTCGCTCACCAGTAGAGGTGGCTATTGAGTTTTGCTTCTTGCTAAACCAGAAATTAGTCTTTTCCTAGCATTTGACAGTGCCTAAAGTGCTTTTCCTGTCCACTCGCATCCAAAGATAGTCGTAGTCAATAGCCAATTAGCTTGAATCCACCTTCCTTTGGATACCATAGGCCTACTTCTTGGCTTCCTTTCAAGTATCTCAAAATTCTCTTAGTCGCTTCTTTGTCATATGGCTCTCTTTTGGAGCAGATTGAAATCTTGCACATACACCTACAAAGAAAGGTGATGTCCGGCCCGCTTGCCGTGAGATAGAGCAATGATCCAATAAGTGCTCAGATCTTGTTTGATCTACTGTGCTTGCCATCCGCATCCATGTCCATTTTGACTGATGTGTTCATTGGTATTTTTACAGAAGACTTCTCTTCCATACCAAACTTCTTCATTAAATCCCTGGTATATTTTGTTTGACTTATGAAGGTTCCATCCTTCAGCTGTTTCACTTGAAGTCCAAGGAAAAATGTCAGTTCTCCCATCATGCTCATTTCAAATTTGCTTTGCATGAGGTTTGAGAATTTTTCACATAGCTCTTTGTTAGTGGATCCAAAAATGATGTCATCCACATATATTTGAACAAGCAATATACTCTTCTTGTCTTGAATTCTGAAAAGTGTTCTATCTACTTTTCCTTTTGTGAATCCATTCTCGCTTAGGAATTGTGACAGGTATCATACCATGCTCGGGTGCCTGTTTCAATCCATACAGGGCTTTCTTGAGTTTGTATACCTTGTCTCCAAGAGTCTTCTGCTCAAATCCTGGAGGTTGTTCAACATATACTTCTTCTTCCAATAAACCGCTTTAGGAATGCACTTTTTACATCCATCTCGATATACAATGAAATTCTTGTGAGTCATAGGCAAGAAACATCCTTATAGCTTCCAATCTTGCTACAGGGGCAAATGTTTCATCAAAATCTATCCCTTCTTCTTGGCAATATCCTTTGGCTACTAGTCTTGCTTTATTCCTTACCACAGAGCCTTCCTCGTTCATCTTATTTCTGAATACCCATTTGGTTCCAATAACATTTTGATGTATGGGTCTTTGCACTAGTTCCCATACTTTATTTCTCTCAAACCGATTCACTCTTCTTGCATAGCTTGAATCCAATGTGTGTCATCCAATGCTTGTGACACATCTTTTGGCTCTATTTGCGAAATGAAGCATGTGAACATAGCTTCTTGTTGAGTTCGATCTTGTTTTGACACCTTCTCTCATATCTCCAATGACAAGTTCTCGGTGGATGGTCTCTTAGCCATCTTACATCGTTGGAGTAAGTTAGTCGATTCATCGACTTGCGGTTGTGTTGATGTGGTCACTCTTTTTCGTGGTCACTTAGCCGCAAATTTTCCAAACCGCTTTTGAGGTTCAAATATCTCATCTTCTTCTCGAGTTGATAATCCCGGCAAATTTTCCGGCGTAGGGACTCTTCCTCGTATGATTGGATGTTTCAACTTATCACCGACTCTTCAATGTCTTCTCCATTTACATTTGGCTCATCGAATACTACATGAATGGATTCCTCTCAGTAACCATAGTTCTTTTATTGAGTATTCGTAGGCTTTGCTTTCACCGAGTATCCTAAGAAGATACCTTCATCACCTTATCATCAAAAGCCTTTAGGTTGTCTTTGCCATTGTTATGGATGAAGCATTTACATCCAAATATTCAAATATGCAACATTTGGTTTTCTTCCAAATCCGAGATCTCATAGGAGTCTTTGTCACCGTGCCTATTTTATCATACATCCTGTTTTTGGGTGTAGCAAGTCGTGTTAATTGCTTGACCAAAATCTTTTTGGTAACCCCGCTTGACTAACATGGTCATTCTTTGCTTCTTTTGAGGGTTCTGCTTCCTTCTTTTCGCAACTCCATTCTCACGGAGTCCTTGCTGATAGTTCATGACCAATACCATTCTCAATACAATACGAGTTATTATTCCATTGACAAACTCGGTTCCTCTATCCGATCTTATTTTGATAATGGTTTGACTCTTCTCATTTTGAATTCTCTTCATCACCGTGGTAGTTTTTGTAGGGTTTCTTTCTTCTTGCACATGAATATTGTCCATGTATATCTTGAGTAGTCATCTACTACCACCAAGGTGTATTTCTTTCCACTTATCTTTGCCGGTTCCACCGGGCCAAATAGATCCATATGAAGTAGATGCAGATTCTTATTGAGGATGGGCATGTCTTTTCTTTGAATGACGACTTGATTTGTTTTCCTTCCGACATGCATCACATATACTCTCCTTCTTGTATCTTGAGTCCGGAAGTCCTTCTACCGGATGACTTCTTGCTAGCTTGTTAATTGTTTTGAAATTCAGTGACTCACTTTTTTTTGTGCCACAACCAACTTAATTCACCAGTGCTTTTGCTAGTAGACAGTCTTTGGGTGTTGCATTGACCAATCCACTACATACATATTCTTCTCGTCTATTTCCTTGCAAAGACAACTTCATTTGATTCAATATCCTTGATTTGGCATACACCCATGTTGAATCCAACATTGTAGCCCTTGTCACAGGAGCCGATGATACTCGATGGGTTGAAGTTGAGTCCTTCAACATATGCAACATCCGTGATTTCTAATCCATTCCTCTTGATGGATCCAATGCCTCTTATTTCACCAGAGCTTCATTTCCCCCAAATATGACTTTGGCTCCTTTGACTTCCTTGAATTTTGACAGATTTCTCTTATTTCCTCATATATGTCCGGAAACTGACCACTATCCATGTACCAGGTTCCTTGCACTCACTGCTCCTTGAACCCGCAATCAAGGAAATTAAGTTTTAGTGTACCCATACTTGTCCGGGTCCCGAGGGGTTAGAATTGTAAGATGATCCAACCAACCTATAGCCAAATGATTTGACTCTAAGGGGTTGCCATCTATCGCTGCCATAATCATAATTAATTCGCAAATTGCTTGGGGATTCTAGTTCATACAAATTGTCTCTTTTGTCCCAGTATGCCGCATATGTGTTTTAGCAATTGCCTTCCTTGGGTAATTGTGGTGCTTTTGAGTGTAGTGCCTAGGTGCATGTGTGTGTTTGATGAAAGCTCTTATACTTTTGGAATGGCCTTTGTTGAGTTCTAGGCCTTTGCCACTTGGGCTTATATTCCATAAGTCTATGCCGATAGTTCACATTGTTCCAATCACTTGGCTTGGATATTTTCTACCATTCCCATCATATGTATTTCTTTTATGGATTTTAAATTTTTGGTAGCTCGTTTCTTCTTTACAGTAGTATTTTACTCGTTAGGAGTTTGTTTGAAGGACTCGGTGAATCTATTCTCACTGTCCTTTCAAAGACACTCAATCGGCCGCTTTTTTTTTCCTTTGTAACCAAGGCCGTTTGCTTAGTATTGTGCTTTGGAGTGAATGTGTGTGCAACATTTAGAGTTTTGGGTTTTTCGGACTCTTCATGACTTGAAGATCCTTTTTCCAAAATTACTCTTGAGGTTTGACATGGCACAAAGGAATTAAATCCTAAGCCTGTCTTGTCTCCACATTCTCTTTGACTCATAATAAGATCATCCAATGATTTAGATGCCTTAGTGAACGAGGCAATAACATTTTTGAGGTCATTCTCCCTCTTTTCTATAGCAGCAATTTCACTACTAATTTAGCATTTTCACCTTTAAACTTTCATTTTCAACACTATTTGACTTAGAGTACTCGGCTCCTTAGTCGGCTTTGAGTTTTGACTTTTAAGTAGGCTTTTCTCATTCAATAGTGTGTGTGAGGATTTAATGTGCTCAAAATCTTTCATCATTTTGCCTAATGAATCATAAAGATCAAGAGGTGATGAAGTGTGTGTGTCACAGTCACTATCACTAGTGTGTCGAGCTTGTTGAATTAGATTGTACCTCATCTTCTTGATCTTGTACTTTGGTCATTAAAGCGGATCAAGGCTTCTTCTTCAGAGTCACTCGAGTAGTCGACTTCATCGCTCTCAATCACTCTTTTTGACTTGGCTGTTTAGAGCCTCTGCAGCCATCATTGCCTTTTTCTTTTCTTGTCTTCTTTCTCAAGACTTTTCTTTCTTCTTCATTCATGTACTTGTTGACTACAGGATATGAGCAATCAATGGCATAGTGACCTGTTGTCTACAATTCCAACATAGATATTCACCTTTTGATCACTCTTTCTACTCTTGAGTTGTCGGCCCTTTGATACTCAACTTGTTGATGATCTTCTCTTGGTTGGCCTATCATCCCTTGATTTGGAGGGAGCCGAGTGTCTTCCGGAAGATTCACCCTTTCCTCTCTTGTAGTTCTTGTTAAAGAACTTGTTAAATCTTTTGACCATCGGGCTATTTCTTCCGGGTCAATTGCTTCTTTTCGACCTCGGCTCTCTTCCCATCTTTGACAATTAGAGCAGCTGTTTTGGGTACAACTGTCTCTTCCTGGTCTTTTCTTTTTCAAATTTCTCAAACTCATAGGCTTTGAGGTCCGAGAATAGTTCATGGTTGGATGTCTTTGATAGGTCCATGGAATGTCTCAGTGCCATGACCTTCATTTCCCATTCAAATAGAAGACTTTTTAGGATCTTCATACACATTTCTTCTCGTATATTCTTTTTCCAAGTGTAGACAACTCATTTGTGATTTCGAAACCGAAAGGCGTCCGGTTGATCCAGATTCTCTCCCGAGATCATTTTGAAATTTTCAAACTTCTCGACACTACAGATAATTTGTTTTCTTTGATTTGCTCTGAGCCTTCACAAATCAATGTCAGCTTGTCCTAGATTTCTTTAGCCGTTTTGCATGATTTGACTTTGTTGAACATGGCTTTGTCCAAGGTTTTGTAGAGGATGTCCTTGGCTACATTATCCAGGTTGTATCTTTTTCTCATCATCATTTGTCCACTCGCTTCTTGGTTTTTCAACCATGACGGTCTAGAGCAACATCTTCTTCTCCTTCACCGCAACTCTGCGCATAACCGTGTTCACCTTTAATATTTGTAGAGGCCCATCTTCTATTACTATCCACATCTCATCATGTAATGCTGATAGATGAGCCTGCATACGAATTTTCCAATCATCAAATTCTTCAATGGTGAACATAGGGATGCGTGTTAGATTTGCTTCCATGATAATGACTTTTAATAAAAAGAGTTTTGAAAGTTTAAGTACTAAAGCGGACTTTGAAAAATTTGGAGATCTAGTTCAAGAACCGGTGCGGAGGGTTCAATGAACCAACCGCTCGATACCACTTGTAGGTCCCAAGGGGTGTAAGTGTAAGGTTTAGAAGGGGGTTGAATAAACCTTACCAAATTTTCGATTTAGTCTTTTTAAATCTCAGAGTTAATTCTACACACCAAGTTTGTGTCCTTGATGGACAATCGAATTAGTCACTCAAGAGAGTTAATCTTTCAAATGATTTCACCGAGTCATTGATGGAGTAACTTAGTGTTGGCTACAATTTAACTCACCGTGGTTTTATTTTCAATGGAAGACTTAACACCCTTAAGTTTGATTAAACAAAATATTAGAGCTTGATTTAGTACTTGTAAATTATCAAATGGATAGCAAATTTGTCGTGAGATATAAGCAATTAAAAGTGCAGAATTTAAATACGAAATGTAAATGACACAAGAAAGTTTTTATAGAGGTTCGAAGATGGGGTAATTCTTCTACTCCTCTCTTCTCCAACTCCTGGAGGAATCCACTAAGTAATGATCAGTTTACAAAGTGGTAATATCCGGATACAAGTCTTGATCACAACAAATGACTTGATCCTTTGGGACTCGGGCCGAGACGCGCTTGATCACTCACCGTGGCTTCTCGTTCGACTCGGCTTCTTCACAGGGCGCATTTGCCTTGCTACTACTGACTCACTTGCTCAAGCTCTTTGGATTTGATCACGAAGCCCTCCAAATGCTTAAGACTTAGTTCAACTTTGAACTTTTCTACAATCCTTCCCGGAAAGTAGACCCCTTGTTTTCAAAGGTTTCCTCTTCAATCAAGTTGAAGCTCTCTTTCCTTCACGGGTAAGTGTTGGATTGATGTACTTGAATATAGGCTTGAGGATTGAGATTGTTTCAGTTTTCTAATGTGCTTGTATATCTCACGTATGTGTCATTCATCCATCTTTTCTCAAACTAACTCCTCGGCCTTTTATAGTGAACTTTCAAAAATTTGCCCGTTGAAGAGATAGGCTTATTTTTTAAAGTCACTTTGCGATCGTTGGCTTGCGCTTCTTGGATTGCCGTTTCCTCGTATGAATTATTCTTTTCACCTTTTCGAGTTCGACACGGTGTCGTGCTTCCCATTGGTTCATTCCTTTTGCACGCTTCGCTCGACCGAGCACTCCAAGAAAGGTTGTATGGAGATATTACTTGTTTAAGTAAATCTCTTGATTTACTCGGCAACGGTTCTTTTACGATTATCTCGACTTGATTGCATTTCCTTGCTTTCCCAGTGACTTAGAGTCACTTCCAATCATGGATGACTCTTCTCACTTCAACTTGAGACTTGGCTTTTCTTGAGTTGACTTGATGATGATGCTCCACTCACCATCTCTCACCGCTTCTTCAAGATAGTGTTCCCGTCTACTCTTCTTTGCCATACTCAAATTGTCTCACAATAGAGTCTTCCTTCCGTCTTGATTGTCTTCTTGCATGTTAGGGCGTAGGCTGTCTTGACTCTCACTTGGCCTCTATACATTACAATGCATTTTACAACAAGAATTGGGGTGCCAACTTTCTATTCTAAGTTTTACATGCATTCATCAAAATCTAAACAATAAAATTCCTAACAATTTCTTTCATGCCATACTCGGTTGCTTCACAAATGAGTCTTCATCCCAATCTTGATTAACTTCTTGTATATCCAGGCATAGTGATTTGACTCGGCAAATGTGCGATTTATCTATTACAATACAAATTATAGGGAAAAATGGGGTGCCAACTTTCTAGTCTAAGTTTTACAAGGCATTCATAAAAATCTAGACAATAAATTTCCCAACATATAGTCATGATCTTCCTCGGCTATAAAGATTGATGATACCCTTGGTAAGCATCCATTATACTAAGCAATGCACATCCTGCGGTGGAGTCAACCAAAAGATCAATGCGAGAAAGATAAGGGTTCTTGGGTCATGCTTTGTTCATATCGGTGAAATCTATACACATTCCTCATGATTTGTTCATATCATTGAAATCTATACACATCCTTCATTTATCATTAGCTTTAGGCACCACTACCATATTGATAGCCATTATGCGAATTGAATCCCAACCACATACCCCGCTTCCAATAATTTGTTCACCTCGCCTTCTATAATCTTATTTCTATCACTTCTAAAGCTTCACATTTTCTACTTTACTTGGTATCTCTAATGGGTCCACGTTCAACCGATGCACCATCACTTTGGGGTCTATGCCTTGGAGATCGAAGGTTTCCAGCAAAGATATCCATGTTCTCCTTAAGAAGTTGAATCATCATTACTTCTAACTTCAAATCCATTTGGGGCCCAATTTTAGTGAATGTCTCTCGGTCACCTGGCTCGAGCTCTATCACCTTGTATTGCTCCAAGGGTTTGACCCTATATTCCACCATTGTTCTAGTTTTCTTGATCGTATATATTTTTCTTTCTACTTAGCTCAACCTCTTCTTCACGAGCTATATGTCTCATAGTTCTCACTTCATTTCCATCCTTCTTCTTTTTAAGGAGACATTATATCATTCTCAGTAGTCGTCTTCTAATCATCTCGCACCTCGCCTATTCCTCCCGCTATAGGGAACTTCATTTTCAAATGATATGGGTATACTACAACTTGAAATTAATTTAACCCGGTCGTCCCAAAATCACTCTATAGACGAATGGGGCATCCACCACCAAATATTTGACCATTATTGTATTCCCGCATGGAGACTCTTCTAGCGTGGGGAGATCAATGTTTCGTAAGGGAACCACTTTGCTTCCTCCAAACCCCGTCATCGGAGTGTCAACTAAGCGCAAAAAATCGTAACATCCAATTCCATTTTCTTTAATACATGCATGAATAATACATCGACCGAGATCCCATTATCCACCAAGACCTTATGTATCATAAAGTTAGTGATGTCCATAGTGATCACCATTGGGTCATTTTGACTGCTTCTATCCCCGCAAGGTCACGACTATCAAATGTAATTTGGCTAGAGTTTTGGATACACATAACCATCAACATTTTTTTAGAATCGTGGGTGAGGTTATGCATATGCTTGCTCCTTACGATGTGTGAGTCACCTCCACAAGGACCTCCCGCTATCATAGGCATGAAACTCTCCCCGCGAGGTAAGTTATCTCCATCTTATTTTTGTCTAGGCCCGAAATATTCTCTCGGACGTTCTTGCTTGTGCCCGGCATCTTGGTTACCTCTTGATTGACTTCACAACCTTTGTGCCGGTGACTCTGTCGGCACGACGACACTTCGTTCTTCTCTTGGGATAAAATTTTGCAAGTATCCTTTTGAATGAGCATTGCAATCTCGTCTTGCAATTGGATGCACTCCTAGGTATCATGGCCATGGTTTTTGTGAAAATGATAATATTTGCTAAGGTTTCTTCGTCCCGAGGTTGCCTTCATCTTTTTCGCCATTTTGGCATATTAGTTCGTTCTATTACCATTAAGGCATGACCACGGGGCATATTCAATAGGGTATATTTATTGTAGCTTCCTATCTTTGCGCGATGTTGGTCGGGACCTCGGTCTAAACCTCTTTCGGTCCTAAACCAAAACCTTTATCTAAGAACCCTCCCTTCCCTTGGACCCTTAGCCACTTGGGACCCTTAGCCACTTGGGACCATTCTTGATCTTTCAAGGCTTTCATCTCTTCCTCCGGATATAACTTTGGGTTACCTCCATTAGTTGCTCCTTGTCGATAGGTGGTTCGCGAGCAAGAACGAGCCTAGAGGTCCTTTTGTAGCCCATGAATGAGGATTTAGTCATCATATTGTTAGATCAAGTATTTTTATTTTGATTTTGACAATTTCATATATATGAGTTTTATACCAAAATAATATTTCCAAAGGTTGTCCAAATACATCAATACATTTCATTTGATTGTTGCCAAGTTTTAAGGTACTTCTTAAACTTTATTTTTGTCAAAAATCGGACAACTTCTTTGTATTGGTCGCCCTAGTGGAGAGACCCACACGTGAATGTGTTAAAACAAAAAATAGAACAGAGAAAAATTTAAGGAAAGGACGACCATAAGGTTGTGTTTCCTATATGTTCTTCTCTGTTTCTCGCGAAACGATCACTATATATAGCAACCGATCGCCCTAGAAATCGACATCGCCCTTGATGATATATTGTGTCAAAACCTTATTCAACAGTCTTATAATTTGAATTTTTCAACATAGCGAAGCAAGAGCTATAGTATTTTGACAAAAAATTCTATCCGTTGCAAAAGCACTTCGCAGAAATTATGACTTTTCATTTATAAATCATTTCTTGAAGTTGTTTTGATCTTTCTTTTGCGAGAAGAGGAGTTTATGTTGAAGAATACATCTTGGAGCTCTCCTATAAATACATGAAGCATTGAAGGATCAAATACAATACTTTATTCTACAACACAACAAGAAAAAATCTCAACAAATCTATTGTTCTTCATTGTCAACATTCTTGTTGTAATAGCCTAAGCACTACACTTTCACATGTTGCTTAATAGGCTTTCTTTTTTATTACACTTGCACTTTTGAGTTGTAATATTGTAACATAATCCAAACAAGAAATCCTTATTAGTGTTCTTTTGGCAAGAATACTTTTGATTGATTAGAGGTTGTTGGTTGAAAAGCTTGGTGCTTTTAAAGTTGAATAGTTTTTTACTATTCGAGGTGTTGAAGAGTTTGGTGCTCTTCGAGTTGGAAGAGTTTGGTGCTCTTCAAAGGTGTAGATGTAAAAAGAGTTTGGTGTTTCTCAAGGTAAACGTTGTAATTGTTTGGTATCAATTAATAAACTTTTTTCTTTTCCACTCGAGATATCCCGAGTGGTAGTGGAAGTAGGCCCTAGGTGGGTTGAAGCACTATAGATCATCGTGTGTTTACTTATCGTCTTCCAAATTTCTAATTGTTATCATATTGTTCGAAAAAAAGGTATAACTCTATTCACACTCTCTAGATTTTCGTAGCCACTTGGGCTAACAAGTGGTATCAAAGCCAAAATCTTTGGCAAGCTCGTTTATCTTTGTGAGTAAAGAGGAAAGATCCATGGCTACAAACAAAAGCTACCTTACAACCTAGGTGCCTCAACAAACAAGCCACCACTCTTCGACGCCAACAACTATGCTTTTGGAAAGATAGAATTTAATGCTTCTTACAAGGTTGCATATTCGATATTTGGAACACGGTCATTAAAGGAATAGCTCAACCAACCAAGAAATTGGAGGATGGAACTATAGCTCCCAAAAGTTTCAAAGAGTTCGATGAAAGTGACAAGTCCTTCTCTCTAAATGGTAAGGCTTTGAATATTTTGCATTGTTCACTTACCGCCACCGAGTATAATTAGATTATAGGAATAAGGTCCACACATGAAGTATGGGAAAACTCGAAACCATCTATGAAGGAACTAAGAATGTTAAACAAGCTAGAAAAACCATGCTTGTTAAAGACTTGAAAACTTCATAATGTTTTAAGGAGAAGGGATTTCAAAAATGGTGGAAAGGCTCGACAACATCATCAACCCTCTATTGCCGCTCGGAAAAGCTATCTCCCAAGAAGACAAGGTAACCAAAGTATTAAATGTTCTTCCCGATTCTTGGTCCGAAAAGGTGATGACTATTACTGAAAGCTCAAAATTTGGAAACTCTAAATTTTGATGAGCTTATTGCCAATCTTCTCATATATTAAGTCTATACCAACGAAAGGAGTAATTCAAAAGCATCTACTTCTCAATTTGGATATGGAATTAACTCTAAAATGTCTCTCCTCAAAATCAAAAAATTATTATTCAAGTGATGATGAAGTGTAGATGAAGATGAAGATGAACTTGTTAGAATATTTACAAAAATTTTAAATAAAAACAAGGAAAGAAAAGTAAAAAAGCAAGTCTTGCCTTAGGTACGGAAAATCCGAACACTATGTTGCCGATTGTCCAAGAGGAAAGAAGAACAAAGGAAAAAAAAAAGTACTTTCACAAAAATTAAAAGCCTTGAATGCCAAAGCCAAAGCAAAACCATGGGATGAGCTTCTTGCAACATCCGAAGATGAAGAAACCGAGCAATATCTAATGGACATCGATGAGGTACGCTCTAATTCTTCTATTTTTTTATTAATGAATTGCAAGATGATTATGATGAATTGCAAAAAGAGTTTCAAAATATGATTGGTAAATACAAGCATTTGAAAAAGGAGTTTAATGGCTTGAAATTAGAAAAAGAAGATTTACTTGTTTCTTATGAATCTATTACTAGTGCTCATGATATTACACTTGATAAGGTTAGAAACCTTGAAAAAGAAAATAGAACTCTTATTAAGGATATGATGAAGTTTAACTTGAGTCTTGAAAAAATCACCAAAATTCTTGATGTACAACATTGTGATCATTTGAAACTAGGACTTGGTTATAAACCAAATGTTATCAATGATATGAAAAAGAGCCAAGTACCTACTTTTACTTATGCAAATCATCATGCTTCCAAACTATTACATATTTTTATTGTGGTAAATATGGACACATGACCAATACTTGCTTAGGGCTAAAAATAGCTCAAATTATTATTGGAGACCTAAAAGTCTCAATGTTAATCTCAATGGACCCAAACACTTAAGCGTACCACAAAATAATTTCATGTTAAGTACTCCGTGTAATAATAGTCAAAGAAAATATAAATTAACTAATGGACAACAAGTGATCGCGCCATATGATCAAAGGAAAAGAATTTTCAACAAATCACTCTTCAAGAAGAAGGTATAATCAACAATGGGAAAGACACATCCCTTGACAATGGCAATATTGGTAACTCTTATCCTCTTCTTGAATTTCGCATACTTTTAAGTCATTAATAATTATTGTGCATATTCTTGTTTTTATTGATTGTCAAATTCATTTCAAAATGCTTTTCATAAAATGTGGTCTCAATTCTATTATTCTCGGATTTTTAAATTTCAAAAGAGATCTTATATAGCTTTGTAACAAGCACATTAGGCCTTACATGGTATATCAAACCTATTTTGGTTTCACAAAGCAAAATATATGCTACTTGTCCTATTTTTCATAATAAAGTTGAGTTTCAATTCAAATCAACATTGTCGATATTATCCGATACTACTAATTCTTGTGCAAGGATTTTTTAGGATATTGCAGAAATATTTTGGACAAAGGACAATAGATATCAACATCATATTGGTCAAACTTGAAAAAGGCAAATTGGTTGACATAAACAAAATCTAGGTATGTTCATCAATTTATCTTACTACTTATAGACCCAATATTCTTCATTCCGTATGTCTTTGTACTCGATTTGAAGCAATTAAAAGAATCTCATTTAAGTGTTGTCAAACGTATTTTCGATATTTAAATGGCACTATCTCTTATGGCTTGTTTTATCCAAAGAATGAAATTTTTCTTTAAAAATGATACGATGACTTGGATTATGCGGTAACATTGATGATCGTAAATGTACATCCGCTTAATGTCAATTTTTAGGCAATTGCCTAGTTTTATGGTTTTCAAAGAAATAAAATTGGGTATCTTTATCAATGGCCGGAAGTCGGATACATTTCCGCGGCTTTTTGTTGTACATACTTTGGATGAAACAAACCTTAGCGGATTATAAATTTTCTTTTGAAAACATTCTTATTTTTTGTGACAATACTTTCTCTATCGGTATTTCTCAAAATTCAGTTCATTACAATCGAACCAAACATATTGAGATTCAACATCACTTTTTAATGGATTGTGTTTCTAAACGAAAAATTGAGATGTGTTTTGTTCCGTCTCAAGATCAACTCGTGGATATTTTTACAAAACCATTAACCACCAAGTCTATTAACTAAATTCGAGCTCGTTTAGGCATAATGCATATTAAATAAGGTCTATGTTTGCATTTTATGCATTTTAAAACTTTGGGGTAAAAAATCACATTTTCAAAACTTCAAAATTTGGACAAAAAGATCACACGAAGCGAGGACAAATCACTATAGATGGGTGACCGGTCGTCTTTGGTGTTTTGTGTGTTTTTGTTAGTATTTTGTGTGGTTATTTTAATTTTAATTTTATATTTTTCATAGTATATTTCATGTTTTTGCTTGTGTGTTTTGCGTGTCTTGTTGTTGAGTCTATTTTTGTGTGTGTGATGCTTGTTTTTGGTGGAAAAGTGTAGGTAGAATGAAGTAGGAACGAAGAGTGGGCTAAGAGAAGTAAACAAGGAAGAAACTAGGCGAACGACCGTTCATGTTGGAAAAAATAAAGGAACGACCGTTCCCTAAGACGAATGCCATTCGTGTTGAAGCCGTTAGTGTTGGAAAAAATAAAGGAACGGCCGTTCCCGCCGTTCAGTAGAATGTCGTTTGATGACTGCCCCTGGCCGTTCGTGTAGTAGCATGTCGCTCGGTGATCGTTCAAGCGTAAAATCTGAATGTATATATCATTGATTTCATCGATTTTAGTAGACTTCTTTTAGAATTTGGACTCTTCCAAGTTGTTAGGGCCTTCAGGCCATATAAGGAGTCTAAGCTTTATATTTGACTAATTCAAGCTAGATATAAGATTTGGATTTTCTCTCTCTTTCTTCTTCTCTCCCTTCTTCACTTTAACTTAGGGTTTCTTTTGGGGATCTATCTACAACTTGAAAAAGTGTAATTCTTCTCCACCTTTATTTATCTATTTGATTTTATTTTGATATTAATTGCTTCATGGTGATGTTTGTGATTATTATCTCTTGTTTAATTGAATTGATGAATTTCTCCATGAGCTAATTTCTTTGTTCTAGGGTTAGGATGAGTTGAATCAAATAAACAAGCATGAATATTGACTAATTGATTTACTTTCCTGAATGAATTGCTTTATTTGATAATTGATTGTCCGATCAATTTTTGATTGTTTTTGAGGAATAATTGAGATCCGAGAAGGTATTATTCCTGGACAAAATTTATTCGGGGGTTAGATATGAATCGAAATGCATTATCTAACTTGGCTTAATGAAAATAGCAAATTATGTTGGGATTGCCCTAATGCGTGAGTACGCGAGTTATCGGATCTAGGCCTGGTTTTTACATGTTTGTTATATTTTGTTAACCGCATGATCTATTAGTTGATATTCTTTGCAAAGTTTGATGAGATGATTATGAAATCCTAGACTTTCATCCATATTGTTTTTTCTCAAATTTAATTGTGTTTAGTTTGAGTTTGTCTTTTTAATTATTTTTCTTTAGTTTATTAAAATCACAAATTTGGTTAGAGTGTTTAGGATTTATTTTTCTCAATTGTGTTGCATAATAATTATTTGCCGGCTAAGTTTCCATGAGAGACGACTTGTGGTTAACTTGCTACCCTACAATTGATCTCATTCTCTTGCGAGGATTGTTACACTTTTATAGGTGTTTAGCGATTAAATAAATTTTGGCGCCATTGCCGGGAAGACTTTAGGCTTAATTTTCCGTATTTCTAGATTAGGATTCTTTTTGTTTATTTTTAGATTAGGACTCTTTTTGTTTCTTTTTATTTTTACTTTATTCCACAGTGCGTTTGATCATTTTCTTCCGTTTGTTTATGCAAGGACATAGAAATCTCAAACGGGACCTTTTGCCTCTCGTGGATGATATCCATCGAGTTGCGGGACGAACAAGGAAAGAAGGGGGCGATTCTATGGATAACGGCGAGGATTCTTGTAATCATGTTCCAAAAGAAGAACAAATGCAGACGAATCGAGAGATGGGTGATAATCAAAATGGAAATAACATGGAGGCACGCCCGGCCTTTGATGCGTGTGTTTGAACGCATACCTGTCATTGGGATCATGCGACCTCTTACATCACTTTGAGACAAGCAACATGAAACTATGAGCTCAAAACCATATACTTTAATCATTGCCATCATTTTTATGGGATGCCCAATGAAGATCCTCTTAACTTCATTCAGAATTCTATTGACCATTCAAACTTTTCCTCTACAAGGTTTAGAAGAGGATCAACTTAGGATGCACTTTTTTTCCGTACACTCGAAGGACCGGGTGAAAACTTGGCTTATGTCTCTACCTCCTAACTCTCTTACGATTGGGAGGCGGTGTACAATAAGTTCATGGGCGAGTACTACTCTCATCGAAAAACTTCAGATCTGCCCAAGTAAGATAGCTACTTTAAGTCGGATGGAAGGCGAGCCTTTTCATGAGGTGCAGGATCGCTTTAAGGATTTACTGATTAAATGCCCACATCATCACTACCCATTGGAATTGTTAAACCAATTTTTCTATGATGGATTATCATATGATTATCAATATATGGTTGATAATGCCGCTTGGGTGACATGGGTGTACACACGGTCCATGAAGTCTATGATATTCTAGAGATGATGAGGGATAACTCACAACAAAGGAGTGCCGAGGTAAATGGGTGTCGTGAATGAAGTAGCTCACGAGCTACGATGTGACAAAGCAATTGGCTGAATTGACTAAGCAAGTACAATTGTTGGCTACAAGGGGGCATCCACTGTCCCCCTTCCTGAGTCTTGTGGGATTTGTGGCAAATTTGGTCATGGAACCAACGTTTGTAACGCTATCTCTCGGGCGTACAATTCAAGTTGGTGGAACCATCAGAACTTTAGTTGGGGCAATGCATAAAATCCCTCTCATATCTATCCGAGGTCACCGCAACCCCAAGGCCACCAACCAACCAATCAAGGGCTCCATCTGTTGAAGAAAGCTTGAATTCCTTTATTCAAGTTAGTCGGCAAAACACAAGAAGGTAACAATAGGCGGTTTGAATCTATGGAAGCTTCGTTTAAGAGTCTTGAGACTCAAGTTGGTCAATTAACTACTCAAGTTGGTGAGATAGCTCGACATGTCTTCAAGCAAGACACACTTCCTAGTCAAATAGCGCAAGCTCAATCCATCACCGTTCTTGAATTTGGTGAGATTTACGATCATGAGATTGAAATTCCTTTTTCTATTGTTTCGTCTAACCCTACGGGTATCACGAACATATAAAAGGAAGTTAATGCAAGTGAAGAAGACATGAATATGGAGGCAAATGCGGGATCGCCTTCCCACGGACTTTCTATTCCGTCCCTAAGTCCATGCCCAAAACAAGATTCGGGTAGTTTCACTATCAATATATGTTTTCGGAATGGTAAGAAAGTCGCAGTATGCTTGATCTAGGAGTGGAATAAACCTTATACCTTACTTTATATTTAAACAATTAGATTTAGGAGAATTAAAGTCCACCTAGGGTTACGTTTGCAACTTCTCGATAGGTCCATTAGGTACCCCAACGGCATTGTTGAAGATATTTTAGTCCAAGTAGTTGATTTTCATATTCTCACCGATTTTGTTGTCTTTGATATGGAAAATAATAAAGGTAATCTTAAAGTTCATACTATTAAACCATTCATGGCCACAACCAATACCTTGATTGATGTCAATGTTTTATTTTGATTTTGATGATTTCATATAAATGGGTTTTATACAAAAATAATGTTTCCAAAAGTTATCCAAATACTTCAATACAATTCATTTGATTTTTACCAAGTTTTTGAAGTCTTCTTGAACTTTTATTTTGATAAAAATTGGACAACTTCTCTATAAAGAGGGTCGACCCGGTTGCCTAGTAGAGACCCGTCTGAATGTGTTTAAACAGAAAACCGAAGAGAAAAGTTTAAGGGGATTGCGGCCGGTTTCTATAGAGGGCGATCGGTGCCTCTACAATGTGTTTCATGTCTGTTCTTCTCTCATTTCTCGAGCGAACGATCACTATCCATAGCAACCGTCGCCATACACAACATTAAATAAGCCCTTGATGCTATACCGTGTCAAAATCTTATTCAATGGTCCTATAATTCAAATTTTCAATATAGTGACTGATCGCTATAGTCTTTTGCCAACAAATTCTATCCGTTGCGAAACACTTCTCGGAAATTACGACTTTTCATTTATAAATCATTTCTGGAGCTGTTTTGATATTTCATTTACGACAAAAGTGAATTAGGAGGAGCCTATGTTGAAAACTATATCTTGGAGTTTTCCTATAAATACATGAAGCATTGAAGGATCGAATACAACACATTACTCTACAACACAACAAGAAAAATCTCAGCAAATCTATTGTTCTTCATTTTCAACATTCTTGTTGTAATATTCTAAGCATTACACTTTTACATCTTGCTTGATAGGCTTTCCTTCTTGATTACACTTGCACATTTGAGTTGTAATATTTCATTTAAAGTGTAATCTTGATTGTATTTGTAACATCATCCAAAACAAGAAATCCTTGTTAGTGTTCTTTTAGCAAGAAAATATTTGGTTGATTAGAGGTTGTTGATTGAAAAGCTTGGTGCTTTTCGTATTAAAGAGTTTGGTGCTCTTCGAGGTATTGAAGAGTTTGGTGCTCTTCGAGGTGTAAAAGAATTTGGTGCTCTTTGAGTTGGAAGAGTTTGGTGCTCTTCAAAGGTGTTGATGTAAAAAGAGTTCGGTGCTCTTCAAGGTAAAAGTTGTAATTGTTTGGTATCAATTAATAAAAATTATCTTTTTAAATCCACTCGGACATCACGAGTAGTAATGGACATAGGCCCTAGGTGGGTTGAAACACTATAAATCATCGTGTGTTTATTTATCTTCTTGCACATTTCTAATTGTTATCATATAGTTTGAAAAAGAGGGCATAAATCGAGAAAATTGGGAAAATCAATTCACCCCTCTCTAGATATTCGTAGCCACTTGGACTAAGACATCAATTCTCATATCTTGCACCTCCAAAGCTTCGTTATTGAATCAATTTATGAATTCTCGATTGATTTCTTCGCCCCCTACCTTATAGTCGGAGGTGTCAAATGGGCGATCGAGCCGACACCAATGGGTCGGCACCATCGTGCCAAGAGGGAAAATTGGGTTGGGCCAAACGTTGGATCAGTATCATTAATTTCAAAGCCCACCCGACCCAACCCATGGAAAATACACTTAAAAGTCGGGTTGGATGGGACATCCCGGTTTTGGGCTTAATAGGTCGGGTTTTTGAGCCCGGTTTTTTAGGCACGGAATATTACAACGCAACAAAATAAACCTATAGTAAACAAATGGGTATCCAACTTTCGAGCTCGCTTTAGTCTTGCGAATCGATACACAAATTTTTGAGCTATGTGTTCATAAGAGACCACGGTTCCCATCGGCCACCTATGAACCATTCTTGCACTTTTTCTGGTCCAACGTAGTTATAAATATCCTAGCATTCATGGCGTCGGATTGCCCATACAATTGCATCACATGGTCGAAGGTGGTGAGGTGCTCTT
Source organism: Rehmannia glutinosa (assembly GCA_016081115.2). NCBI lineage: Eukaryota > Viridiplantae > Streptophyta > Magnoliopsida > Lamiales > Orobanchaceae > Rehmannia > Rehmannia glutinosa. Next base: position 29,005,561 of record CM071935.1, on the reverse strand, counting down.
GAGGGTCCCTATTCCCATCATATTTTGGGAGGTCAAGAAGTTTAAAGTTTGGCATGACCACCTCCGCTAGTATCTTAGATGAGCATGGGGATCCTCGGTTTTGCAAAGCGGATGTCATAGCTCCCCTCCGCTTTACATCATCTAGATGTCGCTTAACGTGCTCAATTTGCTCACTCGGCTCATATAAACCTCCGGGCTTGGTGATTGGTTCGCCAGGACCTCCACTCGTCGCTTCTTTGGTGGTTTAGCCGCTAGCCACTTCTTCCAATTTTACGGCTCATCATTTGGCTTCTCCACATTCCCTCCTTTCCAATGGGAATCTTGGGAGGCTCACCCGTGACTTTCTTTCCCTATCATCCAATATTTTTTCTAGCATCTTCTCAAAATCACTCTATCACATGTGGATCGTCGACTACTCCTCACGAACCATGGAGGGTTTCGCGAATCAAAGTGAGGGGATGGGCGACCCTTCTCGGGAGGTGCCTCCATAACCTTTTGAGGTGTCTTCGCGGCGTCTTTGTTGTGTCTCCATCGTCTTATGTGGTGTTTCCTCCATTTTTATCTAGACCTCATTCCCATAGATGGTGCCAATTGATTTAGGAAGGTAAATTAGATGTACGACCTAGAGTCCCCGTGGGTGCAAGGTGAGGTACTTTGTTCGAGGAACACGAAGCAGAGCACACATTAGGCTAATCGGGTGGCCCCTAGCCAAGTCCTTCCGAATCTTTAAGTCGAATCGGGTAATTGAGGTACTAAGAAGCTAAAGAGCGAGGTAATTTAGAATAATAAAAAGTCCCCTTTTACCTTGACTCTCGAGCTATATTTATAATGGTGTTCACGTGAAATGCGGATCTTCTACACGTGGCGCTCTATCGATGGTAGAGAGTTCACGGGCAGGCACTCTAGTGATTTTAAGCGATATGAGGTCATGGCGGTAATTTTGATCTAGGCGAGGTCGGTATAGTTATTATATCAAATTTCGAGGGTACCATTTGCGTGTGGATTGATGACTTCCTGAGGATTATCAAAATGCAGAAAAAATAATGATCCATAATCCTGGGACTGACTTCATAAGTCAGAAGACAGATGGACTGCCCGTTAACCGATAAACTCCGGTTGGATGTAGATGATATACCATCAATGACAGATTGAATAACTTTGTTGTTTGGTGTAGTTGTTAGGAACCATGAAGGAAGACTCATTATGGCATTTGGTAAAGTTACCGAAGATCCAGTCTCAAGCCCAAAATAATTCTTACTGGAATGAAGATTAGTCGTGGCCGACATTTGAATGTAAATTTGCTTGATTCTCATTTGCCAGTGCAAGCGATCTCCGTTCAAAAATACAACCTCAGTTATACTGGCACGAGCAACGTTAGTTTAGATAATTTTAGGGGATAATTACAAAAACTACCCCTAAGGTTGGGTTAATTACAAAAAAAAACTCATACATGTTTGAAAATTACAAAAACCCCTTAAGGTTTAATTCTATGTTAAATGAAAGGAGGTAATTTTACAAATTCATATAATTTGGTGATTGAAATTTTTTATTTATGAAAAGGCTAAAGTGTAATACAAAATCAAACTTCACATGGTTTTTCATAATTTTGCAAAAATTGTGGGTTTTTGTAATTAACCCAAACCATAAAAATAGTTTTTGTAACTATCCCTAATTTTTTTTAATGCCAAATTGGTTCATATTAGAAGATCGACAAACACAATTGCTCATTCTTTAGCTCAGTTTTCCATTTCCGTCCCCTCTCCTTTTGTTTGGGAATCACGGAACTTTTCCATGTTGGCTTCAGCAACTTGTAATGAAAGACTTCACTCCTTAACAATAATTAAAAGTTATGAGGTGATTGTTTCATGAGATTCATGTCAAATCCGGCCCTGCAGTTCTTGGTTATTATGACACTTGGAGGATAGGTATTAGTTGATAAGTGAATAGTTTGTATAAGAGTCCATGAAAAAACTCTGAATTTTGTTGCATTAATCATATCCAGTATTTCACTCTCAATTATATGGTTTTGTCTCAACTTTTTCTCACTCAGGGTTTATTACTTAAACGGAAAAGTTTAATTTGAAAGATGACTTTGAGAATTAATCCACCAAACATGAACAGTCTTAAAAGCTACTGCTAGTTAAAACTAATATGTACAAGTAGTGACTCCAATATTAGGTTCAGAGAACATGACATGAGCTTGCTTAACTACTATATGTAAGAATATCCACTCTTTTTTTTTTTTGAGGAAAAGAATATCCACTCTTGGCCGGCAAAACTTTACGGTTACATATGTAACTAACAAGCCATAGCTACGGATTTCCTCTTGGAACTGTTCACAATGGACGCTCCATCAAGAAGCTGCACCGCCTCAAAGGTGTTCGTTACGTTGTCGTTGGCAGAAACGGGCGTTACCTGACAAACATGAGTCTGCGGTGATTGATATTGATACACACATTCTTGTTTAACTGCAGGCCTTTGTGGAGCAGCTGATGTCCCCTTCTTGCCCTTGTGTTCGTCGACTAATGCAAAGATTCCCATGCCTATTCTCATGTTTGTTTTAGCCTAGGTGCAAATTTTGTAGGTGCAAGAAATAAGTATAGAGATGTAAGAAAGATTTTGTTTTGTTTTGTTTTTGAATTGAAAATCTACCAGGTGAACTCCTTTTATATAGAAAAACTTGATCTCAAGTGGATGAAGAAAAGTTACAGAAGCAAAAGCCAAAAGGCATTTAATTGCAAAATTGGCCCCGTAACTACAGGAGACTAGCAATTTTGGTCATGTAGATATTTTAGGTAGCTATGTTGATCCATATATGAGATTTTGTTTCTGTGCAATTTTGGTCCAAAAAATTCTGATTTTTGCAATTTTGATCCTACAAGTTTTGATTTTTTTGTTTTTGAGATATTGTCATATTGGTTCCAACTAAGTGTTTCAATATTTCATTTTTTTCTCATCATGCCCTTATTTTCAAAATATCCAAAATATCTTTGATCATTAAAAATTACAGGACTGAAATTACTATTTTAACTAAAGGGTAAAATATTCAAATACCGAAATTACCTTATCAAGAAATTACAACACTAACATTGTAGAGGCCAAAAAGAATCTGAATGTGGCCACCAGCTTTTTTAATTTATCAATATGATTCTTTTCAGATAGGTATTGGGTGCTTTTTTTCGTGTCTCTTCATTGCAAAAAGTGAAAATAGTAATTCTTCTTGATATTTTTCACTTACTAATGGCTCACCCTTGGAATAGATGCTCTTTTTTCCAGCAAGCTTTTTTTCATGGTCAACTGACTCACTAAACAGGGCAACTGTGGAAAAGGCAAGAGTAGAATTTAAAACCTGATGAAAACTGCTCATTTATAGCCTCACAAATTTAATTAATTTTGTGTTCATCAACTTTCTGGCTCTTATCTTTTCAAAGTAAGGATGAGCTAAGCCACCTTAGGCTTATGAAGATTTTCTTATGTATTTAGGGTTAATTATAAAAATACCCCTGAGTATATTTTACTAGAGGCGCTCTTAAGATCAAGAGAGGAAATAGTATATTCTTAAAGCACAAGCCCTTTTGCTAATAATCCTTACTAGAATATAGCTAATTAAATTGAAACAAACTTGCCTTGTGCTTACTTAGCACATTGTAAACTAACTGCGTTTTTGAACATGTCTTAACTAGGATTGTTAAAATCTTCAGCTTCTGGCAGTGATTTTGATGACATTATGTTTCAATTACAGGAAACTTTGAATATTCGCCTCGAATATCTGGTAGATATTATGGTTGGATAAATGTTATGGTTAAATTACAAAAATACCCTGATCACGGTCTATTCTAATTATAAAAAAAATTCAATTAGCATTCAAAATTACAAATAAGGCCTTGATATGTAATTATATTCTACAAGTTGAACCTATTGAAGGGTTTTTGTTATTGAAATACAAATCTCAAGATGCAAGGTGATATTTTTGTAAGTTTGAAAGAAAACTTCTTTTTTATAATTAGATTGAATTACAACCTAAATGTTATTACTTCATAGCTAATAGCAATACTGATGGAATAAAGTTCACTTGGGCCATAGGAATGTGATTCTCCTCTCACACACTCTAATATTCCATAAAAATTATTATTGAACCAAGTATTTAACTGATTAATCATTGTACATAATCTAGTTTCCCCAGATCTTTATGTGAATCTGATCCCTTGCTTAGATTCTATTAATACTAGTTTTTTGGCAGGTTGTTGGTGACAAGACTTGAAATTGAAGAAGTGGTGGTAAAAGTACTCTGGCTATGGAAGAATAAAAGATGCCTAAACCAAATATTTCATGATCCCAAAACTAAGGAGAACAATTGGACTTTCAGGAATATATTTTACGCATCGACTTCAAAAAAATTTATAGTGTAGCAGATAATTCAAGCTTCACATTTTTCTGACTTTAGTTTTGATGCTACTGTTTAGGGCACATCACTCCAAATTAACGGGGTTGACGAAATCATTCTTCCCGAGGGAGAAGTCTTCAAGTCTTTTTCTCCAAGAGCTGGAAAATCCTTTGACTGGAAACTTGCCTGCACATATGCGCAAAAATTAGAGGCCCCCAGGGAGGCCTCTCCGACGCTCAAGTCTGCACGGTGAACCAGAGAATAAAAAAGTAATTGAATACCGAATTAAATGCGTCGGAGAATTATGAGTTAGTTAACTTACAAATGGATAGGAGGGATCTTTTTATACCTGGGAGATGGGCCATGTGGGCCGTGTAGGAGAATTTGTCCTACGGCCAGTCTGCATAGGAGAAATCGGCCTATGGGACAGTCCCATACACCTTTGGGCTGGGTTATTTTATTAAGAGCCCATTGAGCAATTAATATTAAATTAATGTAAAATTGAATCGTATATATTAAATATCGTTTTTACCCCCAACATAAGCCCCCAGCTCCGGTGCTGTGGAGGGATGAAGCAGTGCGAGAGCTAAACTGATATTGTATCTACTTATCTTGTTGTATACCTTGTCTTGCCTTTGGAGAATGTTTGACCATTTTTGCATAAGGGTGTTTGGAAGGAGTGCCTTGGACCATGTCTTCTAAATAGAGCTGTAAAAAGACCGGGCTAGGCCGGCCCGGCCCGAGTCCACCGGACTTTTCGAAAAATCGGGTCGGGCCGGGCCAAACAGCACCACCGGGCCACAAAAATGGGGAACCCAGTCCGGCCTAAAAATGAAATTTGCACTGAAAAAATTGGGCTTTTCGGGCTAGCCCGTCGGGCCGGGCCAATCGGGTCGGGCTTTTGAGGCCCGATTTTTTTCGGGCCTTGAAAAATAGAGCCTAGTCCATTAGAAAACCGGGCTGGTTCGGGCTACTTTTAAAGGTAATATTTCCCTCTCTACTCTTTAAATTTGAAATTTTTTGCTTTGTAGAAGACTTAGAAAATTTCTTGAAAGTTGAGGTGAGAGCCCATAGAGAGTTGGAGTGAAGAGTGAAGTATGTCAAGTAGAGAGGGAGATGAGAGCTTCATAGGCGGAAGAGGGCGCCTCAGGAGCCTCCCCAGAGGGGGCCAGGGCACCCCCTTGGCGCCCTCCACAGGCAGCCACAAGGGCGTGCTCGGGCGCCCTCCTGGGTAGAGGAGGGCGCGCCCTCGGTGGCATTCCAAGCACCCTGAACTATTTTATTTCTCGTGTTTCCCCGTATTCTCCAGAATTTTCGTATATTTCAAGTCAAATTTCGGATTATGGTCCTTCTACTGCACTCGGAGGTTGGGATGTCACAAATCGTTCAATTTTTTTCTTGTTTGGTCACTCCATTTTGGCCTTTGTCCATGGATTTTGATATCCCTCCCCTCGCTCCAGAGTTGTGTTTTGATGGCAAATGAGAAGTAGAACTTGAGCCGGATTCGAGCTTAGGTGATGAGTCTTCCGATGCGGAGTCCTAGAAAGATAGTCCCGAAGAAGTCCACCACCCCAAGTATCAACATAGGCCTCCTCTCGGGAGTCGGTAGCTGTTCCAGGAGAGTTGGCCAGTCGAGTATCATATGTTTGTTTTCGTAGGCTACGGGAGTAGCTAGAGCTTCCTTCGGTGTTTGTGATGTTGGCACCGGGTTCGAGCAATAGACTTACTCATCTACTTGAGAGCTTCATCACGGGGGCATGTGTTGGTCAATTGATTCCTCAAGCTTATGCATATATACGGGGTTATGAGAATGTTATGTGACGGTTGGGCTATATACTTTAGGTCTGTCCTGGTTTCTCAAGGAGGACCCCCCGACCATTGGTGAAGGATAAACAGACAATCAAAGACGGATTGTTGTGGATGCATGACATAACAATGACTTCTGTATCGTAAGTATGTTTAGAATGGGCTGGAAGACACCCTCTATAACGTCTAAAATTCATTTAAAACTTCCAAAGAGTTGTGGGACTCTTTGGAAAAGAAGTACAAGACAGAAGATGCTGGCACAACAAAATTTGTTGTCGGCAAATTTCTGGATTTCAAAATGGTTGTCACCAAAATGTTGATCAGCCAAGTTCAGGAAATTTAAATCATACTTCATGACTTAATGTCTGAAGGAATGATTCTGAATCAAACGATGATTGCACAAGATATTGTTATGTATATCTTTTGAAAAACAAAGATGAAGCTTTAGTAGCTTTCAAAACTTACAAGAATGAGGTTGAAAATCAGCTTATTTTGAAAATTAAGATGATTTGAAGTGATAGAAGCGGAGAGTATGTTGCTCCGTTTGAAGAATTTTGCTCGAAAGTGGGTATAATTCATCAAACGACAGCTCTCTACTCACCTTAATCAAATGGAGTTACAGAACACTTAAAATCGTACTCTTAAGGAGATGATGAATGCGATGTTGATAAGTTATGGCTTCCCCCAAAACTTGGAGTAAAACCATTCTTTCTGCAAACTACATTCTTAATAAGATCCCATACAAAGATAAAAATGAAACTCCATATGAGTTATGGAAAAGATGGAAACCGTCATACAAGTATCTTAAAGTGTGGGGGTGTTTGGCTAAATTTGAAGTACCTACGCCGAAACAAGTTAGAATCAGTCCAAAAATGATTATTGCATTTTCATTGGATATGCAAACTATGGTAGTGCATATCATTTTTTAGTGCACAAGTCATCAATTCCTGATGTAAATGATGGAATGATCATATAATCAAGAAATGTTATATTCTTCAAGAGTATATTTCCTAACAAAGAAAGGAAAGAAGAAAGTTCCAACAAAAGAACTTATGAAATAGATTCCATCTTGCACAATAGTACTTGGGAGTTGGTTGATCTTCCTCCGGGATGCAAACCTTTATGATGTAATTGGATCCTTAAAAGGAAGTACAAGACATATGGATCTATAGATAAGTACAAAACCCGGTTGGTAACCAAAGGGTTTATATAAGAGGAAGGATATAACTTTTTCGATACATATTCTCCTATTACGAAGATCGCGTCCATTCATGTTCTCATTGCTATTGCAGCCTTGCATAACCCTGAGATACATCAAATGGATGTGAAGACTGCCTTTTTGAATGGTGAGCTTGAGATGAGATTTATATGGAACAATCCAAAGGGTTCGTTGCACCCGGACAAGAGAGAATGATGTGTAAACTTAGTAAGTCACTTTATGGACTAAAACAAGCACTAAGCAATGGCACGAAAAGTTTGACACAATTATATTGTCAAATGATTTCAAAATCAACGATTGTGACAAGTGTGTCTACATTAAAAGTACAACTCATGCTTATGTCATTGTCTGCCTTTATGTGGATAATATGTTGATCATGGATAGTAGTGATGACTTAATCATGAATACTGAAAAAATATTAAAGAATAACTTTGACATGAAAGATATGGGTTTATGTGATCTTATATTAGGGATTAAAATCTCTAAAACTTTAGATGGAATTATCTTGTCACAATCCCATTATGTCAAAAGCATACTTAGAAAGTTTAATGATTTTAACAGTCATCCCGCTAAGATACCTGAAGATATGAGTCTGCACTTAGCCAAAAATAGAGGAGAACCAGTTTCTCAGCTAGAATATACAAGGATATTTGGCAATCTGATGTACTTAAAGAATTATACATGTCCAGACATTGCATATTGAGTGAGGAAGCTTAGTAAGTTCACAAGTAATCCGATTAAAGATCACTGGAAAGCCTTGACAAGGGTGCATAGATACTTAAAGTATACCACGAACTATTTTATACGAAATATCCAGCAGTATTAGAAGGATATTGTGATGCTAATTGGGTATCAGACACAAAAGACTCCAAGTCTACAAGTGGTTATGTATTCACAATAGGTAGATGAGCAGTGTCATGGAAATCTTCTAAATAAATGTGTATAGCTCGATCCCACAATAGAATCCGAGTTTATTGCTTTAGATAAAGTTGGAGAAGAAGATGAATGGCTTAGAAATTTCATAGAAGATATTCCTTGTTGGAACAAACTAGTGCCTGTTGTATTGATATATTATGATAGTCAATCAACAATCGGAAGCGCACAAAGTAGTATGTATAATGATAAGTCCAGACATATTCGTCGAAGACATAATACCATTAGACAGTTGATCTCGAATGGGGTTATTTCGGTTGACTATGTAATGTCAATGGAAAACCTAGTGGATCTGTTTACTAAAGGTATAAATCGAGATCAAATGTACAAGTAAGGAGAATTGGTTCAAAATTCACAAAATAAGAATATTTATAGCGGTAACCCAACCTTGTGAATTGGAGATCCCAAGACATCTGTTCAATGAGACAACTATGTTATAATTGTTCAGCTGAACACTTGGAAATTGTTTCAGCTCATTCCCAGAACATCAAAGTGAAAAACCCTGCAGAGTTTGGTGAGGTTAAGTTTATCTTTTAAATATTGTTATACTTAAAAGGTGGAGTATGGCAGGATACTCTTTATAGGAGATCACTTATATAAGTGAGAAGCATTGGCTATTTCTACTCGTAACGCTTATGAATCTAAGATATGGTCCAAGGCCAAAATGGACACAACGTGAGAACAAAAAGTGTTAGAACTGCTATTGTATAAGTACTGTTATCTTGGTTTACACTAACGGATGAATAGTTCAAGACATCGTGTCACTAAGCAGCTAGTAAATCTGATAGTACTTTAATAAGGAAGGTCCAATGCCACAAGCTACCTATCCTGCAATAATAGTTTGTTGGAACTTTCGAATGAGTCTGCATACAATCATGCATTAATGTTCATTCATGTGGAGGATTGTCGGAAATTGGTTTTATAAAATAGGTTTTGACCCAATTTTGACCAATTATATAAGTGGGATCATTTATTAGTTTCGAAAAATAAATGATGTAATCGTAATCTACACTGCGGTAGATAAAATTAGCATTTTGAATTTCTTAAAATCAATTTCGGGTGAATGATAAATCAATGCATAAAATTAGTCACTCATATGCCTTTTATATAAGGAATATAAAAGGGTGGGAATATGGAATGTCATATCCCAAATAGGAAATATATTAAATGTTTGACTAGTTTATATAGAGCTTCACTACTAATAAGGAGTAATGAAGTGGAGCTCCTTATGGTACACTCTAGTGGACCAAGTCAATTTTGACTTGCATTTGGCTAGCTCAAATAACACTTCGCACCGTCCGAGCCCAAGCCCGAGCCATAGTCGGGCCCATGCACGTCACACATAGTCGCATTATGCGCACTTGCACTTCGCACGTACGCATCATCGCGAGGAGCTTTGAGGAGCCTTAAATTTTTGGAAATCAAACCAGGGTTCATCCAGTGGCTCGGTGATGGTTCAGGGTAGCTCAGGTGGCAGTGACATGGCAAGAGTGGTCTAGATGGCGACACGTGGCAAGTGGTGGCACTGACTGGACGCACTTGTTCGCTAACAGGGCACCATGACTAGACACGACTATTCAGTGTGAGGAGCTTTGATGAGCCTTAATGTTTTGGAAAATTGAACCAGGATTCGGTCCAGTGGCTCGGTGACACGGCAGGGAAGCTTAGGTGGCAGTGACTTAGCAAGAGTCATGCAGATGGTGACACGTGGCACGCGGTTGCATTGACTGGATGCACCTATTTGCTGACAGGGCACCATGACTGGATACGACTGTTCAGTGTGCAGGGGTGCGTACTAAGGGTTGTGTAGCTTCGGAATAGATGTGATCTGGACTATTAGATTGTTCTTGTTGATCAGAAGGCACGATCTAGTAGTTCTGATCGATCTGAACCAAAGGATGCACTTTCTAAATAGGCATCCAGAACTCTATATAAACAGACCCCAAGAACTCAGTTTTCTGCAACCGAAATCATAGCATTTCAGCATATTCTCTGTCTTTCCTTTCTGTGTACTCGAAAGTTCTAAACACAGTTTTGTTCACTGTAAGTTCGATTTTTGGAAATGTTGCTAAATCGAACTTGGAAGTCTTTTTATCTTAGGGAAAACCAAACTCCACTGTAAGTTCGATTTTTGGAAATGTTGCTAGCCTCGACTCAAATTATGTCCCGTTATTCTATCCATTTTTAGAGAAAACCAAACTCCACAAACAACACTTAATTGCAGCATTTTTAATGCATGACATAAAATAAGGCAACCCAACGGAACATTCAATATAATAGTATGTATCATCTTTTGCCTTTCCTCTTTCTCCCACGCATTCTTGACGCCCTCTACTAACTTCTTCCCTCTAAACCGCAATGCCCTGCCTGGGCTATCTACATCACCCTTCTTCAACTCATCATTATCAACATTTTCTACAGTTAATCATGACATTTTACACCTTTTCTTCCTCTCTTCTTCTCAGTTACCTAGGCCTCTATCAATTTCAACCCTCTAGACCGCGTAGCTCTACCCTGTCTATCCATATTTGCGTTGTTCATTTCGCCGCCATCACCACCACTCTCAACATTCTCAATTCCTCCTACTTCTTCGTTTTATTTGTTGGGATCTCGTAAACTCAATCAATTCATGTTCCGTACTAAACCTTACTTTCTTCACTTTCCTATTCATAACCATATTAGTAGATTCATAACTTTACTTTCTTCACTTTTCTTTTTCCTTGACTAACTGTGTAAGCTTTTTCGCATCTCCGAATTTGACAAATTCACAGGAATTTCTACATTTACCAGTAAGAAAATCTCGCCCAAAAAATATAAGAAAACAGAAAAAAATGGGCACCACAGAAGATCAAAATTCGTCTAATTTATGATGTATGCATTTCTGGTAAGCGAAACTTTTCTGGTTTAACTACACCTCTGCAAGTTGAATTTCAGGCATTGGCAACTGCACTCACTCTTCTACAAGCATGCCAGATCCCAAGTTTGTGGATTGAAACTGACTTACAAATGTTATGCAACATAATTGCAAAGGCTCATCGAGGGCATTGGTCAATTAGCCACATTCTTGTAAAAATTTATAATAGTTTACACTTTAGAACCTTTTTTCACACATTTTTAGAGAGAGGAATACTATGCTACAGATAGTTTAGCATGTCTTGTCTCAATATTTCTCATTGTATAGAATTCTCCCCCATTACTATTCCTCATAGAACCTTAGGTCTTAGTAGAATTGATCAGATAGGTATGCCTTCCTTCAGAAAATGTAAGAGGCATTAGTTGATAGCCTATAAATGCACTTTGTGAATATTTGATTCAATATAATGGTGGATGCGTTCTTAATCCTTATCCCCAAGTGGAATGTTTCATGCAATAAAAAATAGTATGTATTATTGCATAAGTATAAAATAAAGATGCATTGATGGTTGTATGATTGTTTGAATTGTTCATATGAACTCTATTGTCTAGATTTATTTTTCATAAAATTTTCAAACAAAAAGGGATTTTTCCAACTAATGTTTATATCACCCTAGTGTCTTCGTAAACATAAAGAATCCTTGCATAGGTAAATTAGTAATAGAGCTAAGATAAGAGAAATATTGCATGTTTCTTTATCATTTCATGCATATTTAGAACAAAAACATTGTATATATATTGTAGTTTCATTGTGTAATTATTAAAAATCAATTTAATGTAATCGGCAGTGACATTGATGTCCGGCAAAGGCTAGAAATATCGTCTAGTTTGACAAAATATTGGATATCGGAGATAGATCAAGAAAAGATTCCACTGAAACAAGCAAAAACCAAAGGGAGCGGCATCCGTGTAAAAAGCTTATTACAAAGCTAGAATGAGAAAGTTATCAAAGCAAGTACAAAACTAAAAGGACGACGTGGATCATGAGGATAATTAAGTTTCAACGACCGATAAGCGGTTCAACAAGTCGAATAAGTTCGACGCCGATTTTACCGATTTTAAGAAATAATAATTATATTTGGAACTATATATATAAAGAAAGATTATCCTTAGAATAGTAGCTAATTATTTCTCGCCAATTTTTCGGTTTCTAAAGAAAAATTTAAGGAAAAAAAAATAATAAAAATCTATGGAAAAATAAGAAGGTTGTAAATACTTATGATTTCGTGATTTTTAGTTGTCAACCTTCTTTAAATAAATCATTTTCTAAAGTTATATATTAAATTATTCAAACAAAATTATATGTTAAAATCAAGTTTTCAAATCTTTGTATGTACTACATTAATTATCTCTCTCACACACACACACACACACAAAAATACCTGATTTAAAGTTATTTAAATCAGATTTCCAAAATTATATTTCTTTTTCTTTTTTAAAAATTTAATAACTTTTTCATTTTAGATCTATTTTTTACGTATAATATATAAGTCATCTTTTTAAGATCTTCGGTTTGACATCGACATTGTATATATACAATAAAAAAATAAACATAAATAATAAATATATATAATATATTTTTTCTCATTATTTTGTAAAGCGCTTTAATAATTATGTATTCGAGCTATTTGGCATCAATGTACATATTCATGTATTTCGGTTATTTATGATATATGTGTAGTTTCTAGCTGTTATATAAAATTGTATTTGAGTTGGTCAAATTAAATCAGAAAAATACTTATTTTAATTGAAGAAAATATCTCAAACTATGTATCCAAATATTATATATATATATAATAGATATATCCATACATAACATTTGATATATTCATGTAAGAAGAAATTATATTTTTATTTATCAATTTATAATTATAATCATTTGTTATATATGAAAAATTATTTTTTATATTTTTAACGTACTTTTCATGTTAATTGAAATTATTTTTTATATTTACCAGTGTCTTTTGATATTCAACCACTACAAGAAAACTGAAAAATAGCTACAGATTTTAGCAACGGAAACAGTCCGTTGCTAACTAGCAACTGAATTCCAACGGAAATAGATATTTCGAATTAAAAGGAAATAACAACGTATTAGTAACGATTTAGCTACGGAAATAATGACAGACTGACTTTCCGTTGGTGAACCGTTGGTAAATAAGGCGCCAATTTTTTTGCGCAATAATCGTGACGGAATAGCAACGGCCTTTAGCAACGGAGTTTTATCCGTTGCTAGCAGCGACGGAAAATTCCGTTGGAATATTTATTGTAAATTGAACGGCGTCGTTTCAGTTAATTTTAAAGATAAATTTTATATCTGCTTTATCTAACAACGGAAATTCCATTGCTAAAATCTTCCATTTTACCAATGGATTTAAAATCCGTTGTTAGATTTTAATTTTATTCTCTTTCATAGGTTTTAACATTATTCTCTCATACACGATCGAGGGCACAACCGCACAAGCAAAGGCACAAACCAAATCTCACACTTCTCTCCTTTTACACTGCCGTTCGCCACCACCCCAGCAGTCCAGCACTGCCGTTCGCCATTCGCCACCACCCCAGCACTGCCGCCTCGCCATCATCCACCACCACCAGCGGCAGCCTACCATCACTTCAGTTGTTAAGGTTGGTTTTCTAATTTTGGTTCTGAATCATACGGATGCCAATAGATTGTAGATCTGCAATTTGCAATGGTGGACATCCTATTAACAATGTAATGAAAACATTATTTTTGCTTTTCCTTAAGAGTTCAAGGGGCCATATGCTGATAGGGTTATGGCGGACTTCCTGTGTCAGTCTGGAAATTGAAGATAGAGAGGATAGAGGAGTTCTGAGTGCCTATGAAATTATATTTCTGAGTAAAAGCTGCGAAGAACTTCCGTACTTTTCTTGCTGTGTAGAAAGAGGCTCACTGTATTCGTTTTAAGAGCTAAAATTAGTTTCCTGGATTACATATGTAGGTATTTAATGCCACTCGTCTAAATGCATATGCCTTCTTTTCCTCTCCTAAGAACTTCTGATCTGGAACGGAAAGATATATTTGGTCGTGTGCTCCGTCAATTTCTTTTGGAGGCAAGGTTCCCTACAAGGCTACAATTGGAAGATATAATGATAGGAAGTCAATCATCAGTTTACTTTAGAAGCCCAAAAATGTGATTTGTAAACTGGGCCATTTGACCTGTTTCAAATGTAAAATTGTGAAGTGACAATTAAAGTTGGGGAAGGAAAGATAATCTAACTGCTGCAGTGAGACCTCTGCTGGGGGTCTTCTGGCTTGTGGGATCATTAACTTACTCCACTTAGCCCTTCCAATACTTATCTTTAAGAAACCTTTCCACTAGGAAGATCACAATCATTGTTCAACTACCTCCTGGTGTAGCTAGTTTCACATGAATAACAAGTAATCTTTGTTATATCATTGGTCTCCTAACTGTATTAATTTTGGTTTAACCTAATTTTTAATATGTTTATGTTATTTAAATGTTTCTTGAATGCTAAGAGATTGGACAACTACTGTAATGCATTCATGCTGTATGAAATTTGTCTAGTCTTCAAGCAAATTAATAACGTATCACGTCTCTGGCATTTGAATTCGTTGATAATTTGCTTAAATAGTTTGGAATTACATCACTGATATGCATATTTTTGTTTTTCATTTTTTTCCTGTAGGCTGTCAATGCAGATTCCATACAGGAGTTAAGGAGTGAGCTTGGGAATCAGTTAGCTAATAAAAGCCTCAAACTGAACTTGAGGTTTGTAGTTAATTGTATATTCCAATAGTTGTTATATATTGTCCTCAAACTTAAACTCTGTATGTCTAACTAAAAACCATAGAGCCAACAAAGAATGGTAAGTAGAGTTAAAAATAAGTTAGTTACCTGAGGTCTGGAGCGTTTGATAAGTGGTAAAAGGAGATGAAAATGTGGAAGGTATAGAAGAAACAAACAGACAAGTTGTAACAAGGAAAAACAGCAGTGAACTGAAAAGCATGTCAAACTGAATATCTTATCTATATCAATTGCTTCTTCTGAGTTTATTTTCTGTGTACTTTTGGTGTTCTGGTTTCAACATTTTTTTTTTTTTTGCTTTTTATTCTGTCTGCATTGAAGTATTTCGGTTTGTTATGTCTATCAGGAAATAAAATTAGATAGGGTCTTTATGTTATTGGATTTCTTGGTTGTTTCTTCAGACTAATTATGCAAATAATTTGAATGTGATTTTATTAATTTTTGTTGGATCTGCATGTGTAGTGTTTCCTGTTACTCTTACGGGCTTAATTTTTTCTTGGTTGAGCTGTGGCATGTTTTTTTCGGATGGGATCTTCTATTCCAGGATGGTGTTGCATCGCCTATTCCACCGAACGGATGATTGCCACGTGTATAAAAGTTACCATATTAATTTTGGAGTATAAATCACGCCTAATTTGTGGGGTTTTAATATGGTAACTTTTATACACGTGACAATCATCCGTTCGGTGGAATAGGAGATGCAACACCATCCTGGAATAGAAGATCCCATCCGTGTTTTTTTGCGCTAATTCTTGATGAGTATTCATGGCCATAAAAGCGCAATCTCATATTTTTACTATTTATCATGTGTTCAATACGTACTTTCAATGCCCTGCATTTAGGTACAGTGCTATCTAGGAATATTTTGAACATGTTTCTTTGCATAGGAGTCAATAAGTAGGTTTAATCTTTATTTTAACTTTTCATTATAAGACAATGATTTTATTGCACATTCATGTTGTTCTCGTCTCGAAGATTTTACTTTTCCTTCATAGAAAGTCCATGTCAGAATTTTGGGTCATTCAGTTTAATAGTTAATACAACATAAAACTATTTTATAAAAAAAACCAATTTTTTATTAACATAGTATTATTAAAACATATTTAGTGACTATTATAAAAAAACCAATTTTCCGTTGCTATTTTGGACTTTTCTTGTAGTGAACTTTTAAAGTTGTACAATTGGACTATTATATGTGAATTTGTCTCTTTGATATATTTTGATATATATGTATGTATAAGAATAAAATAGATTTTATTTTTTGGAATATTTTATTTTCCCATAAAATTATGTTACTAAATATAAACATTATTTTTGTTTAATTCCTTTCATAATTCTAACAATTGTTCAACTTTCTACACTCTAAAATAATACCAGAATTTGAGATGACTTTATCATTGCTTGCATTGAAAAACAATACATTAAATATTAAACACTAGCAAAAAAAATTCAAACTTTTACTTTCTTATAGATAAACATGTTCAGTATATAGATACAATTTACATTAACAAAATTTTTAATATCAACCAAATATATTATATTTAAAAAGTCATTTTCATAATTTTTATTTTTATATTATTTAATTTTATGATTTATATTTAAATTAATTATTTTTATATTTTATTTATTTATTGAAATTCTAAACTTTTTGCAGTCAATGAAAATTATAAAAATACAGTCATGCATCACACGATCTGAAAATACCAAATATGGGAATCTGAATAGAACATAATAATTAAAAATTCCAAACAATATAAACCACCACAATAAATTTTCAAAACTCTAAAAATCGACTTAACACAACGTGAATAAATAAAATATATGACACAATCCACAAAAAATAAAAATATTTCTAAAATAATCAATATAATAAAATCAGTAATATTACCAAAACTATATTTTATTGTCTCATCTTTCCTTAACTAATATAGTTAGTTCTCCTACACATACGAGACGACTTTGGGAAATAATTTTGCATCCGAATTTACTACTAAAATATTTGAAAAAAAAGTATGACACATATTTTCACACTTATTGGGAATATAAAAATGACTAAAATGAAATGAGCGATGAAGATGCACCTGTGCGGTTTTAGGAAAAAATAGTTTTCAAATATTGAAGACAAATACATAAGCTTGAATGTATTTTTTTATGATTATGTGGTATGATATTTTTTATTTTTGATTTTATCAATAAAAATATTAAATATGATTTTCTGTTTATTGTTTAATATTATATTAAAATTATCACGATGCATGAGACAGAATTCGTAGAACTATTAGAAAAATGCACATGTCATAGTACAAAATGGTCGCCTCACAGATATACACCCATGTATCGCACGGGCAAAAGACTAGTTATAAATAATATGAATGTAATTCTTTAATATAAAGGGAAAAGTTGTATATATATATATAGTTAAAAGGAAAAGATGTATGTATTTAGCTAAAATTTCAAACAATGACATAAATATACTAAATATTAAGTTTATGAATGATATATTTATAAAACAAATGTGAAAAAATACAAAACAAAATAACAAAAATTGGTTCAACTGGTTTTTGGTCGGTATGGTCTAGTTTAACCGGTTTAACTGCAAAAATAGCTTTTAGGGCCTTACCATACCGGACTGACCACCGGTATCTGGTATAACCGGTTGAATCGGCCGATAGGTTCGATATTAGTGCCTAAGAGGACCTGGTTGTACGCCCGCAAAATCCACCATAATAATGGACAGTCCGCGCACATCACATGATATGTGGTGGTAGTGATGAGGGGCCCTAGCTGCTGCCCTCAGGCGTAAGACTAGAAGTTGAGTTATAAAAAACATAGCAGTCATGCTTGTGTTATTAGCTATAACTAATCAACAATTACAATTAATGTTTTAAAAAGGTCACCGGTGATAAAACCAATCTTAGGCTTGGCAACGGTAGCCAATTATTGGGTTGCACCCAACTTTCTGATTTTGACATATGTCCAACAATGACGGGATAATTTTTTTTTCAAAAAACAAAAGTCAAACTTAAGCACATGTCAAAATCATAATGGAGTTGGGTGCTACCCACTTGGGTAGCATCTAATTAACCCCGGTCTTACTTCCTTCAATCGGTCTCAGGGGTTGGCCTAGCGGCCTGAGGTTGCATCTACAACCTCCAGGTCTTGAGTTCAAATCATGAATACCTTAGAGTGTGGGTTAAGGTTGGCCTCCCTTCCCTAAAAAATATGACCATCTTGGGAGGGACAGATCACAAATGTCCCATAATTCGAAGAAAGTCTGGGGTATATGCCCCCAACTGGTGTGGGGATACTTTGGGTCATCAAAACAAAAATTGGTCTGATCAATTAAATCCACTTTCATACTAATCTAACAAAAATCACTATAATATTTATATAATAAAATATAATTATATATAACACGAATAGATGCGCGCACACGTGATTGGAACTGGCAATTTGGGCCTGATCAGGTAGCCTGGAGCGTAAGATTGTAAGAGTGATTAAATACTAAACAACCCATGTCTTTAACATATTAAGTTTTTAGATAAGGTAGTCATTCAAAATTGTATCAAAGTCAGGCCAAAAAAGAGATCATGAGTTCAAACCTCACTGTCACACATAAAAATGTTCCATGCGGAACCAAATGGCTGGGGAAATTTATAATGGAAAGGGAAAGAGAAGGAGAAAATGGAATTTGCTACAAAATCTGACGAAAGAAGAAATATTTGTTGTAATTTTTTTTGAGGATGTCAAATGTTTTCACAAAATTTCCTCTCAAAAAATATTTTTGAACCAAAATGCGGTTGATTATTTTAAAATTCAAAAAATCACTTCACCCATTTTCATTTTTCTAATTATCAATCACATCAATTTATTATTTTACTAAAAATATATTACTATCAACTATCATCATTACACAATTAATCCTTCAATGAGTCCTAGTGTTTTCCCTGTGTCTGAGTCTCCCTGAGCGTATTGTCTAGTTCCTCCGAGTCTCGTCATTAATGGAGTCTTCTCTATGATCAATTCTTCTTCTCTCCTTCATAATTATCCCTTATCACAATCATTTTCTCACTTCTTCTCTCCCCCCATCCTCTGCCAATGATAATTATTTTCTCACTTTGGTGGTTTTCGTTTGTGTTTGTCTTTTCTTCCTATGCAGGTTTCATGGTGGTGATCTCTTCTGTTATGTCATCAGTCATCTGGTCTCCGCCCGTAGTTGTTCGCCTGGTTCTCGATTTCGATCTGCTCTGAGATGGAGGAAAATTTTAGGGATTTGTACGATCGGTTATCTCTCAAAGATTGAGGCTTCAATTCTTTCTACTGATGACACTGAATCTGATCAGTTTGATCCCTCCCCCAGTTTAGTTGGAAATTTATTGACTCCTAATATTAAGATTCGATCAAACAGGCTATTTATTGAAGAAATTATGGAGCCTAAAAGGATCCCTTACTTGCAAACCCATATAAGATAATATCACTTTATTCATCTTTAGAAACTTGGGTGACAAGAAAAGGGTTATCAGTGGAGCCCCGTGGTTATTTGATAAGTGTCTATTGCTTCTCCCATGAACCTTCGTTTGATATCAATTCTAGTAAGATGGAGTTCTCTCAATGCCTGATCTGGATCCAAATTCATGACCTCCCGCTTGGTTTATTGTCAAAAGCCTTTGCAGAACATATAGGGCATTAATTCAACAAGTTTGTGGACATGGAAACTAATTCTATATATTCGGCTATCAAGAAATTCCTTCGCGTCAAAGTGGAACTCGACATCTACAAACCATTATGTCGGGTTATATATCTTCGCTAGAAATGTGAAAACAAACTTGTGGGTTATATATCTTCTTTTGCGGAAAATTGGGACATATCCTTAAATATTGTGATGATGATTAGGCAGTGCTCTCCAGTCCAGGTAAATCTTCTTTGCTGTACGAACATTGGCTCAATGCCCTCTTGATTATAAACCCTTTTACCTCCAATCACCAACTTCTGTATCACCAAGCCACCTCATCTACCATCCTACAAGATAACTTGGTGCACCCCATAATTCCACCATCTCACAACCTCCCTAACAACTCATCCTAAGTTCATCATTAATCCCCATTGCTATCCACTCCCAGCCATCATCTCATTCTCACCACGTGCCTCTGATCAGTCCCACCGGTGACACCCCTTTATACACTGATGCTTTAATCATTCACCTCTTATTCATAGCTGATAGCCCACATTGGGACGTCTTATCCCACACTCCTGCCTCATAATGCCATAATATCATTGATGTTTCTGTTTCCCCAACCATTAATCTTTCTTCTGATAAAACATAAATCCCTACTCTGACTATACCTACACCCCTCACCACATAACTCTACTGCTCATACCAACATATCTACCTCATCTCCTTCTTTCACGTCACCTCCTCCACCCATCCTTGCTACTGATTCGCATATCCCCCATATACATACCACATAATCATCTTCATCCATACAAGTCATAACTTCTGAAACAACCTTCACAAACTTAAATCCCACCCCTTCGCCAATACCTAACCCTCAAAATAAACTTAATATACCACATATCCCATTCCTTATCCATGTCCCCATGCACTTTGATACCCCCGCCCACAAGCTCACACAAAAATTTATAAAAGTGAAAAATCGTATGGGACTTGTGCATTCTCCTAATCCAATTTCCATTCCAACCCAAATAGGTACAAAACAGAAACTCCAACTACCACACTTGTTTGATCATGTGCTTATACCAATTCAAGTTGAGATTCTGGGTAAAAGGCATAAATCTGATTCAAGAGATACCTCAGGTTTTAATGTTGTTTCTGTTCTAGATACTCAAAACTATCCGGGGAGAGTTAGGCCCAATAGCCAGCCTCGACATGCACCATGAGGATCATAAATTGGAACTGTCAAGGGGCTTGGGAATCGTCGCATAGTTCAGGAGCTCTGCGATTTAATTCACTCAAGATGATCGATTTGGTTTTTCTTTGCGAAACTAAATCATTTAATAGTTCTATGGATTTTTTAAAGGCTTCCTTAAGTTTTTTAGGTTTCTCCGTTGCATCCACTAGTTCAGCTGGTGGGCTACTTCTATTGTGGCGTCAGAACATTGATGTTACCCTGTGTGGATTCAGTGATAGATTTATTGATGTTAATGTGAAACTTTCTTTGTCCACTTTTCACCTCACATGCGTGTACGGACAACCTAATGTCCTTCTCTACCGCTGATTCTGGTCAAATTTTAAGAGCCTTAATTCTTTTGTTAATGAGTCGTGGATTTGTGTCGGCGGGTTTAGTGAAGTTTTACAATATCATGAATTCTCTGGTGCGCAACCTTGAGCTATATGGAAAATTTCTTTATTTCAAGAGGCTATTAACTTTTGTGGCTTATGTAATTGTTCACTTGGTTTTATACCATTGATTTGGGCTTCCTAGACTTGAGTTTTGTGTTATTTTTGAGTATTTTGAGTCATTTGAGTAGCCAAGCCATGTTGAAGGCCAATTATATTGAGTTTATAGTCATAGTAATGAATCGTGTATCAAAAGAAGTACAAACGAGCAAACAACGAGAGATTGATTTGAAGAAACATCCAAACGCGTCTGAAATTTCCATCACTGGCAGTGTTTCGTATTTTGGCCATAACTCTCTCTACAAAATTGATATTGAGATGATTTAAGTGGCTATGGAAAGCTAAGAGATAGAGCTACAATTTTGATGCAGGGCTCAAAATCAAATTCGGAATGTATTAGGCGCTAAAACCGAGCGGGCGCTGCAGCGCCCGTCATCTAGCCCTGCAGCGCCCGGTACAGGGCTTTTCACCCCCAAATTTAAAGTTGGGTGCCGCAGCGCCCATCCCGGGCGCCGCAGCGCCCCTGGGCGGAATTTCCTATGTTCCTCCACCTTTTTCTTGAACTTTTGAGGGGCTGTAAAGGGAAGATGGGAGCCTTGATCTAGGGTATGAAGGAAAGGCTGAGAATACACCCAAGAACACAAGAAATACATCAACTTCATCAAGGAAGAACCAAGGGAAGAATCGGGTCGAATCGAAGCTTGAGGATTGAAGATCAATCGAGAGATTATCCATTTCCCTAAGTTTTCTCATTCTTTGTGCTTTAATCTTTCATTTTAGCTTGTCATGAATATGAACAATTTGTCTATGGGTTGTTTATTTGTAATGAGTAGCTAAACTTCTTGTGATTTCCGTGTTTTGGAAGTAGATTAATTCAACTCTTGTTGAATGTATTAATCTTAATTGAAGTTATTGTCTTGAAGCATATTTGAGTACTTTGTTCTTATTCTTGTTTTATCATTTGGCCAATGATTTAGCATGTTTGATATATTGATTCATAATTCGAGAGATGAGTTTCAATATTAGATCTTGAGTACTTGACATGAATATTTGCATAATCGAGAGGTTTGTGAATATTTGTGAGGATATATGATCTTTTGTGCATTTGGGAGTTGTGTATCTTATGTTGAGTAGAGATCTTTAGCATAGATATTTCAATCTACACTTTATATACATCTCGAGAGGAGGATAAAATACCGTTGTGATTGTCTTATAGGTGTAGTGATAATAACTTTGACTTTGATTAAATCGGACAACAAGAGGAATATTAATTGAAACCATAACCCGGGAATCCATTTTATTCCCTTGATAATTCCACTATTCTTAGTATCTTGTGTTTTTGTGGTTAATCTTGTCTTTACTTCTACAACAATTATCAAATTTCGATGCCTAAATAAAAATAAGACTATCTTAGTTCAATACTTAGCACATAAATTTATTAGTCTCCGTGGATACGACCTTGCTTACCATATTCTATAAACTATACCGTACACTTGCGTTGAAGCTAAAAATAAGGCGAACAAGTTTTTGGCGCCGTTGCCGGGACTAATACAATTTTTGGTGCTAATATTGCGATAGATAGAATTATTCTTAATTTAGACATTTTTTTTATTTTATTTCATTTTTCTTTTGTAAATTCCACTTCTACAATGCTTGATTTGTTTCTTTGAATTGGTATAGGTGCAATCTGCTCGGATGGAAGAAGTCAATTATTTCAATAATGGAATTTCTACGATTATTGGAATAATCCTACTCCTACACACTATTGTTCGATTGGAGGAATTACGAAGATTTTTCATATGCTAATACGGAGAATGTGATTCCACCACCATCAAGCTTCAATGTAATAAATGGGTTTATCGATGCGGAGGCAAAACCATCTTTGGAAGACGCTCTCATTTCATTTATTAATCAAACGACTTCATTCATGAGTCAAATAAATTTATTCATGAGGGAAATGAGAAATAGCTTTACCAAGAACGAAGAAAAGATGGAAAAGATGAAATTGCAATTGACACAATTGGCCAATACTATGGATTCACAATTGAAAAATCTCGAGACTCAAATGGGCCAATTAGTTACAATTGTTGGTGGGCAACAACAAAAGAGCCAGTTTTTTAGCACCACCGAAGTCAACTCAAAGGAACAATATAGTGTCATTCATCGAAGGAATGATATCGAATACGAGGAGTTGAAGATCCTGGAAGAGCAAGAAAGTTCAGAACCACACACAGATTGTATGTCTATGCACGGTCAAATAGTATGTGGCGCCGAAAAGGAACAAAAATAGGACAAGGAACACACAACCCAAGCGTGTATGAATGAGCGATTCGTGCGAGATATTATAAGAAAGTTGTTCGAACGAGAAAAATATCGATCATACATATGCAAACGAACAACATACACGTAAACCGGATCGGTATATTGCTACGTCGGGACTCAAATCCTTGCTTGGACACCCCAGTATGCATTATTAGGTGCAAGTAAGGCAAATATGGCACTTGACCATGACCCAAAGCGGCTAATATATGCATTCGAGGAGGCACCAATTCATACGTCGAGCTATAGGCGGTAAATCTAGCGCTTGTTGGGAGGCAACCCAATGGTAACTTCACATTTTTCTTTCTTGAAATTCTATCTTTTCCTTGTTTCGATATAATTTCATTCAAGTTTGGGGGAGTTAGTATTTTGATTTGAAATGTGTGAGTATTTTGATTTGAAGTGTGTAAAAAAAAAAATTGCATTTGTTTGTGTGTTTTCATATAGTTGCATGTAGAGCATTTTAAGTTGCATTTGCATTAGTAGCATGTTTACAGTTTTAGCATGTTTATTGCTTTCATAGATTTAGGGAGTGAGTTAATCTCTTGATTGTAACTTGTGATTGATTTTGAAAATTTTATATTGTTTGGATTGAGTGTTGAACATGAGTTGATTGAGCCATGAATAGATAACATTGAGCATGTTAAGATGGAAAACTTAATTTCATGCTTTGAATTACATATTTACAAGCATGTGAGCTTTTGAGCCTTTACTGCTTTCATCATATGCAGTCTTGTTTGTGATTTGAGTGTATCATTTATGTTGTTATAATTCTATAACTTGCTCTGGTATCTCTATCAAAGTCACATGTTGTTTGCAAAGTGTGAAAATGATTAAGGCTATTTTTGTCAGCCCTTCAAGCCTTTTGCTTACCTAATGATGTTGAAATCCCTAGTTAGCCAACTTGAGCCTATTGCTTAATTGTTGATAGCCACAATTCAAGACTTAACTTGATATATTTGTTACCCTACACTTGAGCGTATAACATTTGAGTAAAGGGATTAAATGAGGTTGAATGGGTGAAATCAAAATTTTAGAAGATAATGTTAGAGTTGGTTAATGGGAACAAAAGAGAAAGAAAAAGGAGATATGAAATGTTGAAAACTCAATATAAGAGTTCAAAAAAAAAAATTTTTGTTCGATGAATGAGTTTTCTTTGAATGAACTTGGAGGTTAAGAATTATAATGTGAATGGTTGAGTTTACAAAATAAAGGGGATGGAGATAAGAAGAGTTGGTGAAAATGAGAGGTGATTTGAGTAGCATATTGAGCTTTAATGTAGATGAATTATATGCTCACCGGTCTATACGCTCGAGTTTGAGTCACTCTATCCATATTTTCCTACCCCAACCAAAGAGCCTTCATTACAACCAAAGGAAAAGTCCTTTTTGATTCACAATTTTGCATACATCCTAGTGGCGGAGATATGAGACGATTTGCAAGCTCGTGGTAATTCAATATTGAATTGAATTGAGCGTAAACACGTCCTATATTCATTCGAGATGAGTATACACTTGATCTTTGTGATGTGTAATTCTTAGCATTTACCATGGTTTCTTTAATATGTGCTCTATGTTAGATGTTTGAGGCTTGGTTAATTCATTGCTTGATACTCTACGATGAACAATACAAATTTTTATGGAGTTGTTGTGCGTTCTACTTTTCATTACTCCCGACGTCATGTTTTGTCTTGTTTTTAAAAGTGTTGACCGGGACGGATTTAAGTTTGGGGGTATTTGTTCACTTGGTTTTATACCATTGATTTGGGCTTCCTGAGACTTGAGTTTTGTGTTGTTTTTGAGTATTTTGAGTCATTTGAGTAGCCAAGCCATGTTGAGAGCCAATTATATTGAGTTTATAATCATAGTAATGAATCGTGTACCAAAAGAAGTACAAACGAGCAAACAACGAGAGATTGATTTTGAAGAAACGTCCAAACGCGTCTGAAATTTCCATCACTGGCAGCATTTCGTATTTTGGTCATAACTCTCTCTACAAAATTAATATTGAGATGATTTAAGTGGCTATGGAAAGCTAAAAGATAGAGATACAACTTTGATGAAGGGCTCAAAATCAAATTCGGAATGTATTGGGCGCTAAAATCGAGCGGAGCTGCAGGCAAATCATCTAGCGATGCGGCGCCGTGCAGGCTTTTCACCACCAAATTTAAAGTTGGGCGCCGCAGCAGCTCCCAGGGCGGAATTTCCTATGTTCCTCCACTTTTTCTTGAACTTTTGAGGGGTCAGTAAAGGGAAGATGGGAGCCTTGATCTAGGGTATGAAGGAAAGGCTGGGAATACACCCAAGAACACAATAAATACATCAACTTCATCAAGGAAGAACCAAGGGAAGAATCGGGTCGAATCGAAGCTTGAGGATTGAAGATCAATCGAGAGATTATCCATTTCCCTAAGTTTTCTCATTCTTTGTGCTTTAATCTTTCATTTTAGCTTGTCATGAATATGAACAATTTGTCTATCGGTTGTTTATTTGTAATGAGTAGCTAAACTTCTTGTGATTTCCGGGTTTTGGAAGTAGATTAATTCAACTCTTGTTGAATGTATTAATCTTAATTGAAATTATTGTCTTGAAGCTTTGTTTGAGTACTTTGTTCTTATTCTTGTTTTATTATTTGGCCAATGATTTAGCATGTTTGATATATTGATTCATAATTCGAGAGATGAGTTTCAATATTAGATCTTGAGTACTTGACATGAATATTTGCATAATCGAGAGGTTTGTGAATATTTGTGAGGATATATGATCTTTTGTGCATTTGGGAGTTGTGTATCTTATGTTGAGTAGAGATCTTTAGCATAGATATTTCAATCTACAATTTATATACATCTCGAGAATGAGGATAAAATACCGTTGTGATTGTCTTATAGGTGTAGTGATAATAACTTTGACTTTGATTAAATCGGACAACAAGAGGAATATTAATTGAAACCATAACCCGGGAATCCATTTCATTCCCTTGATAATTCCACTATTCTTAGTATCTTGTGTTTTTGTGGTTAATCTTGTCTTTACTTCTACAACAATTATCAAATTTCAACCGTCTAAATAAAAATAAGACTATCTTAGTTCAATACTTAGCGCATAAATTTATTAGTCTCCGTGGATACGACCTTGCTTACCCTATTCTATAAACTATACCGTACACTTGCGTTGAAGCTAAAAATAAGGCGAACAGTAATATGGGCTATAAAGTTTCTAAATATACATGGAATAGGCTCATCAATTACCCTCGGATGCAACGAGGAAGTTTAGACCGTGCTATGTGTATTCCACTAATTCATACCCTCTTTCCACGTCACCACATTGATATCATTCAAACTTTCACATCCGACCATGCTTCCATCCTTCTCCACCTCCACTCCAGTACCTTACAGTGCCCGATTGGGAACTTTCACCGGCCACCTTGTTTCGAGCCTTTTTGGATTAAATCAGTTGAATGTGAAAAACTTATTAAGGACAACTAGCACAATTCTATTGGTGATATTGATGGTAAGATAAGCAACTTCTTAATTGGCCTTTTGAGTTGGCATAAGTCTGAATTTGAGGATCTTGCAAAATACGTGGAATTGTTAAAGATAGAAATCACAGGTTTCGAAAATGGCCACATTACGGAGATTTTGCACCAGAGCTTATTGGAGCTACATGGTCGGTTAATTTCATGTTAGAGTTCATGGATTGGCAATGGAAACAAAGGGCGAAGCAAACTTGATATAAAGATGGCGACTGTAATATGAAATTTTTCCATGCTCACGCCACTAACAAACATGAGATTAATTATATTCCGGCACTTATAGATCACTTAGGGCAACAAAAAACTGAAAGTGAAATATAGAGAGCAGATTATCCTTAATTATTTTGGGGATATTCTTGCCTCCTCCTCTCCATCTCAGGAAGATATTAATCGAGCTACCAGTTGAATCCAACCTCGGGTTACGATAGAGATGTTTGAACAACTTTTGCTCAAATTCACTGAAGGGGAAGTTGCAAATGAGGTAAAGCAAATACATCCTTTTAAATTTCCTAGACCCAACTGTATGAGTCCTATTTGTTTCCAAATATTCTGGCATATTATTGGCAAGGACGTCACACACATTGTTCTTTCTTTCTTAAACTCAAAGTATCTTTATAGTGGCATGAATTTCATGACATTGTTCTCATTCCCCAAATCAAAAATCCTGATTTGGTGTTGCAATTCCGTCCTCTTAGTTTGTGCAATGACATCTATAGAGTTGCATCTAAGGTCATTACGAATCAAGTTTGCCCACTCTTCTTTGAAGTTATTTCAAAGTCTCAATTTGCATTTATCCTCATTCGTCCTATCACTGATAATATTCTTGTCACGTATAAGATGCATCACATCATGAAACATAAAACTAGAGGTGCAATGGGTTTTGATTATTGCTATATGATTTTGATCATGTTGATCTCAAGACTTGCTACCTAGTATATGTGAATTTATGTGTTTTCATCAAAGACATAATACCATTACACAATTGATTTCGAATGGGGTTATTTCGGTTGACTACGTGAAGTCAAAGGAAAACCTTATGGATCCACTTACAAAAGGCATAAATCGAGATCAATTGTATAAATTGTTAAGTGGAATGGGTTTAAAATCCACAAACTAAAGAATGTTCATAGCAGTAACTCAACCTTGTGAATTGGAGATCCCAAGACCTTGATTCAATGGGACAACTAAGTTATGAATGTTCAGCTGAGCACTTGGAAAATGTGTTAGCTCATTTCTGAAACTTTCAAGTGAAATATAAACCTTCTGGATGTGGTGAGGTTAAGTTTAAGACTTCTAATGATTCCTATACCGAAAGGTGGAGTATGTCAGGATACTCTTCAATAGGAGATCACCTATATATGTGAGAAGTAATGGCCGCTTCAAAGAAACATTTATGAATCTAAGATATGGTCCAGAGCTGAAATGGACACAACGTGAGAACAAAAAGTGTTAGAATTGTTATTGTGTAAGTAATATTGTCTCGGTTTACAAAAATGGTTGAGTAGTTCAAGACATCGCGTCACTAAGCAGCTAGTAAATCCGATAGTATTTTACTAAGGAAGGTTAAAAGCCACAAGTTACCTATCCAGATGCAATAACAGTTCGTCGAGACTTTCAAGAGTAGATGAGAATAGCATTTGGAATTTCTCAAAACCAATTCCAGGTGAATGGGAAATTAATGCTAGAAGTTAGCCACTTAAAACTAGAAAATGGTATGGAAAATGAAAAATGTGGGGAAGGAGAAATGCTTCATTGATGAAGGCAATGTTTGCTCACTTTATAAATCTCAAGTTGGACTTATGGGTTTGGGCACTTGGGGGCACCCAAGTTTTTAAAGGGGTGAGGACCTACATGCTTGTCGGTTTGGTTCAAAGCACACACGCGCGTCTTGCCGCCGCCGCCGTCTCGGCTCACCGGTCCGGCCGTGGGTCGCGGGCCTGGGCTTGGGCTTGAAGGCCCTTATTCTTTTTGGACCGATTTATTTAAACTGCGTTTAAATTTAATTAATTAATATTTATTAATTAATTAAAGATTTCAAATCAAGTGTTCGCAACCAAGCACGGGCCGTGCGCCAGGTCATGTGTCAATGCGAACCTCGAACAGATGCACATGTTGATCGTAAATATGTCTTTTTCGAGTCAAAAGACATGGTATTTCCATCCGGCACCTTGATGCCTATATAATCGAGCCCTCGAGATGAAATAGCGGCATTTAACAACACAAAATTACAAGCTTAAAATCGAGTCATTTGCATCAGCATATTGATTTCCTTCCTGTTCAAAGCTTGAAAGCTATAAACACTTTAGGTTCGTTGGTAATTAGGTTTTTGTAAGTGCTGCTAAATCGAACTTGTTCAAGTCGTTGCGGAGACTGTATCCAATATACAAGGCATTTTTGTCTTGCGGAGACTGTATCCAATACAAGCCTCGACTAAGCCAAAAATATCCCAATACTTGACCATTTTCTGAAACAGTAAACCTTCTCAATTTCACCATCAATCCTATCGTATAATGTTTATGTACATATTCTACGGGTTAGCGAGTGAAGTGAATTTTATCTTAGTTAATTCGGCAAACCAGAAAAGTAATCTCATTAGTTTTCATGTAGATATTGGTTTGATTATTGTTATATGATTTTCATCATGTTGATCTCAAGACTTGCTACCTAGTATATGTGAATTTATGTGTTTTTCTGGAAATCAAGGTGTCTTTAATTAAATACTTTATCGTTGATTTGTGAATCGGTATGGTAGTCCAAATACTTCTGAAATAAGATAGGAGTATTTAGCCAAATTATTCTAAAAAACGACACCTAATTAATATATGCAAATAATATTATATAGAGTCCTATTGACATTTAAAATAATTGGCTACAATTTCTGCAAATAGTCCGACGTCTTCTATTTTTGGTTTGGTAAACAAAATTTCGTGATAACCAATCACTCATGTATGACAACATCTATAAATATGAAGTTTTATCTCATTGTTTAGATTAAGTTATATATAATAATATAACTCAAAATTTTTATAAATACTAGTAATGAGTATAATTGTTACCTCTATAACATTCTTAATGCTAGAATTATTAGAATTATTTTTTTATATGTAACAGAATTTAAGCTAATTATTAGTTAAGTTTAGAATATATAGAATTTTGAATATATTATATTGTCATGTCAAAAACTTGACTGTATTACAATTATGTAAGTTTTCAATCTAAACATTTTCTTACAGATTCATAATTTAATTAATAAAATTCATGTACACAATCTTTATGTTTTTTTTAAAAAAATAATTG
Organism: Rehmannia glutinosa; assembly: GCA_016081115.2. Classification (NCBI taxonomy): domain Eukaryota; kingdom Viridiplantae; phylum Streptophyta; class Magnoliopsida; order Lamiales; family Orobanchaceae; genus Rehmannia; species Rehmannia glutinosa. The sequence goes on along the minus strand of CM071935.1, from coordinate 28,975,010 downwards.
ATCCTCAGTTGATCATATTATCTAGCAAGTTTAGTTGTAAATTTATATTATATCTTAGTACTATAGCAAATAGTATTCTCTAATCCTTTAACTAGTTCGTATTAATATTTACCTAATTAATTAGCATGTAGGGTTTTTCTTAATCAAATGAATATGACTTCTCTAAATAATTGAGTGTATGTTTTGTTTTTTGATTATGTTTAATCTGATGTGATATAGTTACTAAGTTTATGTCTTTAATGTTTATTTTCGTATTTCATTAAAGTTGCATCACTTAGGTTCATTCATCATGTTAATTTATACTTATAGTATTTCACGAGCATGAGAAGAGTAATAAAATTAAATTTTAAGGTTTAATGTTAATTATATATTTCAAAAGAAATGGGTGCACATTGTGTCTATTATGGGAGCGAGTGGGAAATGGGCGCGGGGAACCAGCATTCCCACCATGTGTCGCTTGCAGCTAAAGTTAATGTTAATGAAAATGTGCCTTTGGGCACATAAAAGAAAATGCTACTTGTAGATTATGTTGATTGGGTTCCAAATAACAAAGCCCACTACAACCTTGAATAGAACAATGTGCCACCAAGTGAGCTCGCTTCTTAAAGAAAGTTTTAAATAAAGAAAATGAAAAGTTTTGAAGTAAATGTTATATTATTGCTAGGCATGCATTCATGCATGAGATTACTTGTGGAGCTTCTTTAAGCTCATTCCACGAATGTTTAATATTTTCAGATGAGAACCCTAATGAGGAAGGAGATGGTGCAGTGTAGTGACTCGCGAACCCTTGTCTTTCATGATTTTCATATCATTTTAAGTTTCATTCCAAAAAAAAAGTTTGATTTTTAAATTCTATTGAGATGTTGACTGTCATTTTCAATTCATTATGGAAGTTTTTGGATTAATCGTTATTTCAATTATTAGTCTTTATTTCCGCTGCAAACTTTGGAACGAAATAAAATTTTATTATTTCGTATTTTTAAGAAATCTTTAAAGTATTTCTATAATAATTACTTATTTATGCATTAAAATTCAATAAGCTAGAAGGTACTACACAACCCAAGAAATGATTAAGATGGCTCAAGTCAAAGGGGTAAAGCAGCTGAAGGACTCATAGACAACTGAAAAGAGTCTATTGCATTGAAATCGTGGAAATTACCTGTTTTGGTAATGAAGACATAACTCCAACCTTGAAATGTTCATGCTGAAAGAGAGTGCAAGAGGAATAAGCAAATGGAAAGCTTGCAGAACACTGACACCTTTCCAGAGATCTACAGAAGCTTGCAGAACAAGGTTAGGTCCACATCAAAAGCTGCAAAATAAGACAAGCCAACGAGCATTAAGTAAGAGTTTGAATTTTTGTCAATCTCTTCAAAGGACAAAATTCAAACTCCTATTATAAAAGCTGGGGAATTTTTTAGAGAGAAACAAGACACAGAACTGAGAAGCAATATTCAAGTCAAAGGAAGAACTGCAAACTCTCTCTCTCTCTCTCTCTCTCTCTCTCTCTCTCTCTCTCTTCATCTAAAAATCCTTAAACTAAACAGAAGACACTTTATCCAACACCATCAAGTGAAAAGATCGAAGTTGTTCATCAAGTTGAAAAGGAAAAACTTTTGTGAAAACAAAAAAGGGTCTATATTTCCTAAATTGAAGGAAGATGTGATGTTCAAGTTGAACCTTGTTTGAATCAAAGAGGGTTGTGTGATCAATCCTCAAGATTCAAAGAGCTAAATTAGCTTGGCAGCTGCCTTGCGAAGATCTAAGTTCCAGAAGATTAGTTGGTTGTGATTAAAGAATATCTTGGACTACACTTTTGTAACTAACAAAATTGTATTAGTGAATTCCACATGGAGTAGGAGAAGGGTAGAGTAAAGGAATTACCCCATCATCGAACCACAATAGATTTTATGTATTCTTTACATTACTACACTTTATTTCTCTATTTTATTTTATTGCTCTATATTTGATATCCATCAAGTTTATGACTATCCAAAAAGTATAAGTGTTGATAATTTTAAAAGCATGTAAGACTTAGTTGTTTTACAAGAAAACTAATTTTCTAAAAAGTCAACTTCACTCAGTTGAGTTACTCTATCAACGGCTATCTTAGGGAATTGTTGAGTGGTTAACTCTCGTGATGAAGCTTAACACAACCGTCTGTCAAAGGACATAACTATTTCTCATAACTCGATTTTTAAAGATCGAAAAATTTGGTAAAGTATATTCAACCCCTTTCTAAATTTTATTCTCGCACCCTCAAGACCTACAAGTGGTATCCAAGTTGTTGGTTCAAAGAACATTCTCGTGACAGTTCTTGAACTAGATCTCAATTTTCAAAACATCAATATTTGAGTTTTTCAAAGTATTATTTGAGTTATTATCATGGAAGCAAATATAACTCGTATTCCCTTGTTCTCCATTGAAGAATTTGATGACCGGATAATTCGTATGCGGGTACATCTATTTGCACTTCATATGAAATGTGGTTTGTCATCGAAGATGGACCCATTAGAATCACCAAAGTGAATACAACTCAAGAGCAAAAAGGGGATGATGCAATGAGAATCTGTGAGGTTGACAAACGCAGAATGAATGGACCAATGAGGATAGAGAAAGATATAACTTGAATAATATTGCAAAATACATATTATACAAGACATTAGATAAAGCCATGTTCAACAAATTTAACTCCCACAAATGCAAAAAATGAGATTTGGGACAAGCTTTAATTTGTGAAGGTTCGAAATAGATAAAGGAACACAAACTTACATTTGCATTCGTAAAATTGAGAATTTCAAAATAATGACTAAAGAGTCATTGGATCAGTTGGATATACAATTCACGTAAATAACAAATGAGCTATCTCGCACTATGAAAGGAATATACACAAAAAGAAATGCGTATGAAGATCTTGAGAGCACTCCCGGTGAGTGGGGAAATGAAGGTGATGGATTTAAAGCATTCAATGGACCTAACAAATATATCAAACCATGAGCTATTCTCGGATTTGAAGACCTATGAATTTGAGCTCAAAAGGAAAAGGCAAGATGAAATAAATAGTGCACTTAAGACAACGCATCGATAGCAGAGAGTCCAAGTCACCGACTCCAAGGACATCATTGACAAAGAAGAAATAGCATTGATGATCAAGAGATTCAACAAGTTCTTCAACAAGAACTATAAGAGGAACAAATGAAAGTCCTCCTGGAAGGCATTCAAATTGTATCTAAAGGAAAAGATCGAGGCCACCCAAGAGAGTCGAAAAGAAAGTGGAAGACTTATGCTAGAATTGCAGACATGGCCAGTCAAATTGCAATTATCCACCATCAACAAATATAAGAATGATGAAGAAAAGAAAGTCTACAGAGAAAGAAGACAAGATGACGAAAAGAAAGCTATGATGGCTATTGAATGTGAGATGGCCAAGTGCAAAGAAGTAGTTGAGTCGATAAGCGAAGAAGGTGACTACTCTTTTGACACGCAAAAGAGACATTGATTTGTCTCATGGCAAAGGAGCAGGAATATGAGGTAATCTGTAACTCATATGATTCAAATTCTGGTGATAGTGATCATCACACACACACACTTCATTACCCATTGATCTTTATGATTTATTAGGCAAAATGATGAAAGATTTTGATCACATTAAATCCGTACACACTTCTAAATGAGGAAAACAACCAACTCTAAATCCAAAATTCACAGCTGAATGAAAAGATGAGTACTCTAAGTCACCTAGCTGATGAGAACATGGAGTTGAAACCTGAAATGACAACGGTAAAAGCAAACCTTGCTGCAAAAGAAAAGAGAGAACAAGAGCTCAAAAGTGGTCTTGCTTCCCTCAGCAAATCATCTAAAACATTGGATGAATTGATAATGATTCAAAAAGAAATTGGAGACAAAACGGATTAAGATTCAATTCCTTTATGAATTCTCAAATCCAAAGAGTGATAAAGTAACCTTAAGCAATGGGTAATTCAAAAATATAAAACTCTATATGTTGCACCCACATATCACCATAAGCACAAACATGATGCCTTGGATACAAAGGTAAAGGTAAGAAGCCAGCTGAGTATGCTAAAAGAACAGTTGAAACTAAATTCAGAAGAGTTCATCAGCAGACTCCAAACAGGAAGGCCAAAATTAATATAGGTCATTCCCAAGGCAAAGAAATCAGCACACTTATGCACCCAGATACACTACACACAATGCACAACAGTTTCCATACTTTCACAAGAAGGAAAATACAAAAATGCATACATAGACATATAGACAAAAAAGACAGTTGTATGTACCAAAAGCACCAAAATAATTTGCTAAAATTCACTATGATTATGGAACATAAAGGTGGCAACCCCATAGAGTCAGATCATTTGGCTATAAGTTGGTTGGTACACCTTATAGTGATAACTCCTCAGGACCTACACAGGTATGGGTACCTAAAGTTTGATTTCATTGATTGCAGGTACAAGGAACAGTTGATTGCCAAGGAACCTGGTACGTGGATAGTATGTTCCAGACATGTGACGAGGATTAAAAATAATTTATCAAACTTCAAGGAATCAAAATGAGCAAAAGTCATATTTGGAGAAAATGAAGCTCCAGAGGAGATCAAATGCATTGGATCCATCAAGAAAATTGGTTTAAATCACAGATGTTGCATATATCGAAGGGCGCGCTTTAATTTGCTATGTATCAGCCAACTCTATGATAAAGGATATGTTGGATCCAATAATGGTTTTTGCCAAATCAAAGATGCAGAAAAAAATGATATAGTGCTATTAGGAATCACAAAGAAGAATATATATGTGGTAGATTGGTCGACTGCTACTCAAAACACATGTCTGCTGGCAAATAGCACAGCTGAAGCAAGGTGGTTGTGGGACAAGAAGTTGAGTCATCTGAATTTTAAAACTATCAACAAGCTTGCAAGAAGCCATCTGGTTGGAGGATTACCGGACTCGCACAAAAAAGGAAGCATCTGCTAAAGATAGCGCCCAAAAGTACCTATTTCTTTACAATCCTTAAAAGGAGATTATTTAGTGCAAAGAATCTATTACCTATCTCTTAGGATACACTTTTCAAAAAAAGAAAAAATAGTTTTATAATTCCGCAATTCTTACGCAACAAACCACACATGTTGCAAAGAAATGCACATGCACTTCCATACCAAACTTCAATAAGACATTATCTCGTAGTATTTAGTTGGTACAATTTAATGGATGCTAAAAAGGTCCAGTTTAATTAATTTGAATAAACGTGAGATGCATTAGCCCATTTTGTACTCATGAAAGATTTGACAGATGTAACCCACTTAAAGTACAAATAACAATTCAATACAAGATATTAACTAAAAACTTTCAAATCAAAAACAATAATGCAAGCATTTTCTTTAGTACTTCTATTTACATGAAACAACCACCCTAAGACCAAGCATCTAATATCGTCTTTGTTATAAGAGTATAGATTTGTGTTTTATTGAAAGGGCTTAGATTCAGAAAATGCTCACAACCCATTCATCAAAGCATAGTTCTATAGCTATTAGGAAATACAGACCCATATTTAGTTCTATTACAACCATAGATCGAAATACAGAAAACCATTTATGTAAAAGAGGCTTTGAAAACTTCAATGTCATCATAAAACTGACTAACCTTAATTCCCATGAAATTATTTATCTTTAGCCTCCTTAAATAATCAGATAGTGTTTTCCTCTTGGCATTTTGAGAACAATGGACTATCTAATTATAGTCACAAACAAATAAATTGATAAATGTAAGGCCAAGTATAAGTTGATATTTGTCTATGGTATGTATCTCCAGGCTAAGAAACAGCTCCTCGAATGAGATCTCGCCCGAGAGTTATATGGACTAATGATGCCAATATCTTGCCCTCCAATACCTCTTATGTACCAGATTTTTAGTGACCTATCAAAAGATAACATTAAAAACATATTAAAAAGGTGTAGTTAAACGGAGAGAAGTTCATCAAAATAAAGAACATAGGAAATAATTTCCTCATGTTGGCATAAAAGATTGAGTCAAAGGGCAAATTAGTCAACCTTTCCTTAATTTTCAAAGACACTTATCAATAAATCTTCGCGACTTTCCTAGTAAAATAGTGGTCCAAGTAGGTAAATCGACTCCATAATGTTAAAAATTAACCAGAGTTATTTTAAACCGCCACTATTTTTCCAATCACGACATATAATGCCAAAGATTTACCTCAATGAATGTGGTTCCCATCTAGCAAATTAAGAATCTCCTTGGTTCTCGTCCGATTTGCATTTATAAGTAACATCGCTTTAAACTAATAATTGTTCGAACTCCAAAGAAGATAACAAGAAAGGCCATTGCTACCTTTAAAGCCGATTCCTATAAGGACTAAATCCGATTCGCGCTTCTTGAGAAGTATTTGCTCCCAACTATAGATTGCAAAGTTTTCTAATTTTGTTGTAATAAAACAAAAAGTAACAACTTCGGAAGATAAAGCTTATGCACCTTCAGTTGATCATTGTGATTAGAAATGTTATAAAAGTGAAAATGACCTGCAAATCGAACAATGAAAGAAAAAATTTCATTCTTCCAAGGAATGCAAACTTAGTTAAAAGAAATGGTGGATATACAAACTCAAAATCTTAAGAGATGGCAGCTCAATTTTCAATACCTTGCTCTGATCCTCCCATTGTCAGTCACTCTTATACAGGAATCAATGATTGCATTCTCAATAGGATCCTGACGGAAAATTTAGCACATAGCTTTATTAAACACATAGTACAAATTCATTCGATAAGAAATAATTTTGTTTGTAGAGATCAAAGAGGAAAACTTTTCATGGCTGATTAAGTTCTTCACGAGAAAAGATGGTGGTCATCAAGGAAGAAAATTCTTATTACCCACGAATCGCTTTAGTTGCTTCTAGCATGATATTCTTTTTTAATCTCATGATTTGTCCTCAATCATCCAAATGGACAAAGTGTAGCTTTTAATTCAATAGTGTTTCCCTTGATAAGGGGAAACATCGCTTAAAATGCTAGCTCAACGACTGGGCCGAATTACGATAAGCCACCTAACATTCAAGTCGATCTGATTGAATAACACTAGTAAAATACCAACTAAGAATTTGTTGATAAATATTAGCAATTCCTATATAGTGGTACTTTCAGACTCATTTCTGTAAATATATATAGAAGCCAACAAAATATAATTTTAAATAGAAAATTTGTAAATGTGGACAACTGAAAACATGGAATAGAGAGAGACAGAGAAGGATCAAATCGATTAGATTTCCTTGCCTTTCCTCCATCCAGTTTTTTCTGATTTAATTGATTAGATTCAACAGTCTGTCCTCAGAGAAACTTGAAATATTATGGAATTTAAAATCGTGCTAGAAGCTAATCCCTCTAGGAAACAAGTTGGTAGAGAAGAACAGCAAAAAAACGACATGGTCTCCCCTCTCTCCTCCCTCACGCCATCGGCCCCTTGAATTTAGATCTTCTCCGTCCAAACTTTCCGTTGTTGCTACGGTGGATTTGTTCCTTCACAGTCTCACTTTGAATTTTAATTGTGGTCATACAAAATCTCACCCTATGGTTTCTCCTTCGGCCACCTTGTCCAAAACCCTAGACGAGCATGGTGTGGTTTTGATATCGTCTCCTTCGTCTGGCAAGGAAGTTCCTATGGCATTTCAATTGTTGGGTTTGGTTGCCCTGCACTTTTACTTGCGGTCGTCCAAGTCACATGGCAATGCCCCCAAGAGCACCCTTGCCACAACTTAAGGGGGGCAAATGCCATGGCAACCGCACGCCATGGGGGGCTGGCCCCCTTGTGGGCTCTTATGGGAGGCGGCTCTTATTTCTCCCACCAAGGCCACCCTCTCCCAGATGGGTGATGACCCCTGAGCCGTTGCCTGCCATCTCCACGGCATTCCTCTTGCATGCCCTCCCAAAGATACTGCTCAGGCTGCTGGAAGCTCTTCTACAATGGCCTCCGCTCATGAATCGAACCCCTGACTTTTAGCTCATAATGCTAATGCTAATTTGGGTAACACTTTTGCTAAAGTTGTTTCAGGTAATTTCCAGCCTGTGGATTCAACTTTTCCCCAGGCCCCACGTAATCTTACTTCATTTACTCATATAGTTTCAGGCAAGATTAATTTTATCCCTAAGCCTGTTAGGAAGGGAGATTACTATTCTGTGACTATTGATGAAAATGTTTACCAGCAACGTCTTGTCGAATTCTCTTACTCTTTGATTGGGCGGGTGATTTTGGGAACGGGTAACAAGCTCTGGCCTACTATGCTTTTGCATAAATGGCTTTCCGAGCTATGGGGCATTAAAAATGATTGGAAACTAATTCCTTTGGGCAATGGCTATTTTTGTGTTAAATTTTCTAATGCACAGGATCGATCCCGTGCTCAACTACTTATCAATTGGGCGCTTAACTCGGGGACTATTCGTCTTTCTCCCTGGGTTCTGGATTTCAACCCTTACAAGGTTCACACTTCTGTTGCCAGTGTTTGGGTTCGAATTTTTGATCTTAGTTTGGAATATAGGGATCCTAATACTATTTTGGGGATCGCCAGTGCTATTAGTAATCCTATTCAAATTGATCAGCGATCATTAGATAGCTCTCTTGGTCACTTTATTCGTGTGTTGGTTGATATAGACCTTGCAAAGCCATTGCAAGATGATATTATGGTGGAACTGGTTGGCCAATTTTCGTTTGTGTCGGTTAGCTACGAGAAACTCCCGGAGTTCTGCTCTAAGTGTAATATTATGGGTCACTCGACTTGCTTCCGCCTTTACCTCTAAGGGGTCCTCAGCTCCGAAAGAACGTCCTAATTCACAGCAAGGATGATCCAGGGCCCCTGATGGACGTCCTAACTCTCAAAGGGAGCGTTCCAGAGTTTCGCAAAATTTATTGTCCAGTGCCTCAGGTCAAGGACAAGGGCAACGCCGTTGATAACTCAATGAAAAATATGGGTTCGACTATGCGGGTTGGATCCCCATCCTGTGCCATAGTCACTTGCCCTAATGATATTCATCTTGTTAATGCTTTTGAGGCTCTTGCCATGGATGATACACATGAGTCCCATTCCTCTCCGGTTCTGCCTACTCGTAATCCGATCCTTAAGCCCCCAGCTTCTAACAATGGCTCTTTTTTGCATTATCTGACCCTCGTAGTTTGCCTTTGACGATACAACATCCCTTGGAAAAGCCTATTCGCACTCTTAGTAGAGCATTCAGGGATAGCTCCCTCGATACGGCCAAGTCCTGGATGCATCAGACTGTTACTCAAGGTCCATCTTTGGTTATTCATGACCTCACTATTATTACGGATACTATAGGGCCTAAGGAATTAGATTTTGCCTCCTCTAAATTCTGGTCGGACTACGCTAATGAGGTATCTAATGCTCATGTGTCTGATCCTGAGGACCATGTTACTTCTGACACTTCCGTGCGCTCGCCAGCTGCTTCCCCACCTATTTATCAATGAATTGCATCTTCCGAAATATCCAGGGAATTGGAAACATTGCTTCTCGTAATGTTCTTAAGGCTTTATGCCATAAGCATAAACCATCTTTATTGGCTATTTGTGAGCTTAAGGTGGACACTAACTCGATTTTGGATTCTTATTGGACTACTTTGGGTTTGAGTTGTGTGACTCAAAACTTCCGTTCTAATGGTTAGGCGGATATCTGGGTTTTCTGTAATCATGGCATCTCTATTTTACAACAGTTCCGGTTTATTTCAAACAGATTGTTCTTCAGGTTCAGTGGGGTTCTCTGACTTTTCATATTGGTTTGGTTCATGGTTTTTGTAATCATATTGACTGTCGCACGCTTTGGCTGGATTTGATGAATTTGGATCTTGATGACTTGTTGCTCCTTGGTGATTTTAATGTTGTTAAGGGTCACCATGAGAGAATGGGCAGTGGTACTCTTTCCCTAGCTTCTTGTCGGGACGTCTGGGGCTTTTTGGATGATATTGGTTTAGCCCACTTCACGTAACTCTTTTACTTGGTGCGCCACCCGTACGCCCCTCTCCTTTCTCCAGGCAAAATTGGACCGAGCCCTAGCCACTTGTCGATTTTTCTCTCTTTGACAAGCGGTTAAAGGTTTGGTTCTTCCTCGTACGGCTCGAGATCACCACCCCTATTAGTTTCTTATTCGTCCCTCTATCAATAAGGATCCGGTTCCATTTCGTTTTCAGCACATGTGGGTTTCTCATGACTCGTTTCAGGATCTGGTTGTCTCCTCATGAGTTCAGCCATGTCCTTCCCCTAACCCTCTCTTGCGTATCATGTGGAAGCTCAAAAGGTTGCGTCACACAATTAAGGTTTGGAATAAAGACAATTTTGGTGATGTTAATCATCGTGTGGATAGTCGATGGAGAAGGTTCATCGATTCAGCGGATATTGAAACTTTGGGTTTCTCTCACGCCCGTCACGAGAATTGGAATTTGAAGCCCAAAGCGCTCTTCCAAAACGCCGCTATTGCAATCTAAATTCCTTAAGCAGAAGGCACGTATGACTTGGCTTAAGAATGGGGATCGTAATACAGCATTTTTTCATCGTTGTTGTAAGATTCCCGAGAGCCATTCGGGGATTCAGGGTTTGATGATTGATGGCAACTTTTCGGATGATCCAGTTGTTCTTGGGAATCACATTACCTCTTTCTATAAGGAGCTTTTCTCGGACTTAGGGGGTTCCTTTTTTGACTATTCTATGGTTGATCAGGTTATATCTCCGAAGGTGGTGGTAGCGGATAATGCAATTTTAACAGCTATTCCTTTGGATTTGGAGATTCGGGAGGCCGTTTTTGATATGGGGTCGGATATTTCTCCTAGCCCGGATGGTTTCAATGGATATTTTATCGCCACTATTGGGACATTATTTTAGCAGAGATTATCATCAGGGTCCGTTTCTTCTTCACTAGTTCGACCCTCCCTTCGGGGTTAAATTCTAGTTTTATGGCTCTCATTCCGAAAACTAAGGATGTGAATACTATTGACAACTTTCGTCCGATCGTTATGAGTAATTTTCTTTTCAAAGTTATTACAAAGATTTTGGCAACTCTCTTGGGCTCGATCATTCCTTCCTATTTGTCTCCTACGCAATTTGGATTTATTCCGGGCAGACATATTCATGATTGTATTGCTATGGTTTCTGAAGGCTTCAATGTTCTGCATGGTCGGCTTGATGATAATATGTTCTTGAAAATTGATATCCGCAAAGCATTTGATTCTTTAAACCGGGGTTTTTTGATACATGTTCTGCATCTGTTTGGCTTCTCAAAGATCTTCGTTCATTGGATTGAAATTATTCTTCAGTCATCCAGGATTTCATTCTTACTTAACAGTTCGCCTGTGGGATACTTTTCTTGTTTTCGAGGGGTTAGACAGGGTGATCCTTTATCTCCTTTAATTTTTTGCATTGCGGGGGGAAGTTCTGAGCAAATTTATTGAGGCAGTGGTGACTCAGAATCAGCTAGGGCCGTTCATTGCGCCTAGACATATTATATTTCCCTCTTCGATTCTCTACGCTGATGATATTGTTATTATGTGTGGTGTCTCTTCAGCTAACGCTCGTACCTTTCTTCAGATCCTCACGATGTATGCTGATATTTCGGGTCAGGCCTTCAATCCTCATAAGTCAAAAGTTTATTTCGGCTGGTTTTTCTTATATGCGTGGGCGTATTCAGGTTATTATGGATATTCAGTTAGGGGCCTTCCCTAAGGTTTATTTAGGAGCTCCAATCTTTAAAGGTGCTCCAAAGGCCGTGGTCTTGCAGCATGTTTTTGACAAGATTATCCTGAAATTTTGAAGATGGAAAGGGACGGCACTATCTCTTGCTGGTAGAGTCTGCTTGGTTAATTCTGTGATTACTAGCTCCTTTGTGCATATGATGATGATTTACAAGTGGCCAAGATTCTTGCTTAAGCAAATGGAGAAAGCCATGCGTAACTTTATTTGGTATGGTGATGTAACTCCAAAGGTTTGGTGGTGGTCAATTAGGCTCGGTGTTGTATACCTCGGCAAAAGGGGTCTGGGTGTTCGCTCGATTGTTGTGGCTAATAATACTTTGCTGATGAAACTTGGTTGGAAGGTTATGACTTTGGATTCTTTGGTCTTCCAGATTCTCCAAAAATGTTATTTGACATCGGACGACTCTATTCGAAGATCATTTCTTCCTTCTTCGATCTAGAATGGGATTAGGCATTGCATTGCGGATTTTTTAAATGAGTCTCGATAGATCCCTGGGTGTAATCCGATGTATTATTTTGGATTGACAACTAGTTGGGTTACTGCATTGCCGATAAAATTGGTATTTCGCATAAGTACAGATATCTATTTGGGCAATGCATTTTTTAGTACTTCTACGATGAGTCTTGGCATTTCACCGTTGAGGCTTATTTGGATCTTGTCCGGGATATCATTTGTGTCCCCATCGCCCCCTCCTCGAAGGACACGCAGGTCTGGATGCACTCTGACAATGGGACTATTACCTCGAAAGCGGCTTAGTATCATATTCGACCTCAATCTCTTAGGGTCTATTGGGGTTCTTGGATTTGGTCACCTCACATTTTGGAACGTCGTTCGATTGTGGTGTGGTGAGCTATCCACAATCGTTTGGCGGTCTTGGACTTATTATGCCCTAGGGGTTTTATTGGCCCCTCGGTATGTGGTCTTTGTTGTGCTTCTGCTGAATCCGTTGATCACTTGTTTGTCTCTTGTGTTTTTGCAGGGGCTCTTTTGCGTTGGATTTTTGGTTCATTTGATGTTCACCTCTTTATGGCTCATAGCTTTAATGAATTCCTGGTGCGCTTAATGACTTTTCATTCCAGCGAGCAGGTTGTTTTTTTATGGCGTGTGGCAGCATTGTCCTGCATCTGGCTTATTTGGCATATATGGAATGATTTGGCTTTTAACGATAATCTCTGGATGGTGGACGCGGATATTACCCATCTTTGGGTTCCTATTGTTGAATCTTCTTCTTTAGATCAGGGTTCCATAGATAACGATCAAAAAAACCTTTTCATTCTAAGGAGACTTCGAGTTCCTGGCCGGGCTAGACAAGCTCCAAAGATCGTGCAAGTTATTTAGCAAAAAACCCTCCCGGGCTGGATCAAGGTGAATATGGACGAGCGCTTGGTGCGCCAGCAGCCTTTGCGCTTCTGGGGTCTTCTGGAACTGCAGAGGCTTCTCTCGGGATTGCTTTGTGGAATGTTGTGGTACTGGGTACACTTTTGAGACCGAATTGGTGGCGGCAATGTGGGCCATTCATTATGCATTCGCTAAGGGTTGGACTCAACTTTGGCTCGAGTCAAATTCCGTTTATGTTGTGGATTTGCTTCACAAGAGATCTGTTGCTGTCCCCTGGCGTCATCTTAGCAAATGGCGATATACTCTTCATTTGCTTTCACAAATGGATCTGGTGGTTTCGCATATCTATCGTGAAGGCAATCTAGTGGCAGACCTTCTGAGCAAGAAGTCACAATCGGCAACTTGGTGGGGTGTTCCTCCTGCGGATATTGTCCCTTTTCTCATGGAAGACTATATTGGTCAATCCAATTATAGATTTGTTAGATAATGCGTCCTGGTCCTTATTTCTTTATTTTTGGATGTTTCATTTATGGGGGGTACTCTTTTTCCTGCCAAGGGTTTTCCCCACAAGGATGGGTTTTACCTTGGGAGGTTTTAACGAGACCCCAACCATTCAGTCATTTGGTCGGCTTGTGACCATTTCAATTTTCTTTCGGACTTGATTTTCGTCTTGTTTCCTTGGCTACCTGATCAGCTTGTGATCAGGATCACTCTTTTTCATTTTTTTAATATATCTTTGATTCATTCAAAAAAAAATAGTCTTTCCTCGGATCAGACATTCTGGTTTGGTATTGATTGGAATATAATGTATAAATATGGAGAAGGAAATTGCACAACTATAAGAAGGAAAAATATCTCTTTCGCAACACTAATATTGTCTTAGTTTCCTCTATTCTTGAAAGGGGCAAAGGGCAATTTGAAGTAACAAATCCTTTTAAATGAAAAAAATCATATTTGATCTATTGTTTTTGCTTCTAACATTTACTATTTTTTTCTATCTCTGTATTTCCACAATGTGTAAACTTACTAATCATTTTGCTTCGTCTTAAAAAAAATGAGAACTCGCATTTCATGAAACATGATTCCTTATTAGCATTTCTGATAACATTAGTACAAAATGGAGTGCATCCCTTTCTAAAACACTAATTATGTGCAGAAACAATAACCCATTGCCCTGTAAATAGACAAAACAAGAACAACTTATCCACCAATTTCAGAAACATCACCCCTATCTAGTTTTCATCAAAAATATGGACAATATCATTGTGCCCCATTTTCAAATATAATGAACTTCAACCACGATTATGACCTATTTTGAAACTAGAATACATTATATTATCTCCTTGTCCAATTTTCTTTTACTAAAACTCACAACAATAAGATTGCTGAGAAACAAAAACCAAACATAATCAACTTAAAATCCAACTTCTTCTGGCCATTATTCTTTGACTGAAATAATATATATAGTATAAATGAAAGAAAAAGAATATATAGTATAAACGTAAGAAAAATAATCAAACCTGCGGAAGAAAAGGAACATAGGATACCCATATAAAGTCTGATTTTTTCTATCTTCCTCTCGCATCTCTCTGTCTCTGAATGTCCTTCAAAGGGAAGTACTATATAGGGAATTGTAGATTGAGGAACCAAAAGATCTAACCTATTGAGAAACCCACCTACAGTCGTCGTCATATAAGTATTGTGAAGGAATTGAAAATTGAGGAAACTAAAAGACGTAACCCATTGAGAAACCCACCAGGCCACCAGTAGTCGGGTATATTCTAATTAAAATTAATGAGCGTAATACTTTAAGTTGAGAAATGGCAGCCCTCTTTTGGGGCAGACGTCTTTCCTTGGCTGGCGACTTTTCAGCGGGGTGGTGGATGAGCGGGAAGGTGGTTTGATTGAGGAAGGGTTTTCCTGGGAATAAGTAAGGAGGGTATATTAGGTATTCTAGTTTTTCACAGAAACATTGGTAGATTTAGGATTGAATATTGATATAGATTTTTGGCCCACTTGAGATTTGTACGCTCATTTTTCTTAGCCATCTTTCGAATCTCACAACTACCCTTGGCCAAACTCTCAAGCTTTCTATTCTTATTTTTGCTCATGCTCTCATTTATCTCAGCTTGTATCTCATTCATTTCATCACTTGCCAAACTCTATTTTTCTTTTGACTCGCAAACTCTCATCCTCACATGATTGTTATAGATTTTATGTAGGTGAAAGAGATAAAAGTATAAACTTTCTCTGCTCATGCTCAATAGTATAGCAATTAGTATATCCATCATGCAAAACTCGCCTATCAAATTGCCATGATCTATCCAACAAAATATGATAAGCCCGCATTGGCACTACATCACATAATATATCATCCTTATAGCCTCCAATCTGAAAAGATACTAAAACTCGCTTATTAACTCGTACCTCACCACAATCAAGGTGAACCATTATTGTGTATACGACTGGGATGTTCAAGTGTAGGAATCTCCAACTTCTCCATCTATTTTGTACTAGCCACATTTTTGCAACTACCTCCATCAATGATCATACTACACACCTTATCATTAACTAAGCATCTGTGAAAAACATTTTCGCGTTGCTCATGATCGACCAAATTAAGCTTAATATTCAAAATTCTACGTGACACTAGTGACAACACATCGCCCCTCGTCAGCATAACTACCTCTAGAACCTCTTCCAACTCCACATATCACTATAATTCGGCTCATCCTCACTTTTGGACTATATGTCACCATTAGCTCGAATCACCATCATTCTTCTATTCAGACATTCACTAGCTCTATGACCCCTTCCATGACATTTGTTTAATAAGTTGGAAGTAGTGGTTGGAGGAGAGGAGATAAATTTCAAAGAAACGGAACTCCATGATATTTAAAACACTCAATATCTCTAATGCGTGAAGTAGAAAGATCAGATTTACTTGAAGGTTTGGCGTTGTCCAATTCTGTCTTGTTCTCCACAACTTTGGGATGTTGTGAAAAGCATGCATCATCCATTTTAGGAGTATTCGAACCCCAAGTAATGGTGCTAGTGTTGGGATTTTTCCATGTAAAATCCCTCTTCTTAAGCTGCTGCTCAACTTTGACATCCATATGCACCATCTCCTCTAAGTTGACACAACGATGTAAGTCGAAAATATCTACTATAGGCATATTAAATCCAGCGATAAATCTCGCAATCGTAACCTCCTGATCCTCATCTATATTATCCCTTGCCATCAACATTTTCATCTTCTCATGGTAATCTTCTACACTTCTAGACCCCTATGTCAACCTCTGCAATCTGGATAGACGCCTCTATAATAATGATTTAGTACAAAATGACGTCGCATCAAACTTCTCATCTCCTTCCATGTGGAGACAGGTCGTTTGTCGTTTCTCCTCCTCGAGACCCTAATTGGTCCCACCAAACACTTGCATAATCTGAGAACTCGGTTGATGCCAATTTCACCTTTTCCAATTCGGAATAGTTCTAGCATCAAACATGTTTTCATTTTTCCTTTTCCAATCCAGTTAAGCATCTAGATCACTCTTTCCTTGGAACTATGGAATTTGCATTTTCATGTTACTCAAATTGCCATTTCCCCATCTCATATCACCTCTATTTCCACGTCGGTCCCTACCCAGATTGTAATTTTGCTCCCTTTCGGAATCGAAATCGTCAATATCATTCGCCCATTCCTCCAATTCATTCCTTCTAGGCCTCCGTGCTCTCCAGGCTCTTCTTCTTTTGGCCCCTCACAAGGATCCCCATATGTTTCAATTATCACTCTCGTCATAAGGCTGCTCAGCAAGTGCCTCCATAGGCAACTTGTTACTCAAATCTAATGGTTTTCGATTTTCTTTGGACATGGATGGTTCTCTCCCTCACATGTATACACTCGTTTCCACTCAACTCACAATTCCAAGTACTTGCATTTGTTATGATTATAAACTAGTCGATCCAATCGCAAAGACGTCCCATCGCATCAAGATAATTACTATACGAACAACAAATCTCAATAAGATGAATTTAGAAGACTAGGATTTGTAACTTCAAATCCAAATTTTGATTTTTATGCACGTGAATTACGATTCTTTACCCGATTTTGATGTGCAAATTAAATTGATATATGTATATATATAATATATATGTATATATATATATGGTAACCCTTGAAGAACTTGGGTTTATGGATAACAAATAAAATCTGAAAAACAAGGAAAAATGAAAACAATGATAGATTTAACCTTGCTAGATGACTTTGACTACCAACTGATGTGAACTGTAGCAACAACCGTGCATACGACTCAAATTACAATATGTCAAGATCTTCACTAATTCAATTAAATATGGTGAAAACCTCGATTCGTTGCTTACCGAAGCAAGAACCTTGGCATATGAAGACGCCACAACCAAATGCGGCAGTTTGTTTTATAAGTCAGAATTCGCAATAAGATGAACAATCTCGAAGCTCTAGGAAAAACCCAATATCAAAAGTCTTGTTAATAAAAATAAATAAAGTGTTTGCCTTATATAGGCGACTCAAAACAAACCCTAAAAAACTAGAAAATAAAAGAAGTCTAAATCCAAAGAGAAACTAAAAAATGTGACCTAAAAGAACAAAAACATGTAGATGCGGACGCGGGCGCACGACTCAAGCCATGCGCATGCGCAGCTCCCCGTACTAACATGCCTCTGTTTTTCCCAATTCCTAGCCGGACACAGTCGTGTGAACCCTCACACGGTCATGTGAAATTTCACACGGGCGTGTGTATCCCAAACGTGTGAATTAGCTCTTGGGGTCTTCATGAAAGTTGTGTCTTTCTCTTAGCTTTCCATAGATCTTGAATCAGCAATACCAATTTTGTAAGAGAAAGTTATGGCCAAAATACTAAACCCTGTCAATGCTGAAAATTGTTGACGCGTTTGGATGTATTTGAAAGCATCCCCATGTTGTTCGATCTACAATGCTTCTTTTCGACACCCGATTAACTAACATGACTCTAGACTCAATATACTTGGCCCTTAACAAGAATTTGGCTACTCAAATAACTCGTAACAATGGAAATAAACACTTAAACTATGATAAATAAATACAATAACTCAATTGCATAGTCTTCAAGAACTCAAGATAACTTGCATTCAGTATTGCCCTCATCCTTCGTAGAAGGATTCGCATCAATAAGTAAAATATCATCAAATCTAAATATTTTCTACGAATCAAATATGATTTTATAATTTAATTTATTGGATACATTTTGTTTTGAAGCAATTTGTTGGGTACATTTAAATAAACTAATATGATGGCAACCAATTTAATGTAACTTTAGTGGAATATTCATATTCAATTATTTATTTGATATACTGATAAAGTATGCAAAACTTTTAATTTGATAATTTTTAGTATTATGTTTTACATAGTACTAAATTTCAAAGAAATGTGTAGTTAATTCAATATCAAAATATAAATAAGATAAAAATATTATATATGTATGTATAAAAAATTATTTAAAATCGGTTATAGTTTTAGCTATTCGATTTGGTATTGTTCGGTATGGTACTTAGTACGAATATTTGAAAAATCTTCAGAACCGTACATGCGCACCATGAAATCTTTCGGGACAGTTCGGTTAGAGAAAAGCCAAAAAATCAATAAATATTCTCGGTTCAGATATCGTTTCGGATTCGGTAATCGCCAAGTCCTGTCCACACCCCTAATATCAAGGCCAGAAAAAGGTCACACAACTCAGAACAGAGAAGTTTATGTGCAACCTATACAATCATGTTTACCAAACTAGCAAATCTATTCAACTTGAAAATAATCACTATCTCTATGTGGAAGATGGGGGAAGTGATTTTTTATTTTATTTTTATCTATTTTCTTTTTTAGTTTTTATTTTGTCTTCATTTGTTGGAGTTTCTATCTTACTTTACGGGGAATTTTCAGTCTCCCTTTATGAAATTCATTATTTTCTCAATACTAGTAAGGTGCACGTGCGTTGCACATGACGTATATGAATTTACTAATTTAATATAAAAAAACATTATAATATTTAACTTAATGTAGTCTATTATAACAATGAAGACATAGTGGAACTAAAAAGTACTGCCTAATAATGAAAAGTGAAATCATCCGACAATTGTATCTATAAGTAGTTTATAATTTAAGGAATAATGTCAAATGTACAACTCAAAGAAAGGAAAATGAAACATGGACTGATCCCAATACAAAATATATGCCTCACACAAATTTTGGAAACACTTCATTTGACGATGTAGAAGCTTCAAATGTTGTACTTTCAATGTACATGACAATTTTAAAATATTCCTAAGAAATACATTCTTCTAAATCATTTTTGTTCGTAACTTTTAAATTGCTTAAACATTTACGATCGTCCCATGCAAGTATCAAGAAGGACATTAAAAAGAAAAGTTATTCCACAATTTCAAGTTACATCAAACCTTCTCTTTATTTGATTTCGGTAATTGTCGGCTTTTTTACTTAAATTTGACAATTTATCTCGTGTATTTGTTCTTGATATTTTAAAATATAGATTATGTCCACAAGATGTTTGAAATCCGAGGGTATGTTATTTCCAAATACCTTCTTTGGAGGTAGTGTTGCCTATCTATCCCTTATCATAAAGTTAGGATTTTTGTCCTCAAGTGCGGAGAGAAAGATTCAATTATCAATAGACACATCAAGTTGGCCAATCATTCCACTCTTAAAGCCTTTAGCCATAATCCGGATGACTTTGATTTATTTTCAAAAGTCTTACTTTGGGCTCGTTGAATCCATCAACATAATTGTTTGCTTTCTGCAGACAACATAGGATACAAAAGAAATCCAAAGTTACCTAGAGCGTGTGTAACATTGAACAAAAGGACATTAAAATTGCAAAGATCCACCAAAGATTATGGAAAAAAACTACAAACCAATCACCCAATTAATAAGCAGAGCCAATTAATTCTAAAACAAACAAAAAACTTCAATGTCATAAGGAGAAAAAGATAAATTTGTATATACATGTAGCCCACATAAATTAGGTGAAAATTGTTTAAATTTGTGTTCCTAATGATTCATGCACTTTTAGTTTTAAAACTCTATGATAAAATGTTAAGTTTTTAAAAGAAGCTAAAGCAAAGGATTGGATGAATCATTTATTTAGATTAATATAATTCAAAGATAAAAGACAGTAACATGACACAAAATACAATGGCATTAAATAATAACATATCAAATGACGTTTGATATATATTGTGACTAAACAAATAATTGACTTGCCTAGCCATTCAATATATCTAAGTTGTATTAATATTGGAAGCACATAATGTAGATTTCAATCAAGTTATTCATTCGGTGATTTTTCTGGTGTGTGATCTCGTCCTTTTCCTCAACATTTTTACATAAACTCAGACCTTCAAAATACACCAAGCACCCTCACAGGCACAACCTGTATCAAAATAAAAAAATACATCAGAAATAAATGCATTTCCAACTAACAAATGCAGTATCAAGTGAGAAAAAAGGACAACAGGAAAATTTAAAATATTGAGTTGCATTGCTCTGTTAAAACAAATATAATATCCAACAGATATAGAAAAACAGTGTGGAATTAACAATAGTAGCCAATTGAAAATGAAAAAAACATCTCAGTTTTCTTCTGAATGACAAGTCAAAAAACTAATTTTCACACAAAGATTTAAAGAACACAACAGTCACTTTAAATTGATTATTATTATTATTGGGGAACGATTTAAAAATAAAAAAGAATAAACAAATGAGAACAAAAGAGCCCAGATTATGCTAAGTTCGGGGGACTTGGTACGGCCCACAAATTGAAGCATACCAATACGAGAGAGAGAGTCCTAGCCCACAAGTGAAGTTTCATCGTAAAACCAATTGGTGTTAGAAGTATCTCACTTGTGATGCTCTTATACCATGTTAAATTCGAGGAGACTTGGTAAGACCCACACAATGAAGCATACCCATTAAGAGAAGAAGAACCCTCATCCACCAAGTAAGTTTCCATCATAAAACCAATTAGTGATAGGATAAGTAGCTCACTTGGCTTGGCTTTTATGCTAGGTCCCTTTCTCTAATTGATCGATGTTAGACAACCACAAGGAGATATTTCAACGGTTTGGAAATATTTCAGCGAGTTTAGAGATATTTTAAGAGTCAATGAAGAACAATATGGGAATTAAAAATCATGAAAAGGAATTCGAAAAAAGCAGAAGTAAAGAAATTAATGAGAATTGATCCAAGAAAAGTGAAAGGGCACACTTCATACTCAAAAACAGTAATGATGAGTGAAAATAAGGAAAGAAATCCAAATGCTTGTACGAAAAATTACTGAGAGAAAACAATGAAAGTAAAAGAATTAAAATATATGAACATGCCTATTATGAATCCTCAGATATTTAACTAAGAACCTCATGATCAAGATCCTAGAAAAGAAAGGGGGAAAAAGAAAAAAAATGAGCCAAATATAAAACCCTCTTCAATTCTTGTTGCCATCCATTTAATAATTGTTAAAATCACGCGCAATCACACACAGAAATGCATCATCCTATCCAAGAAATCATCAAAGAAGCAATGACCCAGATGAAAACAATAAATAAAAGAAATAAAAATACAATGGGTTTTTTTAGCCATTCCCATCAAACCAAGATATTTTTTAGCCATTTTGGGGTGTGAAAAACGCAATTTGCCCTTGAGTCAATTTAACTGCACAAGGACACACATCCCTGTGACTTGGCATCGAGTCACAGTAACTCGACATCCTAGTTCTCTTACTTATTATAATCCAGTTATTTTGTTTTTCTCCAAAAAACTTTGAATTCACATAACTTTTTCGTTTTAAATCCGTTTTGCATGTATAATTTATCAAATTAATCATCTTTTCTATATCTATAATTCAACACTCATATTGCATATTTAAAAACAAAAAATAAAGATTCGATTTTTTAAAAAAGTATGAAAGAAAAAGTAAGAGGATACATAGAGATAAGTGAAAGAGAAAGAAATAATTCAAATATCAAACAAACATGCTAGAAGGGTATGAATGTCATTTTACACCCCAAAATGGCTAAAAAAGATGTGTTTACAAAAGATGACTATTTTTCATCTTTACATTTTGGAAAGAGCTATTTTGTGCCTTTTCCACATAAAAATATATGAACTTGTCAAATAATCATTACTACCCGACACCTAAAGACCAATCAAGAAAGAAACATATAAACCCGCAAGGGTTGCCAAGTTGGTGGAGTAGGTGAGCGCGGGACTGAAAGGTCACGAGTTCGATTCCCCATACTAACACTTTCTTGGTTGAGTCTGTCACACAGGGCTTGCGTAGTGTGGTTTACCTGGTTGGCGTAGTTTGCAGGCTAGTACGTCCAGCCCGAGGGTTTATCCAGTGCGCACTCAAAGAGTAGCGGCTGCGGGTTTCCCCGTCATAAAAAAAAAAGAAAAAAGAAACATGTACAATAATAAATTCTTTATTTTGTGTGTTTTTAGTGCACCTCTCTCTCCCCCCCTCCCTTTTCTAGCATCGTAATCGAGAAAAAGTTAGCTTCTCATATACCCTTTCACCTGTTACAGGTGAGGTCAAGGGTTCAATCCTTATCTCTCCACTTCATCTCATTGTAATGGTTAGAATTTATTTTCAAAAAAGAAAAAGTTGAAGACTGATCAGGAAACAAAAAGATACAACCTGATGAGAAACACAAACTATATATTATTAGTTTACATCATAGTTGGTGCATTTATTTGTTATCCTTCTCCAAATGCCAACCAAAGATATATACGTACCTTTAATCCAAGTTGCTTATCCAAATCAAAATCAAACTCAATAGCTGGAGGTCTCAATAATTTCTTCTATGCCAGCCTGCCCTGTCAATGCGTTTCAGGTTGTTTATTAGCATTCCTTCACATTCTGTTTTATTATGTAAAGGCTTGTTTAGGAAATAATGAAAGTCGAATTACGTATTGATTACTAAATAACTTTTGGTGATGGTGCAGGTTGTCTTGGCAGGTACATCCTATTCATTCCTACAAAGGATAGGAGCTATTGTGGTAACTATTTTGTTGATTTTTTAACAATTCAATAAACACATTTCTAAATTATGGATTTATCTAATCCGAGAATTTTCATCTGTCCTGCAGAGAAATGGAGCAAAAGCTATTTGTTGTTGGGACCAGTGCATCTTTCGTAAGTCGACACTTTACCTGATACAGCAGTTCTTCGTATGCATGGCTGCTCATGCCATTATGCTTCTTGTCGTTTTTCCTTAACTTTTCAGTGTTATGGAATTTCTGAACACTTTTTAATTAGCAAATTAAGGGATAACTTAAAAAAACAAATTTTGACGTTTGGGCTAATTTCAAAAATACCCAGAGATGTTCCAAAATTACAAAAAAACGTCCTCAAGTTTTATTATGCCTTAAATTTAACTGTAACATTTCTATAAATATCATGGGGTCATTATAATGTTTGCTTACGAAGGGAGAAAATATAAGACAGAATCAAACATCAAGGGTTTTTTGCAATTTTCAAAGATCTATGTGTTCTTTTGCAATTAGCCCGAACCTCAGGTTCTTTTTTTTATGTAATTATACCTTGATTTAAATATTGAAGAAATCATTTCTGTGATGATACTTTCTTTGGTCGTTTTACCCTAATTCAAGAGAAAGATAATATACTCTTCTTATGTGTTGATATGCTAATTGGAATTAATAAGTTCGTCGTTGTGAGTCTTTTTTTTTTGAGCAAAGTCCTTGTGAGGTTGGAGCATGAGTGTTTTTGTATATCAGGCACTCGACTAAGAAATTTCGTTAAGGTTTCAAGGTGTAACTACTGGTATAATTGCCCTGGTTTAATCTCTGTAATATTTGGAGAGGATATAATACTATAGTCTACACACATTTAGTCAAATGGAGAAGCCTATGTCACAATGAATTCAATTCTTTATTCCTCCAAGATATATTCATGTCTGTAATTAAGTACTTAAATAGAAGGTCTATCTTACAAATAAATCATGTTAATCTTCCACAAAGGTAAATCAAATGCGTGAGGTTGGACAATTTGGAAACAGAGAGGTCTTTTTAACAAACTTCCCCATCTTACATCTATATCAAGCTTTCACTAAACCAAATACCTCTATGACTAAACTCCAAAGGCATCGTAGATCTATAAAAGAGAATAAAAGCTAAATGTCTTACATAAGCATGATCTTACAAAAAACTTATAAAAATAAAACAAGAAAATAATTGGCCCAATCAGGAGGATATAAGTGAATTGAAAGCACAAGCACATGGATCTTCAAAGTTGCTTGTGCCCAGAATCACATTGGTATAAATTGGATTAAACCAAAAGGAATAAAAAAAAGGAGATAACATCACCATCATATCACACATTTTTATCTTGACAAAATAAAATCTCATGATGGCACATATCAATAAACATTCCAACCAATATTAGGGGCAACAATCGGGGACATACCCGATATCCTTAAAGCATTCGAGCTCGTAGCACTTAAAGCGAATTCTTTTGTTGGGATCTAACCAGAGCATTTTCTCGTGAGAGAGTAAAACGATGTCGGTAACCCCCTGTTCAAATGGGAAAGAGCAAAGAGCTATCGGTGTTCAAATTATCCATAGTTAATAAAAATAATTATGAGAGGATCGATCGGTTTTTCTAGCCAAAATGAGAGGCAAACATTAGAAACCTCATAGCCCAAGCTCACAATCCAAAAGGGAACTTTTAATGGGAAAGAAGCCCAAGTTCAAAGGAGTAATTGAAAGCAAAGAAAAACGTGTTTACGTTTCAAAGAATTTATTAAAGAAAATAAAAAAAAAGGAAAACGAAGAAGAAGAGATCAATGGTATTCTCCTAGGGCAACTTGATGAGAGCACTATCAGATTTTTTTCACTATAAAGGCCCTCTATATGAGAAATCGACTAATCAACCACATATACAAGTTCCTCCTATGAAGGAGGACAAGCACAAATGCTTCTTTTTAGGGAAAAGGCTATGAAACCATTATTTATTTATCCATCACATCCTCAAACAAGAAAAAAAAACAGAAAAGAACTTGCACCAAGGAGGTGAAGGCAGCTGCATCAAGATTCGGAACCACGGTTGCGGTTCCTGCAAAATAAAGAATTTAATAAATTGTTCGTGGCAAAAATTGAAAAAGCGAGAATAATGAAAAAAACCATCCTAATTCTAAGCACCTTAGGTGGCCATTTTGAAAATGCTAATTAAAATCAGGTAGAGATGTCACTGCAGGGCATATATCTTCATTTGGGGTGCCCATGACTCTTCAATATAAAAGACAAAGCATGAAATATAGATATTACATGGATCATATTTTAACAAATGAAAATGACATTGGAGCAAATGTTGTCGAATTATTTTATTGGATAACAGCTTTTGTATATCTTAGATACAAGCATATTGCCCTATGAAATCAGCAGAACCGGCAAAGTCACTGCAATCACATGATAAACAATAAAACATTTAGAATTAGACATAACTTTTGGATTGTTCGGTCACATATATAACCTAAAGATTTTGAAGAGTGAATCTATCACAGAGTCACCGGGAAATAATGACCATTGGTTTCACAAACCTATGTCACCTTCACTCAGCATCACATCACATTTCTCACTGCTCATGTGCTTATAAATTTGCACATCTATTCCATGATGTTTCATGATAATCATACCTGAAATGTATCCGAATTTGATTATTTATTCTGATAAAAAATACGAAATGAAATTTCACTTCATTAGAATTCGCATTTCCAATTTTCTTGAGAAACTCAAAATGATACAAAATCCCTAATAAAACAAGAACCGTATTCTTAACCCACTAAAGTCACACTACAAGAAATCACACATTTCATGACAAAAATATCGTCATATAAACCTATTTTTTTCGTCACTAAATGTATTTGGTGACGAAAATTGAGCGTCATAAAGATCGTCATTGTAGCCCCGTCATAAAAGGTATACATGACGTTTTTGCAATTTGTCACTATAAAATTAACCTTTGCCACGCTAATAACGATTGTCACGATTTGTATCATTTATTGTGACGCTACATCGTCACATAAACGATAATTTTTTGTCATCTATATTATTTTTTGTCACAAAAAAATTTTTTTTAATGACAAAAGCATGTTTTTGTCATCATAGCATTAAATTTTAGTAGACGAAAATGATCGCGTTGCCGAATTCATCAAATTCTAATGACGGATTTTGGTGTCACAATTGTATCTATAATTTCGTCATATATTACACAAACTTGTCATGAAATATGTGATTTAACGTTCTGACGAAATATTGCGTGTTACATAATGTATATTTATAATGACAAAATAATGTGTCACCAATAATTATAATTCAACGACGAGATATGTGTTGTCACCAAAAGAATATGTAACGTGATGATTTTGTTTGTCATGGAAACAATCACTATATATGACAAAGCTTATCGGCGTCGTTAATTGCACGAAATAATGATGAAATCGTCCATAAAAAATTAATATGTGGTGACAAAATGTATCGTCACATAATAAATTTATACAGATGACAAGTTTAGAAAATATTTGTGACGATACAAGTCATCATTATAGTGTATTTTTAATGACAAACGTATATCGTCAAATAATAGATTTTTTAGTGACAACTAAGTTTATTGCAATAAATGAGTGTTTAAGTTACGAAATATTTCATTGTCACCAATTGATAGCTTTCTTACATGACAACATAATTGTCATGAAAATTAGTATTATAAATGAATGTAATTGGCATATTTTTTTAATTGTACATATATAATTATTTAAATATTAATTTGTAAAATATTCTATCAATACATTAATAATACTACAAAGTGCAAGTTCAAATGCGATTAAGCATGAAAAGTAAAATAAAAATAAAATCAATCATGTTTGATTAAGTAGAATACGGTTATTTATCAATATAAGAGAAATGATAAGATATCCATATTTCAAATGGACAATAAACTAATTGAACAATGTCAAGAAAAAACATTAAATATCCAAACCAAAACAAAAGAGTACTTAGATTAATTATATCGGCTTAAAGAGTATTCCCACTCGCAACCATGAATGCCTAAGCTTTTCAATACACCCACCGTGACTTAAGCCACTCACTTGAGATATTTTTTGCCCATTGTTTGACCACGTCCTCTTTTCTTTGAGACAACCGGCACATCGCACATCAAAAGGATGATAGAATAAAAGTTTATATTTACGTGACATTATTTGCTTGATGCAATATCTCCACAATTAAATGATAACTGTTTTAGTGATAAAGTTGGCATTGTTTGGTGTTAGAAGTTGATCAAGAAGCATAACGCATAAGAACATAATTCTAATGGAATATGAACAAAATATGCAAAATGTACCAATATGATAGTTCCAACTTTTATCTAAAATAATCCTCGGCGGTTAACACATCACTAACCAATAATATAAGTCAATGTCATTTTCACAATGGGTATTTCTAATAAGCAGATGGCATTTCTAGCGGGGCTTATTGCTTGTTAGACAACCAAAATACATGAAACTAAATACCTTTACCTATTTCTCTCTTTGCAAAGACCGTGTCTAATTCCATAATTGTCTTTAAAGTGTTACAAACACGTCCTTGAAGTTTGTATTTACCTAGCAAATACCCCTATTGAGGATGCATTTTAGTGCAATTTGTAAAATACAAACAATTGTCAAGGGTTATTTGTAATTTTGAAAGATAACTGGATTTTTCTTGCAATTATGGCTAAACCTATAGGGTAGGTTTGGTAATTAACCCTAATATTACTCACACACAGAAAGGCAATGAAGACATTTCTTTGGGATTAGCCAACATATAAAGTGACAAAACAACACAGAAAAAATGAGTTCTCCAAAGATGAAAAATAGATACATCACAACGAACATCGCTACAATGATGCTACTTACTTGGATATAGAGTGCCAACGCCAAAGCAGAATATTAACATCCAAAGTCATGCTCAGTCACACGTGCTGAAACCAGATAAGCGGTCCATGATAAATCAATTCAAATTAGTATGTTATTTCTACTTTTATTCCCATTTCATTGTCTCAAATGAATCCTCAATTGCACAATCGAAAAGATAATGCACACCCTTCTTTCGGATAAGGAAAAGATAATGCACAACCTAAAACAAGGTCGGGAGAATTTGAACTACAAATCGAAAATCCAAAGACGCACATTTGATCTGCATCGGAAATGTGCTAATATAAAGTCCTTGCAGAGTATGGACTAACCATAACCCAAACAAAGCCAAAGCTCATATCCTACAATAACCTATAGACAATGGAATTATGAGAGACAAAAGTATCGGTTTCAATTAAGTGCAAGTAGCTCATGTAACGGACCAAACACTTTGAAGTTCAAAGTGCGAGTGCAATTCATATATTCAATGCATGTTTCGATTACCTACAATGTAACACTCAAATTAATTCTTTTTTGTTTTTGTACTAGTTATACTCATATTGGAAGTGGACAAACTTGAAAGAAACAAAAAATTAGAAATGTGATGTATACGATATATCATTCGCTTCATGGTGACTCTTGTGTGTTCTCAAATGTGACCGGTTCGAGGACTTTGACACAGTGGAACTTTAGAGTTTTGTGGCATGTTCTCATTCTCATTGGTGTTGTTTGTTGTATTAGTTTCACCTCTATCGGAGGATCCATTATGCGATCCGGATGTTACCAAAGACTCGGTCACACCATTGTTTGCCACATTTGTTTTATCTAAAAGTTGTCGATACTTCTTCGAGGTGTCGAATTACATGAAGCATTCTTGGTAGTGTGATTTATGATACTTTGTAGGGACTTGTTTGGGATGCTTTTCATTTTCAGTTTATGCGTCACTTTGGAGCCATTTCTAAAACTCTACATGCACACGAAACTATTCAGAAAAATGAGATACGACATGAGAGCAATTAAAATAGGGAAAAATGGTAGTCAATTGGTCATAAAATATGTTGCAGGCCTTTCCATTACAATTATAAAAGTGAAGATGTTAAAGCTCTAATAGATTAAAAATGATTTCTTTTAATGGAAAAGATCAGTAGTTTAAAGATTCAGTAGTTTAATGATCAATTTAATATCGTAGTAGGCTTATTTTGTATTGAGCTATCACATGGAGAATTCTAGTGATGCAATAGTAGCTTTATATTTTACCAAAAAATTCAATTGTCAAGCTAATTTGAAAACTTCTTATATAGTAGTTCGATTTCCAAATAAATTTTTTGCCTTTTTGGATGTCTAAATTTTTGTTATCCTTTTTTTGTGTGGAGTTTGCATAATGACTTTTAGTACAATAGATTCAAGCATGGGCATAAAAGTGTAAAAAACTGCAAAACCGTAATCACACCTAGGAAAAACATATAAAATATGAAACACAAAACACTTTGCATCCAAAACACTATGCATTTGAAATCATGCTTAATTTCATCGACACATGCCTTCACATAAAAATACACACATCTCTAATATACGCATAACACAACATTCTAAATCAAGCAACTTATATTATACATGTAAGCAAGTTTCTATACCAGTCAAAATATAGGACATGAGTGATTTCAATTAAGAAAAAGGTGAAGAACTAAGATATTTACCGGATTTGTGTCTAGCGATTATTTGATGAGAAAGCAGAGAGAGGGAAGGGCGCAAGAGATCCTTTTGATATATTCTCAACCTAATACGTGGGATATATATGAATGAGAGAAAAAGGGAATTGATGGAGAGAATCACGATACCAAGGAATCCTTTTATTTATCTACCTTAATTAGATAAGAACCTAATTTAATTAAGTTAAAAAATTAAGCGGTAAACCAATTTTAGTTCGCCAAAATCATTTGGCTATGAATTGTTTTTTAGACTTTATTTATATAGCTATTTAATTTTTTATTTTAAAATAAAAATTCAATATAGCCAAAAATAGAATCTTTGCAAATTATACTAACCATATCTCAAAATACTTTTTAAATTAAATATCAAATTGTAAAGAAAAGGCAAATACAAAAATATGACTATCGAATATCAAAATCAAACCTTGTGAGTTGTGACTCATATCAACTTTGTTGTCCACATTCAAAATCAAACTCAAAATCATGAGTTAGGTACATGAAATTACTTACAATACAAAATAAATTCGTAATTATTTCATGACCCCTCCCGGAAAAAAAATTGAAGAAAGTAAGGAACAAATAACCTGGTCTCGGATTGCACAGTGCTATTATGCCGCTCGTATTTCTTTTTCGGAGGCACCATTTAGCAGGATGTTGTCAAGAGGTCGTGCACCGAGCTGCGGTCCATAGCTTGATAAAGTGGCGAGCGATTGATTGCAGGTACGAGCGGTGGTGGTCGGCGGATTGAAGAGCGACAATTGGTGTGCTCTTGGGAATGAATTGCGATGATTTTGTTGCTAGCCGATGTCGTTGTAGAGATCTCACCGATTGTGTAGGAAGATGGGTGGAATTGGGAGATGATTGTTGGGCGAGATTTGGGGATGTTTTTGAGAATTTCAATTTGTTAGATAGACTTTGTTTGGTTGTAGGCTTTGTTTGATTGTGAAATTGGGCATTTTGTATATATATAATGATGATTAAGAGAGGTTAAGTCTAAAATATACATTCTTATGATATTTCTTTTTCCCAAATAATTTTATTTAAAAAAAAACTATTAAACTACTACTTATATACTAGTATATCGTTACAATCGATTAAATACGGGATAGAAAAAATTCGTTATTTAGCACGTGCATTTAGTATATTATGAATATTTTCTAAAGAAAGTTACTGACGAAAAAATCGGCAAAAATACGAAAATATTTAATAAGACGTGCGGGTTTAATACAAATATAATATAATTATTTGGGAGTAATAATATAGCTTATTTTAACATTACATTTACATAAATTGTAATTCATACTTATGTTTAGTTTATAGTAAAATCAATTTTAGGTAATTTATTAAGGTACTTTAAATTATAACACAAATTGCAATAATCATTTAATAATAGTTAGTGATTTTTTAAGTGAATTGTATTTATACTTAGATTATATAAAACTTAATATATATGTTTTTATTATATTAGATTATAACTTAACATAAATCCAAAATAATTATTTAATAATAATTACCATATTTATTCGCCAAGTATTATACGGATAACTATAATACGAGTATTAAACATTTTACTTGAAAAGTACAGAGTATTTAACGCCGCTTTAATTTGTCTTTGAAACATAAGTATTTTTCATTATTCGTATGCGTCAGTACTATATAGGTATGATATGCGTATTAACTAACGAGAGATATCATCTCACGTGCGATGCACGAGTGTAATATAATAATATATTATATAATTTTGATATTAAATAATTGATATACTGTAGAAATGGTAATGGAGTGTGGTAGGGCGGCTATCTCAAGGATCATCCCGGCCATATCCATTGAATTGTGAAAGGGTTGCAAGATGATATGTTTTGACCCAAACAAAATAATTATGATTTATTAAATTATTATTCTTATTATACTAATTTAATATATTTTCACAAAATACTATGTTAAATGTCCAACAATAAATTAAAACTTTAGCAAAATAAAAAAAAATTAAGAAAATAAATTGTTTATATATTTGAAGCAAGTTTATACACCTATTTGAAAACTTTGTTGAGTAGCCTAAAACTTTATAAGTTATATGTTTACTTAATATTTTTGAAAACTAAAATTTAATTAAATCATTTGAAACATATTCGAATTTTATACAAACAATTTACTATATACGTTAATTTGATAAATAAAATCGGAGTATCATTTGATTTCTCAAAAACAATATTATTGTTAATATTTATTAAATGTTACCATGAACAATTCCCCAAAAATATAGATTTAGTTAGTGTATAGACTAGTTAGTCTAAGCGCGACTAAAATATGAATATCAATTAATTGGTGGGATTAAAAGTACAACTTATTTTCAATTAATATTTCATAAATTCACAAATAACTAATATTCTTATTTGAATAATAAAAAGTATATTTAAATACCATATTATTTGAAAAGTAATTATTGTAATGTGATGTCCTTTTTAACTTGATTAATACTAGGAATTTCAATTTTGACCCAACCCACGTGTACCCACATTGCATATATTCTTTAATGTATTTAATATATATTTTCCATATATAATATATTATAATATTATTTTTATATTTTAATAATTTATCTAACATTTATAAATTGAAAATAATAATTTTTGTAAAGAATATTTTATAAATATATTTA
Source organism: Rehmannia glutinosa (assembly GCA_016081115.2). Taxonomy (NCBI): domain Eukaryota; kingdom Viridiplantae; phylum Streptophyta; class Magnoliopsida; order Lamiales; family Orobanchaceae; genus Rehmannia; species Rehmannia glutinosa. Next base: position 28,942,539 of record CM071935.1, on the reverse strand, counting down.
AAATATTTTTTTCATTTTCTTTATTTCTTTCTATTAAATTTAATATGGGGACGGGTGGTCGCTGCCCCGCCCGCTCTGTTCTAAGGATGGGGTGGATGGGTATCTAGATACTAGACCCGCCTACTCACCCCATTGACATCTCTAGTTAATATTGTTTTCCAAAATAATTTACACAAATCTTGAATAAAGTGAAATATTAAAAATATAGTAAAAAGGCCAAGTTTTTTGAAGAAATTCGAAAATATAAATAAAAAACGCCAAGTAAAAGGTCGTCTCTTTCAAAACGACATTTAATGCATGATTTTAAATGGCAGCCTAATCTAATTTTAATGTCTTTTGAAAAAGCTTTTGCTACTAAAACTAAATAAAACAAAAGTCGAAAAAATATAATCGAGTTTGACCGGGTCGTTAATACATTTTCGGGTAGGAGACATTTGCAACTTTTTAGTGAAAAACAAGTTTAGTATAGTCATATTAAATGAAAGTCTCATTGAAAATGGAAAAACTAAACCTTTTGTTGTAGTGGAAGGTTGAACCCAAGACATCATACAAAATCAAAGAACCAACACCAATGTACTAAACCACACCAGGTTGTAAAATTTTTGTAACCTTATCTATTTGACTTGTATAAGTTGCTACTTTAATATATCAACTTATCTTAGTGCAATGACACCTTATCCATGCAATCTACCTTTGAAAAGAAATTCAGAAAAGAAGAATACCCAGCCCCTTAACGACTTGCTCTGTTTTTGCTTCTCAAAATTATCACATCTCTGTCTCTCTATCGCGCCATCAAACCACTTCTCCCCACCAAATCACCGCCCAGGCGTCCACCGGCGGCCAACTCCTCTTCGGCGCCAATCACCAGAAAACCTCAATTTGTCGAGAAACACATCGGCGGACTCGTACATCGGCAACTTGATAAGCTTAACTTCGAAGAGTGAGGTCAGGTATGAAGGCGCACTCTACAACATCAATTAAAACACATCGGAACGATGCTTGTTGCTGAATTTGAAATTTATTCTCCTGTAACATATACAGACTGAACATTCATACTAGTTGAATCAAATGAATTTGACAACCTACTCTGCTGAATGTTTGAATACCCTGAGGTTTAGTATAACTGGTCTAGAGCTGGCTTAAACTTAATGAGCAGTCAATTTTAAAGTGCAGAGTGAATTTAGTTTTCTCAATTGAAATACTTATACCAAAAGCTTGGTAAAAGATCACATTCTATCTCTTTCTATTGTTGTAGCGTTTTGATACCAATGGATAAATCTTTCTAGTGCATTGGGAACTCATAGAGGTGTTCACTCGGTCAAACCGAACCGAACTGAAATTTCGGTTAACCGAAAATTTGGTTGGTCGAAATACAAAACCGAAACCGAACCGTATTAGCCGGTTCGATTCGGGCAAAACCGAATTTATTTTCGTTTTTTGTTTGGTGTTTCGGTTAAACCGACATTTTGAGCCTTTCCGACTGCATTGCTTCTGCTCTTCACTTTTCCCAGTAGTAATAATGCATTCAACTCTTCACTTGTTATTTTATATGAATTGATGTTAGACTGTTAGTTTACTTATGTAACATTGTAGGATTACACTTGTATAAGATGACCAATTTGTATTAAAACATTGCATAAAAAGATAAAACAGAAGTTTCTTGGTAACATGTGTGACTGGTCTATTTGTTTTAATATTGTGATGTTGAAGTCTAAGCTGTGAAATGAGTCCAAAATGGCCATTCCCTCTCCTATTTCTCAACTCTTCTATTGAACTGTGGACAATACATCACCTTCATAGTTGCTGAAATGTTTTTGTAATTATTTGAAAATTTTTATTATTGTGAAACTCTATGAGAGTGGAAATATAGATAGTTAATCAAAAGGAAAGTAAGAGGGCTAATACAATTAAGCCCAACCAGCTGTCCGAGGAGCACATGAATGTTGTTGCAGAATATGTGCAGCGACTCATTATGAAGTGCTTCCCCTGCCAGGTTGTTGGAATGTTTCTAGGGTGTTGTTTAGTAGTTTTGCAAGTAAAGTGTTGTTGTTTCAAATGGATGTATATATTTTTGTTAAAGTTGTCTTGTGTGTCTATGGAGGCACTGGAGTTTGATACATATTAAAAGGTTTCTTTATTTAGAATGTTGTTATTTTGACTTGGGAAGAACTATAATGCTCATAGGAATGAATATTTTTGGATGCAATACCTAAAACATCTTTCACTTGCAAGGTCTTGAGTTTTAGTTGTCTGATGCAAGGTTCTAATACCTCTGATATGATGACGAGATTGATAGAGTTGGAAATTTTGGTTGATGGTGTAAAGGATTGTCAAACAAGTTGCGGTTATGTGCTCGATTGCAGTAATAGAACACTTGGTACCAAAAATTGTAGAAATGAGACATGTGATTGTGTGATGTTCTGAAACTTAAATTGAACTTGTTATTCTACTGAGAGACTTCTTTTAAATAGGAATTCCAACTTTTGTTATGTATGGAAGTAACTGGTATTACATATTGTGAAACTCAGATGATTAACAACTGTTTGCTATATATTTTGAAGGCTCCTTTTCTGCACGTCATTTTGAATGACATTATTGGTTTGCTTTAGTGATATGCATGTGGGCTTCTCCTTTTAGTTTCTTGTTGCTGTTTTTCTTAAAACTATTTCCACTGCTGCAGGTCTGTACTTTTGGATCTGTACCCTTGAAGACACCAGGACTTCTTTCAGTCACGATCAGAATCTAAAAGACACCAGGGGCAATCAGGTTTGATATATCCAAGCAGAAGTATGCACTTTCTCATGCATATACATACACACACATATATCCTTTATTTTCTTTATTTGAACACATGACCTGTGAGAAGAAAACAAGACCCAATCCACTAGGCTAGCCATAGAATTTGGTTAATTGTGAATACCAACTCTTATTAAAGAAAACAATTTTACCTTCTTAAAAATCGAGAACCGAGGCTGAAAACACAAAAAGCACTTTTTGTGTCAAGAAAAACTTTTTTTTTTGTAACTTACCCTCAGTGTCATCTCAGTGAACAAACAAAAATAGAGAATGGAACAAACATGTTTTATGTCAAGTTCAAAAACTGGTTGGTTGCTGTTGGAAGAATGGAACAAACATGTTTTATGTCAAGTTCAAAAAATGTGACATGGATGTACTGATGGTTTGTGGAACTGTAGTCGAGCTATGACCTCTTGGCTATTGAGCTAGCCCAGACTACACTAATAACTAAGTGTGCTCTTTACACAGATACTACGAGGCTTTTGTTTATTATGAACTTGTTTCACTTAAGTATCTTGGTCAGGCTTTTGTATTAATTGGTCCATGTCTTTTATCTTGTCCCATTATAAAACAATTGTTAAAGCCTATCAATTATTGGCGGACGAGCAACCACGTAGAGTCACCACAAAGATTCCTGAGAAAATAACCAATTACTGAACATGCACTTATCCCCTGGTAGGAAAAGCCTACTAAAATTTCTCAATATCAGTTTTATTTCCACCATAATGCATTTTCTTTCCTTTTTTTCTGGCAGCATAACTAGCATTCCTTCAATTACTAATCTATATCATGTTGATATAACCTTTACTTTCAGCTTCAAGGAAATTCAAGGAAACTCAGCCACTCGATTATGTTCAGGTCTCAGGAAGACATTTTGTTCCTTCAAGGACAAAATCTTGAATGCTTGATTTTGCAATTTATTTTGTGATGTGATCTTGTTTTGTGCAACAACAGCCAAAGGATCTTCAAACAGCTATGCTGTTAAAAAGAAGGACGAGATTGAGAGAGTTGCCAAGGCCAATCGTTGAGAGTGGAAGCTTGAAGTTTCTGGGGAAATTTTGTTGTTTGGACCTGGCCTATTTATCTTATTACATTCGCTTTAGGAGCTACTATTAAAATAGTGGTTAATGTCTGCAATTATGGACTCATGAAATATTTTTGCTTGTCTGCATTGCAGAACCTGGAGTTTTATTTTGTCTGATCTTTATTTTTATTTTTGTTGAGAAATGAGAACTTGGTGAGTTACATTTTTTATATAATTGCATCTTTGAACTTACAAAAAAAAAATCACTTCAGTTGCATTCTTCCGTCAAATGCATCGCTAAGAGCATTTGTTCTTGTTATATTTATCATTGTTGTTATTATCATTATTTTGCTAAGATGGATACAACAGAGAACATGACTAAAACATGAAAAAAAAAGTAGGACACTAATTTTGTTCAAGCATTACCCATTATTCCTCTTGTTTTACTTCTGATGTTGCAAGTATGTTTATGTCCTAGAATGCTTATGCTTATTTTAACTCAAAGATTGAAAATTGTAAGCAGAGTGCAGACTGTGGCAAGCCAAAAAAAAATGTGAAAACTATAAAATGAGAATTCATCTTCTTTATCTTAGTCATTGTCGATATTTGGAACATTGTTAATATTTGGCTTCATATTGCAACGGCCATTTGAAAACCATGTAAATGGTGCCTTTTCTAAGTTCTGGATTTCTGTTTTTTCTGAAGATTTTTATGATAAATGAAGCTTTTTGAAATACAAGCTCGTCCCTTTATGAAAAAAATTGTTTGGTGAAATATAGTATTTAAAGCCTTACCTAACCCCGCCGAGGCTCTGTCTAGGAGCTAGGCCCTAGCCTGCCGCCCGACTAGAGTCTAGTACTTTTTAGAACAGTGATAATAACCAAGTAAAAATGGAGGGGAAACTAAAGCAATCTCCAAATAGATAGTAAAAAATATTTTTACACAATATAAAATGGTGACAATGCACATTCATTGTCACTAAATATGTGTTTTCATGACGAAATAATAGCGTCATTACTTTTTGAAGAAATAAATGACAAAACATGATATTGTCATGATAGAAAATATTTTCATCACTGTTAATCAACAAATTATGGCAAATATTTGACAAAATATTTTGCCACAATATAAAATGGCGACAATACACATTCATTGTCACTAAATATGTGTTTCCGTGACGAAATAATGGCGTCACTATTCGTTTGAAGAAATAAATGACAAAATGTGATATTGTCATGAAGGAAAATATTTTCATCACTGTTAATCAATAAATTATGACAAATATTCGACAAAATATTTTGCCACAATCTAAAATGGCGACAAATCGCACATTAATTGTCACTAAATATATTTTTCGTGACGAAATAATGGCGTCACTACTTTCTTGAAGAAATAAATGACAAAATATGATATTGTCATGAAAGAAAATATGTTCATCACTATTAGTTGACAAATTATGACAAATATTTGACAAAATATTCTGCCACAATATAAAATGGTGACAAATGCACATTCATTGTCACTAAATATGTGTTTCCGTGACGAAATAATGGCGTCACTATTCGTTTGAAGAAATAAATGACAAAATGTGATATTGTCATGAAGGAAAATATTTTCATCACTGTTAATCAATAAATTATGACAAATATTTGACAAAATATTCTGCCACAATATAAAATGGTGACAAATGCACATTCATTGTCACTAAATATATTTTTTCGTGACGAAATAATGGCGTCACTACTTTCTTGAAGAAATAAATGACAAAATATGATATTGTCATGAAAGAAAATATTTTATGACACCAAATGGCGTCACGGATTATAATCTATTTGTCATTGAAAGATTTCCCTCCTAAATTTTGCTGCGAAATTTCGGCGTCTAAAATTACTATGACGGATTTCGGTTAATCGTCATGGAATAAGAACAATAGTGACGAAATATAAGATCAATAGTGACGCACATAAATATTGTCATCAAAAAGTAATTTTCATTGACAAAAATAAAATTCGTCACTATTAGTTAACAAATTATGACAAAAATTTATGCGTGGTAAAGAATTTCGTCATAAAATGTGTGATTTCTGTAGTGTCGATTAAAATAACCTATAAACTCAAATAAATTGAAATAAATAAATACTACCCCAGGACACAAATCGGAAAATCAAATTTTTGATAATTCAAACTGTTTCTAAATACCCCAGAACACAAATCAGAAAATCAAATTTGTAATAATTCGAACTGTTTCTAAAGGAAGAACTAACCATGGGTATTACAGATTGTTGAATAACCCCAGAAGAGACAATCAAAAGAGATTAGTCTTTCTTCCATTCAGATTTCCTGTGGTACTCAATACTCTTCTGCTTTCCATTTTGCCGTATGCTTCTTCTTCTTCTTTTTTTTTTGGTGTATGAGAGATGAATGATGACTTTTTGGTGCACAAAGATGTCTTTTAGGTGATCCCTACAGAAACATACGTCTTTTGGGATTCTAAGTAACCATATGAGACTTTAAAGGCTAATTTAATATTGACATTTTTGCCATTCAAATTAGTAGATTAAAGGGGTGTTTTAGTGAATACATATTTTGACAGAAACTTTCATACTTTTAAAGTAGAGAAGAAAAATACTCACTCGGAAAGCGAGACGGGATCCTCTATTCCACCTTTGTGTTTCATCTAATATTCCACCGTGCGGATCGTCGCCATGTGTCCATTTAATTAATTAGAGATGACAAGAACTTAACTGACTGCGTCCCCAAAGAATTAGAGTCCAAGAATATCAGATTACATCTTTTCCTTTTATGTTTCAGCACCTTCCTTTTAGGAGTCCCAACAGTGTTGGATTCAATATGTTCCTTTTTTAGATTTAGAATATCATCGGAAGAGAGACCAACCAAACAAAAAAGAATTACAGTCTTCTTCTTCGTCTTTCTCAACGCATAACAGCTCCGCGCGCGATTTTTCTTCTTGACAAAACCAACTCTACCAAGCTTCGCCTGCTACTGTCCGGAAATTACCGATGCATCAACAACGTGCAGAAGAATGACGAAGAGAAACGAACAGAACGACTTTTTTCCGGGAATCCCGTCCGCCGCTGTTGTCCGCGTTTACTTGCAATTGTTTTCCAGCCCCTTGGTTTCATGTGTGCATGTTTTTTCTAAATTTTTTCTCCTTTTATTTGTTCCCACCCATCCCTGCACACTCTGTTCTATGTACTCAGAATGAGGTTTCAAGAAGAGAACACATGGCCATCTCTGCACTTTAATTTCTTGATTTTCTTTATTTTTTGGTTGCCAGATGTGTGTGTTGTGGTATGTGTAGTGAAGCTTAACCAAAGAATTAAGGATAGTTGCATTAAGGATGTTACGTGAAGAGATGTTTGATACCAAACATTGAATAGAAAGCAGAAAAATTTAATTCTTAATCAATTAGAACATAGGCTTCCATCTGTTTGTTGAAATGCCATTGTGAGGACATTTGCGTACTGGCTTTTTTTTTTTTTCTCTCATTTAACCGTAACTTTTCAAATGATGAAAATTATAACACAACTCTATGTGGCATTCCTTGTAACGCAGGAGTGTGAGACAAATACATTGGAGACAATCTTCAGTCCAGTTATTAGGTATTAAACTACCATCACATGCACGTTAGTATTGGAATTTCTGGAAATTATAATTAAATGAAACATCTATCACTCCATACTATTAAATAAAAAGTTTAGGCCTAAAAAAGGAGATTTCTGAGTTTTTGTTTTGGTGTTTCTAAAGCCCGAATCATGATCGCGTTGCAAAGAACAACTTCCACGGAGGAAATATGAATGTTTTCTAGCATCAATAGCTTTAGATAAAATGAACCCATATTGGCTTTTCACAATCAACAGCATTTATACAGAAACTCTAAAGCTATAGAAGACTTATGCGGATTTGACATCATAAAAGGATAGCCAAAGTCTGCAAAGATGAATAATAGCCTGACAACTTTACCACATCTCATGATATAATCTCAAATCAACACTTTATATAAATTGGCATCACATAACAAGAAATTAAATTAAACTATTGGTACAAAATATATTAACACAAAAGTGAAGTACATTTAGCAAGCACGAGGTTTCTATTGTTGTCTCATGCATTAGGTGCATCACCGCGTCCATCATTGGCTTTCTTGTAACGGCCTTCAAGTGTGGAATTATGCAAATGAAGCCCCCCGAGTCGTTGTGACTGGATCAATTGTTGCTGTCATGCAAAGTACAACAAAAATTAGAGATGTACTTAATAAGATAAAAAACAAATTTGCTCTGTTAAGCGTCACAACCTGTAGTAGCTGTGTTAAGCCCATTTCATTCTGAGTACATCGAACAGAGTGTGCAGGGATGGGTGGGAACAAATAAAAGGAGAAAAAAATTTAGAAAAAAACATGCACACATGAAACCAAGGGGCTGGAAAACAATTGCAAGTAAACGCGGACAACGGCGGACGGGATTCCCGAAAAAGACGTTCGTTCGTTTCTCTTCGTCATTCTTCGCACGTTGTTGAAGCATCGGTAATTTCCGGACACATGCAGGCGAAGCTTGGTAGAGTTGGTTTTGTCAAGAAGAAAAATCGCGCGGAGTTATGCGTTGAGAAAGACGAAGAAGAAGACTGTAATTCTTTTTTGTTTGGTTGGTCTCTCTTCCGTGATATTCTAAATCTAAAAAAGGAACATATTGAATCCAACACTGTTGGGACTCCTAAAAGGAAGGTCTTTGAAACATAAAAGGAAAAGATGTAATCGATATTCTTGGACTCTAATTACTTTGGGGCGTTAACGGTCCGTTAAGTCACTGTCATCTCTAATTAATTAAATGGACACATGGCGACGATCCGCACGGTGGAATATTAGATGAAATACAAAGGTGGAATAGAGGATCCCGTCCGCTCACGAAGAAAGTAAAATAAGGCAAGAATTTGAGCTAAAATTGTAAAACACATCAAACAAAACCATTCGTTACTGTATGATTTGCATGTATCCAAAGACAAATTACATAAGTTTCTTCCTATGTATCTGCTTTCCCATAACCACTAGACAAAGGAGGAATCCCTTGTTGATTTCTAAAAACATTCAAAGGATCTATCATTGTCTTAACTCTTACCAATCTATCATAATTCTTCAAAAAATACTTCTCACCCCAAATCCTTGCCATCTCCACAAAGATCACCAATTTCTGCACCACTACTATTCAAAAATCCATAACTCCGAGATCAAAATCCATGTAATTAACATAAGCGCCCTCGGTCCGGCATTTAAAACATAAAGGCGTCATTACATTGTAAAATAATCTTATCCATTCCAAATAATTTTTGCTTTTATCATTGTCTTCCTCTTTCCACTCAACTTGATATTGAATTGTGAAAATATTACCTTTTCTATGAGGAAAAGGTATAAATTCACTACTTATTTTGTGCATAGCTCCACCATAAGGGTCTAAAATAACATAACCCTTGGGCTCTTTCTCAAGTATTTCAATAGCAGTTGAAATTCCACTTCTTGGAATTAAAGCCCTTACATAATCTGATTTAGCCTTGAAATAATTCTTGTTCTGCAAAAACCTATCTCTCAAGCTAAAAATTGAACTCCCATTTTTCACCGAGAAATAAAGAATAGACTCAATCCAACTCATTTCCTTACAATCCCCTTCCAAAATCCCCAATTCTGGAAAAACATTACTTAAAATTTCAACAGCTTCTTTTTTGGGGCCTAAATAGAACCCCTTAAAAGTAGCTGAAATTCCAATTTTTTTGGCTTCAGGCAAACCGGCGCCAACGAAAACCGATAAGTAAAATTCATCGTCTAAATTAGGCGAAACACGTTGCCATTTATCGACTAGCTCCAAAACGCGACGCTTTGATCCTGGCCTAGAAACAACGAAACCTGTCACGACTTCAGGCACTTTTATCAATTTAATTTTCCACGCATAAATAACGCCCCAAATTCCACCACCGCCACCACGGATGGCCCAAAACACATCCTCCCCCATGGCGGCCCGATTTAGTAATTTCCCGTCTGCATCAACAAGAAGTGCATCGACAACATTATCAGCAGCAAGGCCATATTTTCTCGATAGTAATCCAAATCCACCACCGGAAATGTGCCCTCCGATTCCTACGGTAGGACAAGAACCGGCCGAAAATCCATGCACTTTGCTCGACTCAGAAATCGAATAGTAAGTCTGGCCAAGTGTTGCACCACCTTCAACCCAAGCAACCTCGGACTCTAAGTCGACAGAAACTCGATTTAAGTTCATCATATCGATCAAAACGAACGGTGATCCATCGTTGGATGTGTAAGAAGAGCCCTCATAGCTATGTCCACCACATCTCACTCTAATTTCAAAATTTCCTTTCTTGCAACATAAAACACTGTCTATTAGCTTGTTTTTACTCTCTGGCATGATGATGGCGATCGGCTTAGGAGTCGATGGATTCGCGAAACGGAGATTTTGGATAGAGAAATTGAGCAAGCTGAAATAAATAGGATCATTTTTGGAACTTGGGTATAGAGAGAAATTATTCACATTGTGATCAATCAAACAAGATTGAAGCTTATCATCATGGCAGAGTGTAGGAACAAATATTGAAATGAAAATTGTTAAAGGAAAAAATGTTGTTATGAGTGAATTCATTAGAACGCCGTTTTTTTTTCAAATTGTTTTTCAAAAATTTGCTATTGTGAATTGTGATGAATGAAAAAAAAGTCGCCCTTATAAGATAAAATTGAGAATAATTTTGGTCGTTTGAGGACAAAAATTAAAGAATATAGGGATGAATGCATGAGAAGATTAATTACTCAACGTTTTTGCCGGCCTACCATTTCTTTAGTACAATTAAGACATGTAAGAAAACTGACAAAGAAAATTTAGAATTGTCTTTTATATTTTGGGTATCACCAACTAAACCAGCCAACTGCTAGAAAACAAGGCCCGCTTTTATCCATAATTATTTTACAAAGCAACGACAAAATTTGGCTCAATTTGAAAAGGTTGGACATATTTGTGAAATTTTCTTGATATTTTTTATGTGGAAGTAAGAATCAGCGGTCGTGAATAGGGATGCAAACAAATCGAGTCAAGCCGAATATAGTACTGTTCGAACTTGTTTGAATTTATCTAGCTTCAAATATTGTGTCTGAGTTTGGTTTGATTATTGATTGAATTAGGTCGAATGAGCTTTAGTCGAGACGAATACGAATCGAGCTCGAGTAGCTTGATATTTGTACACATATTTCATTCTTCTTTTATAATCGAGTTGAGCTCGAATCGAGCTTTACATATCATCGAATGGAAAAAATATATTCAAAACGAGCTTTTAACGATTGATCTCGAGTCGAGTCGAGTAATTTGGTTCGTTTTCAGCCCTATCTATGAAATATTTTAGGGTGCATTTGGATGGAGGGATTTGGGAGGAGAGATTTGAAATCCTTAGCTAAATCCACACCCTTGTTTGGCATATAAATCGAAATCAATGGATTTCAAATCCCTCTTTATGTTTTAGTTCATTTTCCAAGGATTTCAAATCCTTCTCAAAACCTAGTCATTTGAAATCCATTCTTTTTTTCTTCCCCTTTATGCTCACTTGCATATTCACACGCACTTACATAGTTACATACACTACACACATTTACACACACTACACACCTTTATGCTCACTTGCATATTCACACGCACTTACATAGTTACATACACTGCACACATTTACACACACTACACATACTGCACATATATGCACAAATTGCACACACTACACACATTTACACACTGCACACACACTACACACATATTCTCCTCACATATGCACACGCATTATCATTACACATTCAGACATAATAAAAGTTATATATTTCATATTTTTATTAGTGTATAAAATTGTAATTTTTTACAAAATAATAAGATTATACCTTTTATTTTTATTTATTAAATATCAATTAAGAAAATAAATAGAGCTTCTAAATTTTTTTTATCAAAACTTACGATGGATTTGAAATCCTTACACAAATCCACATTATCCAAACAAGAGGTGGATTTCAAATCCAATAATTTTAAAATCCCTTGAAATTTCAAATCCCTCCATCCAAATAGGCCCTTAAAGTTCCCAACTCATGTTATTATAGCTTAATTGGTAGCAAGAATGTAAGAAGTTTTATGTAATGAAAATACAATTTCTGCACTGGGATTTACCAAACATGACAAAACCCACCGGCCCAATCGCTTGTGGGCCTGATCCAACCCAGATTTAATTCGACCCAAATTAATGCACTCGGATTTCGATAGAGTCAGCCCATCAAATTATAACAAAACCAAAACACAGTAAAAAATACATTCACGTCGTTCATGGTTGTGTACGGTGATGTTTGCTTTGCTGTGATTACCGACATAATTGCATAAACATCAAAGTAAATCATTTGTTTTTTTTCCTTTTTAGGAACATCAAAGTAAATCTTATTATCATAATGATCACGAAATAACTAATTTGTGAGTGTGGCGATTTGTACTTGCCATGGCCACCAGCCTCATGAGCAGCCAAAAAAGTTTTTCCTTCAAATTTATTCTGTTTTACATTGAATAACTATTTTAAGAAAAAAAAATAATATCTATTTTTTTATTCTCGAAATCTTATATATATACATATATCACGATTTCTGCAAATTGATCAAGTTGCAGCATGCTTTCTCTGAATGCCGGCAGTGGTAGGTTACAAGGAAAAGAATCCAAGTAGACACAAATAAAAAAGGACCCGTCGTCCAAGAAAACTTGCCAAAAAGCAACAAATAATATATAGGGAGAGATTGGTTCAAATGAGGCCGATTTATGGGATGAGACACTATATACTAATCTTAGCCATTGATTGAAATTTTTGGATGAATGTGATTTTTTCAGTTTTTAGGCATTTTTTTAAATGTCTTTAATTTAAGATATTATTAACACGATCGGACCTATGCTTTACAAAGCTCTAAGTGGGATTCTAAAAGTTTGACTTTCGGCTGCCACTGAGGAGTGACCAAGTGAGAAATATTAAAATCACGGCTCACGATGGGAGAAGAGAAGAGAGTTTGGTTCTTTGCACGTTGTTAACGTGAATTGCATAGGAGTAGGAAGAGTTTAGGCATTTTCTTTGAATTTGGGTGTTCTGGAGTAAAGAGGAAAAAAAGAAATTGAACCATAGGTGTTGTTTACTAGAAAGTTAAAATAAATAAAAAAAAAAAAATTGGGCCCCAAAAAAATTTGGGCCCTAAACTAGAGCCTGTTGGGCCTTTCCTCAAATCCGGCCCTGATTATAGAAATTTTGTAAGTTGGCATGTTTTTTTTGGGGAGTCATTTGACTTTCTGTAATCGTATTTTATGGAATGTAATTGTAACTGCCTTATTTAGTGACGCGATTTTAGGAGCATTTTTTTTTTCAAATTTCTTTTTATGTTCTTTTTAGGATCCAGCAGAGTTGGTGTTCATTTGTTGCTTAGATAGCTATTAGATAATGTATAATTAGTTGTTTTTTGTTGTACAGTTTATGAACACATATTGATGAAATGTAAAACCACGAGGTTGGGGAGAATAAGTATAGTTAGTCTTCGTTTCATGCTTAGATAGATCTTAAACAATGCATAGTTAGCTAGTTGTTTTTGTTTGTATAGTTTTATGACACTTATTGCATAGTTGAGTATAATATTGTACTGCATATAAAGTTCTTATACATTGCAGAGCCGGTCCTAGGTTTCGAGAGGCCTAGAGCAAAAAACAACAATGGTGGCCCTTGTATTTACATAAAAAAAATTAAAAATAACAAAAAAATAATATTACAAATATAGTTTCATTGATTTAACATATAAAATACTTATTTTAGTAGTAAAAAATATCATACTCCAACTTTAATGTTTTGGTCTTATTAAAACAAAGTTACAAAAAAGATCGTTTAATATAATTTACCATAGAGAGAAGACAAAAAACATTATTAATAAATTAGCTACGAAAAATTGATATTCTTGTATTTTTATCAACAACCCACCAGTCAATCTTTCATAATCAATTAATTACTGAAATCCACTCTCAATTGGAATCAAAGACAATGCTAAGTTTTTATTTTTGTTTTTTCAAAAAAAAAACATGATAGTTAGAAATAGAAAAGGGGAAAAATAAATTTATTTTTGCAATTGTCAAGACTTGAACGCATGACCTCCAAAGTATAAAATAAAGCTCATACCAATCTACCATCTTACATTTTTGTCTCTCATTCAACCTCTGTAAATATATAACTAAACAATATATATACAAATATATAAAAAAAACAACTACGGGGGCCCTTGCCGAAGGGGGGCCCTGTGCGGCGGCAATACCTGCTCCGCCCCAGGGCCGCCCCTGACACATTGTATAAATAGTTTCTAGACAATGCATAATTAGTTGATTTTTTGTGCATAGTTTTATCACACTTTGTATAGTTGGGTACAATGTACTGTATAATTTAGTTTTTTTTTTTTTTGCGTAGATAGTTTCTAGATAATGCATAGTTAGTTGATTTTTGATGCATAGTTTATGACACTTTGCATAGTTTATGATAATGCATAGTTTATGACACTTTGCATGGTTTACGATAATGCATAGTTTATGACACTTTGCATAATGTACTATATATTTTAGTTTTTTTACATTGCATAGATAGCTTCTAGACAATGCATTGTTGCATAGTTGAATCTTATAGTTATTTATGCAGTGTTCCCAAATTATTTATGCACTATCTCTAATGCGAAAATTTACAGATCACAGTATATAGAGACAGGGTTGGATATACCAGCTTCGAGTTCTTTCCTGGCTGTCAACTTCTTCTATGTTGTCCATGGAAGTTTCTTGTAGAATTATTGGTGTTTTTCACTAAGAATTGAAGTTACCTTCTGCATAATTTTTTGTTCTCTCTGTAAAATATGCATAGCTCGTTAATAGCGTAGAAAAAAAAATTTTGTATTGGTCTGAGTAATGGCATCTTTGTAAGGGGATTGGGATCAATATGATATATATTTAACAGATTGCGTGATTGATTCATTTTCATATTTAATTTATAACAGTTTCTTGTTGTATTTTAGATTACATTTATTTGTATTTTTACATCGTTATCCTTTTCATTATTTAAATTAAGTATTTAATGTAAGTTTAATCCATTTAATTACAACCTTTGATTATTATATGAGAATGGTTAAGATCAATCTATACAGTCTCACCGCAGTCACTTGTCTAAATAGATCCATCACTTGTCTAAATATATATATATATATATATATATATAATAGACTAATTCAAGTAATACATAGTGTCATATTTGCATGGTGTGACAAAGAAAGAGCATTAGGTTTTTGTTTTTAGAATAAAATGTTTCACAATGGAAGCACTAGATAAAACACGTAGCAAAGATGATCTCGCTTCTATCACGTATTGTCAGGTTATGACTCATCTAATCTTCTGAACACAGAATCCCACATATGGGACAAATTTATTAACGGAAAAAAAACACATAATGGGGACAAATAAATACCATCAATCGGGACAAATTTATTTAGATTAAAAGCAACGAAAATTAATTACTTCCCTCATCCTTCGGGGAAGAAAAGAAGAAAGAATATGGAGGAACAAAAACAGTTAGGGTTTTGAGAGAAAGAAAATGAGAGTTTAATCGGATATTTTGATTGATTCCATCTAAAATATATTTGTCTTGCTCTACCCATTTTCCCCACTTAACTCGATTCTAAATTTTAAAACGGGATGATTTTATCACATCAAATGAAAAGTGTAATAGTATCTAAAATTGATGATGATTAAAAGTCCAGATCAATCCTAAGACAGGGTAATTGGTTTTGATGGTCCAATAGTCCAGGTCTTAGAGTAAAGATAACTCCAGTATCAAATATAATCATGTAGTAACAACTAGTATGCAACACAAACAAACATGATTAGGAGGGCTATGCGGTTGTCCAGAAAAATCTCTCTGATGCTTAAGTCAGCAAGTCTGCAAGTGTCCATAGAATAATCAAAAGGCAGATGAATTGATTATGTAATTAAGTACAGATTACATTAAATGAATATGGATTGACTACTTATACATGAGATGGTGAGCCTCATGGAGCTTCATCTAATGACATGAGCCTCATGGAGCTTCATCTAATGACATGAGCCTCATGAGCTTGATCTAATGAGTTGGGTCTCATAGGCTGCAAGTAATGAAATGACCTCATGAACCGCAGGACTGCTTAGTAACATTTTGACCCAACAACAATTAATATTATGGACAATTAAATAATAAATTCCAAAATTAAATAATGTGATAAAAATTTTAGTCTTAAAGGATTCGATTAATTGGTAATAATAAAAAGTCAATTTTACCCCTGTAGAAATCAAAGAACATTTCACGTTTATTAAATAACTCCACTTAAAATTTTGCGATACTTGAATTAGACTGGGATCGGGAAATGATACTAAAATCCAAATCAACAAATAAATCATTTGGATAAAATATCAATCACACTTTTATCATGTTGAATTGTTGATTGCTGGTACTTATAGAAAGTTTGCTTAGATATGGCAGAATGCCCGAATCCGGTCGTGGAACCTGTCCCCCCGAACCCCATGGAAAATTCCCACCCCGAATATTTTAATGGGGTCTGATGGGTTTAGGTCACCCTACCCCCAACCCCATTATATATATAATTATATATTAAATATATTTTATATTGTGTATATACATATATATGAAATTATTTTTTTAAAAAAAAATTATCATATAATATTCATTTTTTAGTGTATTTGAAGATAATTTCTAAAAGTGTTAATAAATATAACACATAAGTTTAACAAATCATGTATATATTTTTGTTAAATTATATAAATTGAGAATTAAAAATATTATTTAAATTATAAAAAATATATAAATGGGGATATCCGCTCATGCCCCATCCTCGATTCACCCCGCCACAATCATGCCCCGATCCTTAGCGGGTGGGCACGAAATACCAAAATCCGCCCTATTGCCACTCCTAAGTCTGCTCGTGTGATCACCACATGGTGAGTTAGACCCAACTCAAGATTCGGACAGGTCATAAACCATTAGAAAAATATGATCCTATTAAGTGAATAAACTCATTTTAGAGTGCCAAATTTGAAAAGTAGGTGTAAATACCCACTAAATATCGTTAATTGTTGAATCATGCTCTTACCTTTGGTGCAAGAAACCAAAAAAATATTTGTTGCATTAAATTCAATTGTTGAAATATGTAACTTGTGAGTTGTCTCTCATTAATTAATGTTAGAAAATTTATTTGTTAGATTTTGATGATACCATGTCAAACTTAAACTAGGAAGTTGGCACCCCATTTTTCTTGTAATTATGCATTGAAATAGATAGGACTGGAAGAACTGAGTTAAGTCAGCTATGTCAAAGATTACAAGAAGTCAACTGAGGATTGGAATGAAGACTCTGATGTGTGTCAGCTGAGTATGGCCTAGAAGGAAGTAAAGGACTCGACTGAAGGAGAGTCAGTTGTGGAACAGCTGTGAGAAGTGTCAGTAAAGTCAACTCAAGAAGTCAAGTCTAACATTTGAAGTGATAGTTGAGTAAATCCCATGATTGGAGCAGACTCAAGTCACCTGGGGTAAAGGCAGCAGTCAAGTGAAGACAACTGACTTAGATTCGTTGGAATAAAGTCAAGAATATTACTCGATATAGTAATTTGTCAAGCTGCCAGGTCTTAAAGTGTTTGGCCCAGAATTGTGCAAAAGGAAGGAACCAATGGGAAACATTTCACCTTGTATCAGACCCTGCAAACCTGGAATGCCATTTAATACGAGGAAAGGTCAACACCACCAAGGTTGCAGACCAAGACAAGACAAGCCAACAAACACAAAGTGACATTTGAAACTAGTCTATCTCTTTAACGGGCAAATTTCAACTGTGCACTATAAAAGGCTGAGGAAGCTATTGAGAAAATGTTACCTGAACCTAGCAAGAGCAAGCATTTTCTGAGAAATTAACCTGCAAAATTCTCAAAGCAATTCAAGCAATTCCTCAAGCCTTAAACTCGAAGAAACTCGATCCAACACAAGCTGTGAAGGAAAGATAATTTCAATCATTGAAGAGGGAACTTTTGAAGAAACAAAAAGGGTCTACTTTCCAAGTTGAAGGATTGTATAAAGGTTCAAGTCGAACCAAGTATCAAGTTTGTTGGAGGGAAATGAAGGTCATGGCCCCGAGACATTCAATAAACCTCTCAAGAACATCTAATCATGAGCTATTCTCGGACCTCAAAGCTTATGAGTTTGAGTGAGAAAAAAAGAGCGTGAGGAAACAACTTGTACCCAAGACAATTTGCATTGTTGGCCAGTGAAGGGAAAAGAGTTGAGCCAAAAGAGGCCATAGACCAAGAGGACATTGCCCTGATGATTAAGAGATTCAAGAAGTTCTTTAACAAGAACTATAAAAGGAATAAGGGTGAAACCTCCAGAAGACATTCAACACCTTCTAATGCTAGGGAAGACAGGCCATCCAAGAGAGTTGAGCATCAAAGAGCTATTATTAGAGAGCTGATAATCAAATAACAGACAGAGCTGATCAAAGAGCTGAGAACATGTGTTAGAATTGCAGACAACCATGACATTTTGCAGTTGACTGTTCCTATCCACCAGTCAACAAATATAGGAATGAAGAAGAAAGAAAAGTCTTCAGGGAAAGAAGACATGAAAAGAAGAAAGCCATGTTAGCTGCTGAGACTGCTGAGCCAGCCAAGTGCAAAGAGGCAGCAGACTCAGACAGTAGTGAAGCAGACTACTCTAGTGATTCTGAAGAAGAGGCTATGATCTGCCTCATGGCCAAAGAACAAGATCAAGAAGATGATGTACACTCTAACTCATCTCATTCTGATTCAAGTGATAGTCACTGTGACACACACTTCATCACCCACAGGCCTTTATGATTCATTAGGCAAAATGATGAAAGATTTTAAACACATAAAGTCCTCACACACAACCTTAAATGAGGAAAACAGTCAGCTTAAAAGCCAAAACTTACAGCTGACAAAAGAGCTGAGCACTCTGAGTCACATAGCTAATGAGAACACTAAGCTGAAGGCTGAAAATGCCAAGATCATAGCAGAGTTAGCTGCTACAGAAAAGAGGGAAAAAGATCTAAAAAAATGCGATTGCCTCATTTACAAAAACATCCAAATCATTGGATGAACTTATTATGAGTAAAAAAGAATGCGGAGACAAGACATGCATATGATTTAATTCGTCTATGCATAGTCAGACTCCAAGAGTGATTTGAAAAAGGGATCTTCAAGCAGTGAAGCATTTCAAAAACCCAAAACACCAAATACTGCACCCACATTCACTCCAAAGCACAATCACAATCATACTTGGCCTTGGATATAAAGGAAAAGGAAATAAGTCATTGAGTATCTTTGAAAGGACAGTGAGAAGAAATTCACCATGTCCTCAAAGAAACTCCGAATGAAAAATACTCTGAAAAGCAAACAGAGCTACCAAAAACCCCATAAATTTCATGAGAGAAATACATATGATGGGAATTGTAAACACTATCCAAACTATGCTTTGATTGGAATAATGTGAAACATCAAAGAAAAGCCTATGGAATATAATCCAAAATGGCAAAGACCTAAACCTCAAAGAAAGGTCATTCCAAAGAAAAAAAGAGCTTTTATCAAAGACACATATGCACCCAAGCACTACACTCGGATAAACCACAACTACCCCAAGAAAGCAATTGCTAAAACACAAACACAGGCATACAAACAAAAGAGATAGTCGTATGATCCTAAAACCCCCAAGCAATTTGCTAATGTGCATTATGATTATGGCACTGATAGATGGCAACCTCTAAGAGTCAAGACCATTTGGCTATAAGTTGGTTGGAACATCTTATAGCACTAACCCCCTAGGACCTGCACAAGTATGGGTACCTAAAAACTGATTTCCTTGATTGCAGGTTCAAGGAACAGCTGAGTGCCAAGGAACCTGGTACATGGATAGTGGTTTTTCCAGACATATGACAGGAAACAAGAAAAATTTGTCAAGATTCAAGGATATTAGAGATGTTAAAGTTATACTTGAAGGAAATGAAGCTCCAGGGGAGATCAAAGGCACAGGATCCATCAAGAAAAATGGATTGGAAATCACAGATGTTGCTTACGTTGAAGGCCCCAACTTCAACCTGCTAAGTATCAGCCAACTCTGTGACAAAGGCTACAACGTAGGATTCAACATGGGATTATGCCAAATCAAAGATGTTGAGTCCAATGAAATAGTGTTGCAAGGTTCAAGGCAAAAGAATATGTATGTGGTAGATTGGTCTACTGCTACACCAAGCACATATCTGCTAGCAAATAGCATAGCTGAAACAAGTTGGTTGTGGCACAAAAAGCTGAGTCATCTAAACTTCAAGACACTTAACAAGCTTGCAAGGAGTCATCTTGTAGAAGGATTGCCAGACTCAGTGTACAAGAAAGAAAGTGTATGTGATGCATGCCAGATGGGAAAGCAAATCAAATCATCATTCAAGGATAAGTCAAGTCCTTCTTCAACAAGGATATTGCATCTGTTGCATATGGGTTTATTTGGTCCAGTTGAGTCAGCTAGCATCAGTGGAATGAAATACACCCTTGTAGTGGTGGATGATTATTCAAGATATACATGGATAATTTTCATGTGTAAAAAGAATGAAACTTTGCAGAAGTTACCTCAGCTGATGAGAAGAGTTCAAAATGAGAAGAGTCAAACCATTATAAAGATAAGATCTGACAGGGGAACTGAGTTTGTCAATGGGATAATAACTCAGTATTGTGTTGAAAATTGTATTGCTCATGAGTTATCAGCTGCAAGGACTCCACAACAGAATGGAGTAGCTGAAAGAAGGAACAAAACTCTCAAGGAAGCTGCAATGACAATGTTAGTCAAGTCGGATTGCTAAGAGATTTTGGGGTCAAGCTATAAACACAACATGTTATACTCATAATAGATGCATGATTAACTGTGCAATTAACCAAGACTCCCTATGAGATTTGGGATGCAAGAGAAAGCTAAATATCGGATACTTCAAGATATTTGGATATAAATGCTTCATCCATAACAATGGCAAAGATAATTTGAAGGCATTTGATGCTAAAGCTGATGAATGTATCTTTTTGGGATACGCAGCTAAGAGTAAAGCATATAGAGTGCTGAACAAGAGGATTATGATTACAGAAGAGTCTATCCATGTGGTTTTTGATGAACCCAATGTGAATGGAGAAGACATTGATGAGTTAGCTGATAAGCTGAATCAACCAACTATGCAGAAGAGTCCTTCTGTTGAAGCTGAAGTGAGAACACTCAACCCTGATGAAGATGAGATAGTTGAATCTCAAAGACAGCTGGAAGGTCTACAGTTGAATGAAGATGAAAGAGTTGTTCAAGACAACTTAGCTGCGAGACGGCTGAATCCAGCAGACTTACTCCAACCTGATGTGAGATGGCTGAGAGACCATCCACCAGAGTTAGTCATTGGAGATGTTAGAGATGGCATGTGAACCAGATCCATAGCACATCATGAAGATATGTTCATTTGTTTTATTTCTCAGATAGAGCCTAAAGATGTGTCTTAAGAATTGGATGACACAAATTGGATTCAGGTTATGCAAGAAGAGCTGAATCAGTTTGAAAGGAACAAAGTATGGGAATTAGTTCGAAGGCCAACCCACCAGAATGTCATTGGCACAAAATGGGTTTTCTGAAATAAGATGAATGAGGAAGGATCTGTTGTTAGAAACAAAGCAAGATTGGTAGCCAAAGGATATTGCCAAGAAGAAGGTATAAATTTTGAAGAAACCTTTGCTCTTGTTGCAAGATTCGAAGCAATAAGGATGTTTCTTGCTTATCTTTATCTTATAAGAACTTCACTGTATATCAAATGGATATGAATAGTGCATTTCTAAATGGACTGTTAGAGGAAGAAGTCTATGTTGAAGAACCTTCAGGTTTTGAGCAGAAAACTATTGGAGATAAGGTCTACAAGCTCAAGAAAGCATTATATGGATTGAAATAAGTACCAAGAGCATGGTATGATACATTGTCTCAATTTCTAATTGACAATAGATTCACCAAAGGCAAGGTTGACAGAACACTCTTCAGAATTCAAGATGGAGAGAGTATACTGCTTATTCAAATATATGTGGATGATATCATTTTTGGATCCACAAATAAAGAGTTGTGTGACAAGTTCTCAAACCTCATGCAAGGAAAATTCGAGATGAGCATGATGGGAGAGCTGACTTTCTTCCCAAGACCTCAAGTCAAGCAATTGAAGGATGGAACCTTCATAAGCCAAACCAAGTATACCAGAGATTTGATGAAGAAATTTGGTATGGAAGAGAAATCTTCTGTGAAGATTCCTATGAACACATCGACCAATATGGACATGGATGCGGATGGCAAAGTCATGTTGATCAAACCGATATAGAGCTCTCATTGGATCATTGCTCTATCTAACAAACCAAAGCGGATATCACCTTTGCGGTAGGTGTATGCGCTAGATTTCAATCTGCACCAAAAGAGAGCCACATGACTGTAGCTAAGAAAATCCTAAGGTATTTGAAGGGATGCCAGGAAGTCGGCTTATGGTATCCAAAGGAATGAGGATTCAAGTTGGTAGGATACTCAGACTCAGATTATGCTGGATGTAGAGTTGACAGGAAGAGTACTTCGGGTACATGTCAAATGCTTGGAAATAGATTGGTTTCTTGGTTCAGCAAGAACAAAACTCAATAGCTACATCCATAGCTGAAGCAGAGCACATCATGAAGATATGTTCATTTGTTTTATTTCTCAGATAGAGCCTAAAGATGTGTCTTAAGAATCGATGACACAAATTGGATTCAAAGTTATGCAAGAAGAAATAGAATCGGTTTGAAAGGAACAAAGTATGGGAATTAGTTCAAGGCCAACCCACCGTAAATGTCATTGGCACAAAATGGGTTTTCTTCAAATAAGATGAATGAGGAAGGATCTTGTTGTTAGAAACAAAGCAAGATTGGTAGCCAAAGGATATTGCCAAGAAGAAGGTATAAATTTTGAAGAAACCTTTGCTCTTGTTGCAAGATTCGGCTAATAAGGATGTTTCTTGCTTATGTCGCACATAAGAACTTCACCGTATATCAAATGGATATGAATAGTGCATTTCTAAATGGATCGTAGAGGAAGAAGTCTATGTTGAAGAACCTTCAGGTTTTGAGCGAAAACTATTGGAGATAAGGTCTACAAGCTCAAGAAAGCATTATATGGATTGAAATAAGTACCAAGAGCATGGTATGATACATTGTCTCAATTTCTAATTGACAATAGATTCACCAAAGGCAAGGTTGACGAGAACACTCTTGTAATTCAAGATGGAGAGAGTATACGCTTATTCAAATATATGTGGATGATATCATTTTTGGATCCACAAATAAAGAGTCAGTGTGAAAAGTTCTCAAACCTCATGCAAGGAAAATTCGAGATGAGCATGATGGGAGAGCCGACTTTCTTCCCAAGACCTCAAGTCAAGCAATTGAAGGATGGAACCTTCATAAGCCAAACCAAGTATACCGAGATTTGATGAAGAAATTTGGTATGGAAGAGAAATCTTCTGAAGATTCCTATGAACACATCACCAATATGGACATGGATGCGGATGGCAAAGTCATGATCAAACCAGATATAGAGCTCTCATTGGATCATTGCTCTATCTAACACCAAAGAGCCGTATATCACCTTTTGCAAGAGGTGTATGCGCTAGATTTCAATCGCACCAAAAGAGAGCCACATGATCGTAGCTAAGAAAATCCTAAGGTATTTGAAGGGATGCCGGAAGTCGGCTTATGGTATCCAAAGGAATGAGGATTCAAGTTGGTAGGATACTCGGACTCAGATTATCTTTGGATGTAGAGTTGACAGAAGAGTACTTCGGGGTACATGTCAAATGCTTGAAATAGATTGGTTTTTCTTGGTTCAAGAAGAACAAAACTCAATAGCTACATCCATAGCTGAAGCAGAGCACATCATGAAGATATGTTCATTTGTTTTATTTCTCAGATAGAGCCTAAAGATGTGTCTTAAGAATTGGATGACACAAATTGGATTCAGGTTATGCAAGAAGAGCTGAATCAGTTTGAAAGGAACAAAGTATGGGAATTAGTTCGAAGGCCAACCCACCAGAATGTCATTGGCACAAAATGGGTTTTCTGAAATAAGATGAATGAGGAAGGATCTGTTGTTAGAAACAAAGCAAGATTGGTAGCCAAAGGATATTGCCAAGAAGAAGGTATAAATTTTGAAGAAACATTTGCTCTTGTTGCAAGATTCGAAGCAATAAGGATGTTTCTTGCTTATGCTGCACATAAGAACTTCACTGTATATCAAATGGATATGAATAGTGCATTTCTAAATGGACTGTTAGAGGAAGAAGTCTATGTTGAAGAACCTTCAGGTTTTGAGCAGAAAACTATTGGAGATAAGGTCTACAAGCTCAAGAAAGCATTATATGGATTGAAATAAGTACCAAGAGCATGGTATGATACATTGTCTCAATTTCTAATTGACAATAGATTCACCAAAGGCAAGGTTGACAGAACACTCTTCAGAATTCAAGATGGAGAGAGTATACTGCTTATTCAAATATATGTGGATGATATCATTTTTGGATCCACAAATAAAGAGATGTGTGAAAAGTTCTCAAACCTCATGCAAGGAAAATTCGAGATGAGCATGATGGGAGAGCTGACTTTCTTCCCAAGACCTCAAGTCAAGCAATTGAAGGATGGAACCTTCATAAGCCAAACCAAGTATACCAGAGATTTGATGAAGAAATTTGGTATGGAAGAGAAATCTTCTGTGAAGATTCCTATGAACACATCAGTCAATATGGACATGGATGCAGATGGCAAAGTCATGATCAAACCGATATAGAGCTCTCATTGGATCATTGCTCTATCTAACAGCCAAGAGCCGTATATAACCTTTAAAGAGGTGTATGCGCTAGATTTCAATCTGCACCAAAAGAGAGCCACATGATCGTAGCTAAGAAAATCCTAAGGTATTTGAAGGGATGCCGGAAGTCGGCTTATGGTATCCAAAGGAATGAGGATTCAAGTTGGTAGGATACTCGGACTCATTATCTTTGGATGTAGAGTTGACAGAAGAGTACATCGGGTACTTGTCAAATGCTTGAAATAGATTGGTTTCTTGGTTCAAGAAGAACAAAACTCAATAGCTACATCCATAGTCAAGGTAAGAGCACATCATGAAGATATGTTCATTTGTTTTATTTCTCGGATAGAGCCTAAAGATGTGTCTTAAGAATCGGATGACACAAATTGATTCAAAGTTATGCAAGAAGAGTCAATCAGCTTTGAAAGAACAAAGTATGGGAATTAGTTCAAGGCCAACCCACCGAATGTCATTGGCACAAAATGGGTTTTCCAAATAAGATGAATGAGGAAGGATCTCGTTGTTAGAAACAAAGCAAGATTGGTAGCCAAAGGATATTGCCAAGAAAAAGGTATAAATTTTGAAGAAACATTTGCTCTTGTTGCAAGATTCAAGCAATAATGATGTTTCTTGCTTATGCTGCACATAAGAACTTCACCGTATATCAAATGGATATGAATAGTGCATTTCTAAATGGACATTAGAGGAAGAAGTCTATGTTGAAGAACCTTCAGTTTTTGAGCAAAAACTATTGGAGATAAGGTCTACAAGCTCAAGAAAGCATTATATGGATTGAAATAAGTACAAAGAGCATGGTATGATACATTGTCTCAATTTCTAATTGACAATAGATTCACCAAAGGCAAGGTTGATAGAACACGCTTGAATTCAAGATGGAGAGAGTATCGCTTATTCAAATATATGTGGATGATATCATTTTGGATCCACAAATAAAGAGCTATGTGAAATTTCTCAAACCTCATGCAAGGAAAATGAGATGAGCATGATGGGAGAGCCGACTTTCTTCCCAAGACCTCAAGTCAAGCAATTGAAGGATAGAACCTTCATAAGCCAAACCAAGTATACCGAGATTTGATGAAGAAATTTGGTATGGAAGAGAAATCTTCTCGTGAAGATTCCTATGAACACATCACCAATATGGACATGAATGCGGATGGCAAAGTCATTTGATCAAACCAGATATAGAGCTCTCATTGGATCATTGCTCTATCTATCTAATAACAAAGCTAGATATCACCTTTGCAAAGAGGTGTATGCGCTAGATTTCAATCGCACTAAAAGAGAGCCACATGATCAGTAGCTAAGAAAATCCTAAGGTATTTGAAGGGATGCTGAAGTCGGCTTATGGTATCCAAATGAATGAGGATTCAAGTTGGTAGGATACTCGCACTCAGATTATCTTTGGATGTAGAGTTGACAGAAGAGTACTTCGGTACATGTCAAATGCTTGGAAATAGATTGGTTTCTTGGTTCAAGAAAACAAAACTCAATAGCTACATCCATAGTCAAGCAGAGCACATCATGAAGATATGTTCATTTGTTTTATTTCTCGATAGAGCCTAAAGATGTGTCTTAAGAATTGATGACAAAATTGATTCAGTTATGCAAGAAGAGTCAATCAAAAGGAACAAAGTATGGGAATTAGTTCAAGGCCAACCCACCGAATGTCATTGGCACAAAATGGGTTTTCTCAAATAAGATGAATGAGGAAGGATCCATTGTTAGAAACAAAGCAAGATTGGTAGCCAAAGGATATTGCCAAGAAGAAGGTATAAATTTTGAAGAAACATTTGCTCTTGTTGCAAGATTCGAAGCAATAATGATGTTTCTTGCTTATGCTGCACATAAGAACTTCACTGTATATCAAATGGATATGAATAGTGCATTTCTAAATGGACTGTTAGAGGAAGAAGTCTATGTTGAAGAACCTTCAGGTTTTGAGCAGAAAACTATTGGAGATAAGGTCTACAAGCTCAAGAAAGCATTATATGGATTGAAATAAGTACCAAGAGCATGGTATGATACATTGTCTCAATTTCTAATTGACAATAGATTCACCAAAGGCAAGGTTGACAGAACACTCTTCAGAATTCAAGATGGAGAGAGTATACTGCTTATTCAAATATATGTGGATGATATCATTTTTGGATCCACAAATAAAGAGCTATGTGACAAGTTCTCAAACCTCATGCAAGGAAAATGAGATGAGCATGATGGGAGAGCTGACTTTCTTCCCTTCCCAGGACCTCAAGTCAAGCAATTGAAGGATGGAACCTTCATAAGCCAAACCAAGTATACCAGAGATTTGATGAAGAAATTTGGTATGGAAGAGAAATCTTCTCGTGAAGATTCCTATGAACACATCACCAATATGGACATGAATGCGATGGCAAAGTCATTGATCAAACCGTGATATAGAGCTCTCATTGGATCATTGCTCTATCTAATAGCCAATGCTAGATATCACCTTTGCAAGGTGTATGCGGTAGATTTCAATCGCACCAAAAGAGAGCCACATGACCGTAGCTAAGAAAATCCTAAGGTATTTGAAGGGATGCCGTGAAGTCGGCTTATGGTATCCAAATGAATGAGGATTCAAGCCGGTAGGATACTCGGACTCAGATTATGCCGGATGTAGAGTTGACAGAAGAGTACTTCGGTACATGTCAAATGCTTGAAATAGATTGGTTTCTTGGTTCAAAGAAGAACAAAACTCAATAGCTACATCCATAGTCAAGCAGAGAACATCATGAAGATATGTTCATTTGTTTTATTTCTCGAGATAGAGCCTAAAGATGTGTCTTAAGAATTGATGACACAAATTGGATTCAGTGTTATGCAAGAAGAGTCAATCGGTTTGAAAGGAACAAAGTATGGGAATTAGTTCAAGGCCAACCCACCAGAATGTCATTGGCACAAAATGGGTTTTCTGAAATAAGATGAATGAGGAAGGATCTGTTGTTAGAAACAAAGCAAGATTGGCAGTCAAAGGATATTGCCAAGAAGAAGGTATAAATTTTGAAGAAACCCTTGCTCTTGTTGCAAGATTCGAAGCAATAAGGATGTTTCTTGCTTATGCTGCACATAAGAACTTCACTGTATATCAAATGGATATGAATAGTGCATTTCTAAATGGATCAATTAGAGGAAGAAGTCTATGTTGAAGAACCTTTAGGTTTTGAGCGTAAAACTATTGGAGATAAGGTCTACAAGCTCAAGAAAGCATTATATGGATTGAAATAAGTACCAAGAGCATGGTATGATACATTGTCTCAATTTCTAATTGACAATAGATTCACCAAAGGCAAGGTTGATGAACACTCTTTAATTCAAGATGGAGAGAGTATATCGCTTATTCAAATATATGTGGATGATATCATTTTTGGATCCACAAATAAAGAGTTGTGTGACAAGTTCTCAAACCTCATGCAAGGAAAATGAGATGAGCATGATGGGAGAGTCGACTTTCTTCCCCTTCCCAGACCTCAAGTCAAGCAATTGAAGGATGGAACCTTCATAAGCCAAATCAAGTATACCGTAGATTTGATGAAGAAATTTGGTATGGAAGAGAAATCTTCCGTGAAGATTCCTATGAACACATCACAATATGGACATGAATGCATGATGGCAAAGTCATGATCAAACCGGATATAGAGCTCTCATTGGATCATTGCTCTATCTAATGTACAAAGAAAGCGATATCACCTTTGCAGGTGTATGCGCGCTAGATTTCAATCACATCTAAAAGAGAGCCACATGATCGTAGCTAAGAAAATCCTAAGGTATTTGAAGGGATGCCAGGAGTCGGCTTATGGTATCCAAATGAATGAGGATTCAAGCTGGTAGGATACTC
Source organism: Rehmannia glutinosa (assembly GCA_016081115.2). NCBI lineage: Eukaryota > Viridiplantae > Streptophyta > Magnoliopsida > Lamiales > Orobanchaceae > Rehmannia > Rehmannia glutinosa. The sequence continues at coordinate 28,913,826 of CM071935.1, read as the reverse complement.
AGACTCAGATTATGCTAGATGTAGAGTTGACAGGAAGAGTACTTCGGGTACATGTCAAATGCTTGGAAATAGATTGGTTTCTTGGTTCAGCAAGAACAAAACTCAATAGCTACATCCATAGCTGAAGCAGAGCACATCATGAAGATATGTTCATTTGTTTTATTTCTCAGATAGAGCCTAAAGATGTGTCTTAAGAATTGGATGACACAAATTGGATTCAGGTTATGCAAGAAGAGTTGAATCAGTTTGAAAGGAACAAAGTATGGGAATTAGTTCGAAGGCCAACCCACCAGAATGTCATTGGCACAAAATGGGTTTTCTGAAATAAGATGAATGAGGAAGGATCTGTTGTTAGAAACAAAGCAAGATTGGTAGCCAAAGGATATTGCCAAGAAGAAGGTATAAATTTTGAAGAAACCTTTGCTCTTGTTGCAAGATTCGAAGCAATAAGGATGTTTCTTGCTTATGTTGCACATAAAGAACTTCACTGTATATCAAATGGATATGAATAGTGCATTTCTAAATGGACTGTTAGAGGAAGAAGTCTATGTTGAAGAACCTTCAGGTTTTGAGCAGAAAACTATTGGAGATAAGGTCTACAAGCTCAAGAAAGCATTATATGGATTGAAATAAGTACCAAGAGCATGGTATGATACATTGTCTCAATTTCTAATTGACAATAGATTCACCAAAGGCAAGGTTGACAGAACACTCTTTAGAATTCAAGATGGAGAGAGTATACTGCTTATTCAAATATATGTGGATGATATCATTTTTGGATCCACAAATAAAGAGTTGTGTGACAAGTTCTCAAACCTCATGCAAGGAAAATGAGATGAGCATGATGGGAGAGCTGACTTTCTTCCCAGGACCTCAAGTCAAGCAATTGAAGGATGGAACCTTCATAAGCCAAACCAAGTATACCAGAGATTTGATGAAGAAATTTGGTATGGAAGAGAAATCTTCTGTGAAGATTCCTATGAACACATCAGTCAATATGGACATGGATGCAGATGGCAAAGCTGTTGATCAAACCAGATATAGAGCTCTCATTGGATCATTGCTCTATCTAACAAACAAGAAAGCCGATATCACCTTTGCAGTAGGTGTATGCGCTAGATTTCAATCTGCACCAAAAGAGAGCCACATGACTGTAGCTAAGAAAATCCTAAGGTATTTGAAGGGATGCCAGAAAGTCGGCTTATGGTATCCAAAGGAATGAGGATTCAAGCTGGTAGGATACTCAGACTCAGATTATGCTGGATGTAGAGTTGACAGGAAGAGTACTTCGGGTACATGTCAAATGCTTGGAAATAGATTGGTTTCTTGGTTCAGCAAGAACAAAACTCAATAGCTACATCCACAGCTGAAGCAGAGTACATAGCTGCGGGCAGCTATTGTGCCCAAGTCTTATAGATGAGACAACAACTGAGAGATTATGATATTGAAGAAAAAGATATTTCAATTATGTGTGATAACAGTAGTGCTATTGCAATCACTCAAAATCCAGTATTGCATTCAAGAACAAAGCACATTGATGTCAGATATCATTTTATAAGAGATCATGTCGAAAAGAAAGACATCACCTTGGAATACAACTGATAAGCAGTTAGCTGATATATTCATAAAGCCATTATGTGAATCAATGTTTGAAGAGCTCAAGAATGAGTTAGGGTTAATTGAGCTGAGTTAGAAGACTCAATCAACAGAGAAAGAAGATGAGAAAATTGAAAAAGAGCATGTTTCACATTTCAGCCAAGTGAAATAGCCTAGTCGGGAAGTCAGCTGTATCGAGTTAGCTGACAGCTGAGTTACACCATGAGTAGAGAGAAGCAGAGCTAAGTCACTTTGGATATAAGCTGAATAATTTATGAGCTAAGTGAAAAAAACGCAGACGTTTTAATTAAGCAGGAATGTTTTTAAGGATGACGTCAGCGTAATTATGACTGTTAGCAAAAAAGCTGCACAGTAAACCATATGATTGGATATAAATGTTGTTGCATTTAATGTGGGGAATTTAATGCGGTTTTGAAGACTTAATCCTGACCGTTGATTTTGATCAACATTTTCAAATTCCAAAAATCATCCTTTCACGTCCCTTATATACGAAATTTCACTTTCTCTCTCCTCACGCAAACCTATTCATCTTCAGCAAATAAAGTTCATTCTCTCTGCAATTTTGTTCAAAACCCTAGTTATTGAAGTTTGTTTTTTGAATTTCTAATCGGTAAAATCTTCTGAAAATGGATAGAAACCATGAATTCGCGTTGTTGTCCGAGAAAATACACACCGAATTGTCTCATGATTTTGCTTAGATGATCAAACAGGCGTTGATGGTGCCCTTATGAAGAAGATAGCTGAAAATCTAGAAAATTTTGGCCTCGAAGGACTTTCGACGACGATGCAATTCACGCACACCTACCTGGAAAAGGTGGCCATGTTTTATGTGAACGCGAGGTGCATGACGATGAAATTCCTTCATCTGGCCCACAACAAGGTCATTAAACTAACGCAAAAGACCTTGTTGAGCACGCTTTTTGCCCTCTGAAGGATTGACGGACATCACTGAGAAGGATGTCAACTTAACTGCAGCTTGGAATGAAGTTGCAAAGCCGAGTTTGCCATGAGGTCGTGGTATACAATCGAAAGGAGTCTCTGAAGGATGACTACCACAAATTGATGGACATCGTGTCCAAGTGCGTGGATATGAAGTTTGGAAGCTTTAATAAGTTGTCCAAGACTAAGCTGATCGTGATAGTTGCGATCATGCAAGAGAAGAATGTGAATTAGGTTGAGTTCGTCTTCAGCCGAATATGCTAGAATATGATGAACTGGTCCTACAAAGAGGATGGGACCTTTGGTTGCTCGCTGGGATATGGCCTTGTCATTGGCCATCTGATGGAGGTGAAGGGTATTGCACTGTGCTATGTAAAGTCCTTCCATGCAAACAAAAAGATGTTCAAGGTGAACCTCTCCAGAGCCCAAAAGAAAACTCATGCAAGAAAGTCTGATACAAGTGAGGGGAATCAGCTGACCCTACTGAAGACACAGCTGAGACCTCCCCAACTCTCCCCCGGCTAAATCTAAGAAGAGAGTTGCATCATCTAAGCCCCGCCCGCCTGAAGAAGTCAAGTCGAAGAAAGCACTCCGCCTCCGCAGCCAAAACCAAAGCCCCCGCCCACGCAAGAGACACCTTCCCCATAGCCGAGATAGAGGAGGAACCACGAATTCCTTCTCCTATCGTGAAGAAGAAGCGAATGCCAAGTCCGAAAAGGCAAACTTCTAAGAAAGGAACACAGCCTTCACCATTGAAGAGCATACTATAGTGGAACTGAGATTCCGCCGGTTGCCACTAAGCGGAGACGGATGTTCAAGCAACTGAACTGAGGCTGACAAACCCGAGTCCCAGACTCAGCCGGCAGAGAAGCAGGAGAAGACTGCTGATGCTCAAGAGGAGCAGTCTCCAGAGATCGTAGATGCCTCTGAGAAGACTGTTGATGTTGATCAACAGAGAATCGAAGACCCATCTATGCGGGAGACAGTTGTGGAGACTGAAGCAACTGAGACAACTGAGCCCATGCAAGAACAAGTTGTCTCAACTCCTTAGACAAACGTTGATGAGTCTGAGGAGGAGCAAGCCCCATTAGCCCCCATTCAGGAGACTGGAGAAGAAGATGATGATGATTTGATAATGTACTCTCCGATCTACCCGCATATTCAAGAAAGATTAAGGAATGTAGGGCGTGGAAGTTGGATTACTCTAGGCGCGGTTGCTCGCCCGAATTCATTGAGGAGGAAGAGGAACTTCTTAGGTTCCTTGGACATGCATCCCAATCGCCTCCGATGAAGAGAGTCAGATGGAAACCCTCCGCCTTATCGAGGAGAAAGAGAAGGAGAGAGCAAGAACCTTGGATAAATCTAAGATATGTCGTGAGACAGAACTTACGAGCATATCCATGAGTCTACCGATAGTGATGAAGACATGGATCCACCACCGCAGAGAGAAAGTCCGAGATGCAAAGAGTTATCATAGAATCACGAGCCATGCACGAGATGAGTCTTCTAGAGGGTCCTGGAGAGTCATCCAAAGTCTCTCCTAGGACTCGATCCTTTGGGAGTGGCGCACTGATTGCAACGGACATTGCCGCAACCACGTCCCCGTGCACTCAATCGATGGCTCTTAGGACATGGCAATGAAGTTGGGACTTTGGGCCCCTGCCAAGCCTTTACCCCCGAAGAAGGTGTTGAGACACCCGCCTTTGGCCAGACACTCGCATTAATAATAGCCGCATCTCGGAGAAGAGTGACCCCACCACCATTCACTCACCGGTGCGCTAGTGAGGGGGAAACTCTCTCCACCACAACTAGACAGAGATATCTTGTGGGAGACCAAACATTGCGGTTTGGAGGCAAAGGAGAGAAGATCACCAACAAGAGAGTGGCGTTAACGACACTGACAATTGAGTCTGTCTTAGCCGAAATGTCAACTAATTTGAAGGCCGATGAAGGCTGCCGCTGCAGCTAAGGCAAATGATGGAAAGACCATGGAGTTGAGACTTAGGTCCCGAAAGTGCAATCCAAGGGGTTGAGACTCCGAGGATGCCACTGTTCAAGACCCTAAGATAGCCGCATCCGTCAAGGGATTGCGTAAGACCCTAAGATAGTTGAGACTGTCCGGGGATTATTGAAGGCCCTACAACGGTTGACACCGCTGGGGGTAATGAAGGCCTAAGGAGGTTGAGACTTCCCTAGCTAAAGAACAAGGAGAACATAACATTTCTCAAATTGAAGGAGTCATAGAAGAGGAAATAAGCGCCCTTCACGATTCCCAAGAGCACATTGATACCTCATTTTTGGGATCGGATGATGAAGCCGAGTCCACACACCATGAAGATCTTTCGATGGACAAGATCGAGGATGTTCTTAAATCTCGTGAGCCAAGTCGCTGATAAGACGGCTCGAATGAGGTTTAATTTTGATGATGAGCCAACTCTAAAGGCCTCATCATCCTCCGATGACGCTGATGATACAAATCGAGGACCAGGTTACTCAATTGGAAAAACAAAATGAGACCGAAGAAGTCGTTAAGACAATTGAGGCTCGGTCCGAAAGTGAAAATATCTACAAATGCTCCAATCTGCGAAAATAGTCACAAGCGCGAGCTCCCACAACAAAAGCAAGAATGCTCCTACAAAATCAATCGCAGCTTTCACAGTTGCACCAATATCTACCTATGACGCGTTGTTGCGGCCGAGGCACGAGAGCCGGGTTCTACGATCAAGAACAAAGGAAGGCTCCTCGGAAGCGACACGAGAGATCTCACTTATTCGTAATGATGTATTTGAAGATATATTCCCATTCACTGCTAAACTGTCCGACATGGAGCTGCTACAGCACTTTCACAAGACTGAGATCGCTCGTCTGGAGAACAACATGAATGAAAAGTTCAGTCTTCTGATGGCGGAGATGAAAATAGTGACAGTTGAGTCAAAGGCTACTCGTTCTGAGTTTCACAAAGCCTACTCCGCAGTAGACTCCAAGCAAGACTCAACAAACAGCCGACTGGATTTCCTCCTAAGTGGATTATTCCATGGGATACCTCTCTCCTTTGGTGATGATGCCAAAAAGGGGGAAGATGAGGCCCTTAAGGGATTGAAGCAAGAAGTGAAGAAATGAGGTGACACAACTGAGGGGGAAGGGAGTTCAAAGAATCTGAAATTGATGTATGCCAAAACCCCACAAACTAGGTGAAGTCACGCATTCTCAAAGTTACCCCGAACCTACCCGCCGAGAAAGCGGTGGTGGCCATGAAAGATAAAAGGAATGCCATCGGCCGCATTCGATGAAGTAGCCGAGAAGCGTCACCGCATGGAAGAGCTTTTAAAGCAATATGGTGGTCTCAAGTCCGGGAAGGACTATGTCGATCAAGCCCCGAAGGACATAACAATGACCGATGTTGATCTCGAGCCCAAATCTATAGAAGAGTTTCAAACTCTTGAAGCAGAAGGATATTTTCAAGGAATGACTCTATATCAAGCGTGGGATGTATATTGGGAGAAGGGATTGGAAGTATGACAATCAGCTGAGAAGCAGCAGACTTTCAGTAGTCACTCGGCTGGAAAGTCTAAGGCCCCGGTACAGTATATGCCAAAAGGAAGAGGAGTTGAGTCAGGACGGGGACGACATGGTGGCGGTGGAAGAGGTTCTCAACCACGGCCAAGACCAAAAGATGTAACATATGTTGATCCACAGAAGAAAGGGATCACATACTGGGCTAGACATGATCATCTTGCAAATCTAGAAGTTGCACGCAAGTTGGCTGAGGCAAAGAAGAGGCAAGATGAATAAAATGAAAGGTCTACAAGAGAATGGCTTGAGAAGAAGCAAAGGGATAACCCGACTGCCAAACGAGCCTATGAAAAGAAGAAGAGAGAGGAAGAAGAAAAGAAGAGGAGGAGGCCAGAGGATGACAAGAAGAGAGTTGATGAAGAAGAGAAAAGAAGGAAGCAACAAAGGCGTTGAAGTGTGCTGCGAACCCCTTCATGTATTTTGTTGTAAATACTTTAATGTGAGTCTTCTCGTAATAAGCTCGTGAATTTCCCTCAGAACTTTCACTCCAATGTATCTTAGCTTAGACATACTTTGTATTGTCACATTTATATAAAAAGCTCGATACTTGTTGTAAACAAATTTGTAAAGGACAAGAATGTTATGATCAATAAAATGATTATTTAAAGCATACATTCTTTGTTACTGCACTGCTTGTATGTAAGTTGTTCACTTATTTTGAGTGTTTTAAGTTTTGGCATCATCAAAAAGGGGGAAATTGTTAGGAAATTTATTTATTAGATTTTGATGATACCATGTAAAACTTAAACTAGGAAGTTGGCACCCCATTTTCCTTGTAATTATGCATTGTAATAGATAGATCGAAGAATCGAGTTAAGTCACTATGTCAAAGATTACAAGAAGTCAACAACGGATGGAATGAAGACTTTGATGTGCGTCACCGAGTATGGCCTAGAAGGAAGTTAAGGACTCGACTGAAGGAGAGTCACCAGTATAACAACCGTGTGAGAAGTGTCAAAGTCAACTCGAAGCCAAGTCTAATAGTTGAAGTGATAATGGAGTCAATCCCATGATTGGAGAAGACTCAAGTCACATGTGGAAAAAGGCAACAAATCAAGTGAAGACAATCGACTTAGATCCGTTGAATAAAGTCAAGAATATTACTCGATATAGTAATATGTCAAGTCGCCAGTCTTAAAGTGTTTGGCCCAGAATTGTGCAAAAGGAAGGAACCAATGGGAAACATTGCACCTTGTGTCAGACCCTGCAAACCTGGAATGCCATTTAATACGAGGAAAGGTCAACATCACCAAGGTTGCAGACCAAGACAAGACAAGCCAATGAACACAAAGTGACATTTGAAACTAGTCTATCTCTTCAACGGGCAAATTTCAACTGTGGACTATAAAAGGCTGAGGAAGCTATTAAGAAAATGTTACCTGAACCTAGCAAGAGCAAGCATTTTCTGAGCAATTAACCTGCAAAACTCTTAAAGCAATTCAAGCAATTCCTCAAGCCTTAAACTCGAAGAAACTCAATCCAACACAAGCTGTGAAGGAAAGATAACTTCAACCAGTTGAAGAGGGAACTTTTGAAGAAACAAAAGGGGTCTACTTTCCAAGTTGAAGGATTGTAGAAAGGTTCAAGGTCGAACCAAGTATCAAGTTTGTTGGAGGGCTTCGTGATCAAATTCAATACTTGAGAAGTGAGCTGAAGTAGCAAGACAGCTGCCCTGTGAAGAAGCTGAGTCGCAAAAGAAGCTAGTTGTGATCAAGGTTGTTTGCAGACTGATAACCGCTTTGTAAACTAATTTGTTACATAGTGGAATCCTCCAGGAGTTGGAGGAGAGAGGATTAGAAGAATTACCCCATCTTCGAACCTCTATAAAATACTTGTGTCAATTTACATTCCTGCATATTTACTTATATCTGCTGTTTGTATGCATTTGCTACCCAACTGATAATTAACTAAGTGCTAAAAATCAAGTGTTTAAAACAAGCTTAAACAAATCAAAGGGCATTAAGTCTTCCACTGTTAAAAACCAAATCAGCCAAGTTAAGTATTTAGCTTAAGCAGCCGAGTTATACTATCAACAGCTATATCGAGTCTGTTGAGTGGGTAACTTGGCTGAATAGCCAACTTAGCTGTCCCCCAATGACACAGCTGATTTGAGCCAACTGTGCCGAACTATTTAAAAGGACTAAAATCGAAAATTTGGTAAGGTTTATTCAACCACCCCTTCTAAACCTTACATCACACCCTGGGACCTATAATTAATTAGGGGCAGAAACATGCTTTATAAACCAAGTGAGATACTCCTCCTATCACCAATCGGGTTTAGGATGAAACTGTTAGTCAAGTGGCTACAATAATCTGTGAGGGGTGAATAGATTATGCCGATTTTTCGCAAATCACCCTCTTTTTCGAAACAACGAGTAGATAACAAGAATGTAAATGCGGAAAATAAACAACACTCGATTTAAAGAGGTTCAACCCACCTAGGGCCTAATCCTCTACCACTCCAAAGATCTCCTGGGATGGATTTTAAAAGAGAAAAAGATTTTATTAATTTACCAAAAATTAATACACCACCTTGAGATTACCACAACCCTCTTTCACCACCTTGAGGATTACCACAACCCTCTTTCACCACCTTGAGGATTACCACAACCCTCTTACAACACCTTTGAAGATTACCACAACCTTCAAACACCTATCACCTAGATCACCCAAGTGTATTCTTACCACAAGAATACTCACAAGGATGTCTTATGTTGAATGATGACCAAAATCAAGATTACAACTCAATAATGATTGATACAATATGAGTACAAGTGCAATCAAGAATTGAAAGCCTAGACCTCAAAATAAGTGCAAGTGAAAGTGCTTAGCTAATACAACAAGATATATGAAAGTGTTTGCTCATTTGCTCTTTGCTTGTATATTGTGTGTTGTATCTTGTTGCTTGAATGAAGCCTCTATTTATAGGAGAGGACTTGGTTTTCATTTCCAGACATTGGCTCCTCCTTGGGGAGTGATTTGCTGCAAAAGAAACCATTTAAAATGATCAATATAGTCATAGAAATCAATCCTACGAAATAGGGAAAAGTTGTCCAAAAACGCAAATGGATAGTTTTTTGATAAATACGGGGTTCGACCGTCCGCGCAGAGATAAGATTGAAATTGAATTCTCGCGAATTTTTACACAGGGGGACCGGTCGAAGGGGTGCGTGACCGTCGCCGCTTAGTCGGACTGCGGTTGCCGCTTGACGATTTTACGAAACAGAGAAGTCCGAACAAAATCCAACTTGCGTATGTACACGGCCGACCGCCCGGTCGACCACACCGACGTCGCCCACCGGCCGACCGACCGTCGCCCACGCCGTCGTTTTTCTTACGTCCCATTTCGGCCGACTCAACTCGGTACCGGAGTTGCCACCTCGTCCGGCCGCCCCCTCTTTTTTCTTACGCCCTATTTTCTGTTTTACTCAACTAAATGGGTTGCCCTATAGAAAGCCTGAAACAAATGTGTTGTCCAATGTTTTATTGAAAATAAATTTCAAAAAATACTCCAAAAATAGTAAAAACATTTTAAGTTGATCTAAGTATTTAGACAACATTTAGGGACATAGTTTTGGTTTAAAAACATATTTGAACAAAATCGAACATAATCATCAAAATCATGATAAAAACATTTATCTAACAAACTCCCCTTTTGATGATTACAAACCAAAACAATTTTCTTGAGGACGATTTTAAAACCAAATAAAATTAATCTGTTATACGAGTTTCCATTTTAAGTAAACTATCCATTAGAAGTATTTCATAAAGCTCCCCTATTTATGAACATATCAACAAACGATTATTATAAGTAAGAAGCTCAAGCTATAAATGCTTATATAGAATGCATCATGAGCTAAGGAGCTCC